>CAUYUJ010007512.1:30000-46232 GCA_963575745.1 Prorocentrum cordatum | reverse complement strand
CCTCTCCCCTCCTGCACGTCGTCCGCCAGCATCGGCGGGGGCGGTCCGCCGCCGCTGCCACCTGCAGCCACCCCGTCTTCTCCCTCGGCGGGGCCCGCCTCAGGCCGCTGGCTCTCCTCCTGCTGCTGCCTGGCCACCTTGGCCGCCCGCTTCGGCGACAGCGAGGGCGGCGTCAGAGCGGCTTGCCTCGGTGAGCTGCTGCGCACGCGCGCGCGGCGCCGCGGGCCTGGCCCGTCGCCGCCGCCCGCAGGCCCTGCCTCGCCTCCTGCCGCGGCCTGGCGTTTTTTTGCGCGGACCTGGCACGCCTCTGCCGCCAGCTCGCCCTCTCGGGCCAGCCGCCACGCTGGAGCCCTCAGGCGTCAGGGGACGCAGGGAGTCCTCGCCCTCCCCCTCCCCGCCACCTGGAGATGGAGAGAGAACTCCTCCTGGCGGGGCAAGGAGTAGAGGTGGGCCCCCGCCGTCCTCCTCCCCCGCGCCCGCGATTCCTTTTTTTTTTAGCGGCGGGCCTGTCCCAATCCATTGGCCTGCGGCGCGGCGGTGGGTGCGGCCTGGGCCTCTCCCCTACTGCACGTCGTCCGCCAGCATCGTGGAGTTTGACTCGGACAGGTTGGGCTCACCTCGGGAGCCAGCCCCTCCTTTCCTCAGCCTCGCGACCGCGGCGGCGCCTGCAGCCGAAGGGACACTCTTGCACTCGAGGTGGAAGGAGCTCGCTCTGGCCGCGCCTGTGAACCCGCACGCCCTGCAAGCCACCAGCGGCATCCTGCGCACCAGCAGCCTCCCATCAACAGGCGCGAGGAGCACCAGGTCGTGCGACGCCTTCTGCTGCGCCTTCAGCCTGTTGTTGACCCTGATCGCCTCGGCGACGATGCTGCCAGGGCACTCTCCTGATCTGCCTGACCATCTGCAAACCTCGCACCAGGGACGTAGGCCTGGCGGCCTCCTCCAGACGCAGGCCATTCTCGCCGCTGGCTCCTTGCGCACTGGCAGCGCGCGCTGCACCTTCGTCTTGCCGTGCGTGGTGTCGCTGCCGTCGACCCAGCTGCCGACTGCCGCGCACCACATGGCTGCTCGTTCGACCACGTCTCGACTCCTCTCCAGGCACTCTCTGTCCCGCACGGGGAGGCGCCCGCTGGCCGCCGCAGCCTTTGCCGCCCTGTCCGCCAGTCGGTTGCCGTACCAAACTCTGTACAGCACCTCGCCCGCCGCCACCTGCCGCCGCGTGCTGTGGCTGGGCATCCACCTCAGGCTGACCTCATGCCCAAGGCCTCCTCGCTCGTCCAGCAGGTCCCAGGCTCGCCGCCACAGGTGAGCCCACGTGTACGCGTAGCCCGTGGTGCCCACCCTGCCGACCTTGTAGAAGCCGTCGTACACGTACTTGGAGTCGACCACCAGCACCGTGACCCCTTGGCCAAACCTGAGCGCCATGATCACCGCTGTGAGCTCCCCGCCGTTGATGTCCACGCAGTGGCCCTCCATCTGGCCAGCGATGGAGGCTCTGTGCCCGTCACTGTCCTGCAGCGCCACCACACTCCAGCCAACTGCCGCCACCTCCTCGTAGCCCGCTTCGAACGCCGAGCCATCGAGAAACAGCTCACCTCCAGGAAGGGTGCCTCCATCGTGGTCGCCCTTCCAGCACACGTCGCTGCACACTGGCGGGCGGCAGATGCCCCGTGGTGTCGGCCACAGGCACCTCTCAAGCAGCAGCTGCACCTCAGGCCTTCCGCTCTGCCTTCGGAGGCCTGCCAGGTCCTCTGGGAGCGTCAGCACCTCACGCCAGCACGGGCAGTCGAAGTGCCTGTGCATCAGCGTGCCCCTGGCTCCACACCTCAAGCACCCTGCACTGGGCGCCAGCCCCTTCTCCTCCTTGCGCGCCTGAGTCCACTGCCCATCGATGATGAGGGACCTCAGGTAGGCCTGCTCTCGCGCCGTCAACCGAACCCTGGTGCGAGGTGCTCCCTCCTCTCGGCGTGGCTCGTCGGCTTTCCTAGCGCAGCCAGAGGAGGTGAGCCTGACCAGGGGCTCCAGCTCGCCGCCACCCGCCAAGTGCGCGCACCCTGGGGCTTTGGTGACCTGCCTCCACTGCCAGCGCTGCACTGCTCTCTTCACCAGCTTGACCACGACCCACGGCGCGCAGTCGAAGGGCGCGATGGCCACGCCGTCGTCCATGACCCAGCAGTTGGCGGCGACGACGTCCCAGCCGATCCTCCTGGGGGACAGCACCGTCGCCGCGCACGGGCCCTGCGCGTGCACCCAGGACACAGGCCGCTTGTCCTCGAGGCCCCGCCACACCATGTGCAGCGGCACCCACCGCTCCCAGACCGCACGCAGCAACATCAGCACCGGCTTGCAGGTCGCGTCGTAGATCGGGTCAAGGCCTGCCTGGAGCATGAGCCCGAGCGACCTGGACTTGCTCGCCGTGGTGTTGGAGACCGCGACGAAGTTGAGGGTCCTGGCGCGGTCCAGCTCCCCCTCCGTGCAGCCTGTGATGGCCGTGCCGTATCCGATGCACGGGTGCAGCCCCGTCTTCACAATCCTCTTGGTGGCCCTCCGCTTGGCCTTGACCACCTGCAGCACTTTGATCCTGCGCAGCCTGCCGCTCGCCTGCACCATCCTGTCGCGACGAACTGCTCGTCCTATCCTCTTGCCACCGCTGAAGTCGACCCCCAGGGTCCTCTCCTGTCCTGTGGCGCGCACCCCCAGCGGCTTCAGCAGGCGCTTCTCGAGCTCCTGCCTCGCTGCTGGCACATTCGCCAGCGCCCTGGATTTCTTCACCGCGACCTCGAGGTCGGCCTCGCCGAGCAGTACCTTGAGGTGCCTGGCCGCCAGCGTGAGGACGTTGACTGTCCGCTGGAAGCCGCCCACCCTCTTCAGGATGATGTCATCCACGACCACCGAAATCGCCAGCGTGGGAACCAGCTCCTGAAGCTTGTCCAGCGGCTCAAGCAGCAGCATCTTGAGCATGAGTGTCGCCAGCCCGTCTCCAGGCAGCACCGCCTGCTCGGTGCTGATGGCGTTGCTGACGGCTTCGTCCCGCGCCAGCCACCTGGGCGCTCGGTACAAGCTCACCTGCAGCCTGAGCTGCCAGAGCGGGAAGCCCGTCCGCTGGGCGGCCTGGATGAGGCGCCCATGCTGCACCTGCTCGTACGCCTTGAGTAGGTCCAGGAGGATGAGGGCCGCGACCCAGCTGGATGCATCGCCAGCTTCGCGCCCCTTCGCTGTCGCCCACTCGCACTCCACGGCCTGCTGCCAGACCGCCCTCTCGCAGCCTCTGCCGCGCGCCGCCCAGAAGAAGGGCCGATCATTCTTGCGCTCCCACTCCTCAGCCAGGGGCTTACGTAGCCTCGTCTGCACCCTAGCGAGGACGTGCACAATGGCCACGGGGCGCACGCCGCCCAGCCTCTTGGCCAAGAACACGATCTTGCTCTGGATCTGCGGCCACTCCGCAGCCTGCTCGACCGCCACCACGATGTCGATGAGAGTCTCTATCCCCTCGTCGCTGAGCTCCAGCAACTGTCTCGGCTTGATCGCCTCGAATCCTGTGGCCGTGCCCTTCCTGAAGGACCTCAGGACTGCCCGCATCACCTCGCAGCTGGGCCTGGGGGGGCGCTCACCGAGATCGGACGGCCACTCCAGCTCGGCGTGGCTGCACTGCACCTTCCAGATCTTGCTCCACTCCTTCTCGAGGTCGTCCAGTTCCTTGCTCAGGCTGCTGGGTCCAGCACCGATGCTGCAGTCGCTGCCCTGCCAGCCCACCGCCACTCGCGTGACCGCGTGGAGCCCTGCCGCTCCTCCTGTGAGCTGCTTGCCAACCCACTCGTCGAACTGCCTGCCCCTCTCGTCGACGTCGCGCTTGGCGAGGTGACTGGCGTGCTGCTTCGCGCGGTCGGCCAGCCTCTCGAGGAGGGGGTGCCAGCACGCCAGGCCTCCATGCTGCAACATCCTCAGCCAGCGCCCAGCCTCCGTGCTGCAGGAGGTGCCGCCTCCCTCTCCTGGGCGGGCCTCCTCGTCCTGCTGCAGCTTCCTGACTCTCTTCGGGACCGCCGCCACCAGCTGGGGCAAGTAGCAGATCGCGTCGACCCTGGCCCTGGGCGCTTTCAGCTGCGCCATGGCTCCCAGCGCGTTGGCCACCCTGGCCATCCACGCTGCCTCTGGCGTGAGCCTCGGCGACCTGGGGTCCTGCACCCCGCTGCGCTTGACCAGCTTGGTGGAGAAGCCGTCCGCTCTGCCAACGTACCTGGCCCTCTGCTCCTCCAGCTGGTATACGTCGACCCACTCGTCCTCCGCGCACTCCAGGAAGGTGGCGAAGGCGGCTGTGAGGGCTCCCTTAGCCCCCTCCGCCGCCGCGCCCTGGGCCTGCCCGTCCTGCTGCAAGCGCTGGGCTTGCCCCGCCGAAGAGGATGCCTGCCTCTTCTCGACCCAGAGGCTGGGGGGCCTCACGTGCACTCCTTCAGCCGCTTCAACCTGAAAGGGACTACCCGCGTTTCCGTACGGTGCCTGGCTCGGATGTGCACTGCCAGTCCCAGCATGGGGAGGACTGTCCGCCTGCACCTCCTGCGCAGCGCTGCCCGCGGCGCTGCTGCCCCCTCTCTCCGCTGCGTCGGCGTCATGCGCTCCTGGCGCCTGAGCTCCGAGGTGCGCTGGCTGGACCTCGCCGCGTGGCGCTGCGCCGTACCCTTCATCGCCAGCTTCCTGCCGTAGCCCGCCGCTGTCGAGGATGCTCTGCCACTCCACGCCATGCTGGGCGCGGCACCTCATCAGCTTCTCGTCCGTCACGCAGGATGGCGGCGCAGGTGCGATCGGGAGCACTCTGCCTAGGGGTCCCCATCTCTCCGCCGTAGGCACCTCCTCAGCTTCCTTGCCCCTCACTGGGCTGGGAAGCTCCTGGCCTGCTCCAGCTGCGCGCTGACCTGCTGCGCCACCGCTGCTGCTGGGCTGAGGGGCCTCCTCTTCAGCGGCAGAGGCTGCCTGCCTCTTCTCGACCCAGAGGCTGGGGGGCCTCACGTGCACTCCTTCAGCCGCATCAACCTGAAAGGGACAACCCGCGATTCCGTACGGTGCCTGGCTCGGAGGTGCACTGCCAGTCCCAGCATGGGGAGGGATGCCCGCCTGCGCCTCCTGCACAGCGCTGCCCGCGGCGCTGCTGCCCCCTCTCTCCGCTGCGTCGGTGCCCTGCGCTCCTGGCGCCAGGGCCCCGAGGTGCGCTGGCTGGTCCTCAACGCCTGGTGCAGCGCCGAGCCCTTCCGCGCCAACCTCTCGCCGTAGCCCGCAGCTGTCGAGGATGCTCTGCCACTCCTCGCCATGCTGGACGCAGCACCTCATCAGATTCACGTCCGTCACGCAGGACGGCGGCGCAGGTGCGATCGGGAGCACGCTGCTTAGTGGTCCCCATCTCTCCGCCGCAGACACCCCTTCAGCTCCCTTGCCCCTCACTGGCCTGGGAATCTCCTGGCCAGCTCTAGCTGCGCGCTGACCTGCTGCGCCACCACTGCTGCTGGGCGGAGGGGCCTGAGGGGCCTCCTCCTCAGCACGTGGGGTGCTCCTCGCTGCGGCCTCACCCTCCAACCTCAGCACCGACGCGAGCTGCTCCTGCACCCTCATCCTGGCTTGCCTCCAGCTGCTGCCGTGGTCTCTCTCACAACACCCTTGCGGCCGAACCTCAGGAAAGGTCCGCGGCTTCTGGACCAGCCTGGAGCGCTCCTCCTCTTGCTGCCTGCGGATCTCGAGGATCACCGCCGAGTGCGGGTACACTGGCGAGGCCTCCACCACCCGCGCACCCAGCGCAGCCAGCCCCCTGGACACCAGGAAGAAGTCGATGGTCCTCCCCGACGCTGCACACGTGGGCGAGGCGGGCCTGACCACCTTGCCGTCGAACATGTCGGGCACCCCGCCTGCCTGCAACTCTTCCTCCGTGAGGTTCCAATCGCCGCCCACCACGAAGTCCCTGCGGCACTGCCTCAACCTCCTTGCCAGCCTCCTGAGGCTGGCCACGTTGCCATCGTTGAGGCCGACCCCCGCCTCCAGGTAGAAGTTGGCGAGCAAGAAGCCGCTGCTCAGCACGCCTGACACCCAACACAGGTGCACTCGCCCTGCCACCAGCACCGCTGCCTGCTGGTCCTGCACCTCCGCCGTGCCATGGCTCCTCCTCACCATGGTGAGGAGGCCTCCTGTGCTGAGGCCTCCTGCCGCTGACGGCACTGCAGGCGTGCCTCTCGCCCGCCACCCTTGGCTGCGGAGCTGCGCCTCCGCATCACTGCTCCTTCCCTCCAGGAGCCTCGTCTCCTGGACTAGTATGGCGTCGCAGTCCTGCACCTCGCTCACCGCCATGCACTTTCCCAGGTTGCTGAACGCATTGACGTTGACCGTGCAGATCCTCCAGACCCCACACTTATTGCTAGGACTCCTCCTCCATCTGCTTGACCTCCGCCCGCATCTTCTTGGCGTCGCCCAGCAACTGCTCCGCTGCTTCCCTCTTGGCGGGGTCCTCAATCCCGCACGTGATGTCCTGCCACGCTTGCTGCGCCGCCTGCGACACGCCAGGCCCCTCCTCCTTGGGAGCGCCCACCTGCTGCGCTGCTGCTGGCACCGCCGAGGGCACAGGGACCGCCGCTGCCACAGGCGCACGGGGAGGCGCCCACGCTGCGGCGGCGGCGCCTGGCATGCCGCTGAGCTCCGCAAGCACCTTCCCCAGCTTCGCGATCTCGTCCCTCGACAAGCCGCCGATCGCCTCCTGTATCGACTCCAGGGAGGCTGCTGGTGCTGCTCTCGGCTCGGCGGCTGCTGCCGCCGCCTCTGCCTCCTCGGCCGCCACCCTGGTGCGCTGAGCCGCCAGCGCCTCGCGTGCCTTGGCCGCCGCCTCGTCGCACTCCTTCCGCAGCAGCACCAACTTGTCCGCGAGGCTGGCCGACTCGTTGATGGCCGCCACCGCCTTGGCCTTTGCCTGCTCCAGCTGGCCCTCCAACTTCTTGACCTGCAAGACCTTGGCGTCCGCCTGCACCTGGGCCGCCTTGACCGTCTTGTCCTTGGACAGCTCGGCCCCCAGTCCGCCCTCACGCAGCCTGCGTGCCTGCAGAAGCTGCTCGCGGACCTTCGGGGCCACGAGCGCGGCGGTGAGGGCGAAGTCGGCCTCTGCCATGCACACGAAGCCACTGCGCTGCTCCTCGCTGAGCTCCACGGCGCCACCAGCGTCACGGCCGCCACCTTCTCCGCCTCGCCACCACGGGGCACGTGTGGGAGGCTTGCCGCCGCCTGCCCCACGCCCGCCGCGCCCGCCGCCAGCGCCGCCAGGAGCACCACCACCGCCGCCGCCTGCAGGCCACCCCCGCAGCGGAGGAAAGGCGCCCAGCTGCCGCGGCGCTGGCCACCCCGCAGTTTGGCACCCCTTGCGACAGCACGCCCTCTCGGCGAAGTTGTAGTAGTCGCACACCGAGCACTTCCACTTCGCAGGCCACGCCGCGCGGCCGCCTCCCCCACGCCCAGCACCCACGCCGCCGCTCCCCGCCATGGCGCGCGTGAGTTTGGAAGGAGGCCGCCCGACTGCCAGAGTGCACACACTCTTGCCTGCGCACGGTAGTGCGATCCAGTGAAGCACGGAGGCTGAAAGCCCCCCGAGCAACCCATCTTGAGCCAAAATGGCTACGGAGAAGGAGGAGGAGGAGGAGGAGGAGGAGGAGGAGGAGGAGGAGGAGGAGACATGCTCGCATCGTAAAAACGTCCGGGCAGGCCATTTTTCGCAGTTCTCGGCCCCGGGGGGGCCCGCGCCGGGCCTCGGGACCGTTAAGAGACGACTCGGGATGAAAAACCGGTCTCGGGGAAAAGGGTCCGGACTTCTGGGGGCGCCGTACGTCTGGGCGTGTACGCCTCCCTCAGGTTTCTGGAGCGCCCGCGGGAGGGGGGCAGAAGCTGCTGGGCGTCCTTCCGCCGACTGCATCCCAAGGGGGGCGCCCGACGCCCCAGCGTCGATTGGTCCCGCAGGTGGTCGCAGAGGCGAGATGTGGGGCGGCTGCGGGGAGCGGCGACGCGAGAGGGCACGCACGAGCCTGAAAGCTGACGTTGCATTCGAGAATGCGGCATCGTGACATATATCACGCCTGGGGCCCTGGACCCCGTCTTTTTGCGACGTGATCGATCCGTGATCGACGAAGGGAAGCACGTGCGGCAAACGTGCGGCGCCCAGATCCCAGGGTTCGGTCGGGCATGTCCTCCTGCGGGCGGCTTTCCGAAGAGGCATGACACAAATAGACGGGCAGTATACAAGAACACACGTCGTTCATGCCTAATCGTGCTCATTTCCAAGTGTGCTCGTTTCCAATTGCTCCTGGCCCCCGAGTGGCCAGGAAGAGGCCCAGGATAGAACACTTAGAGATGAAAGGACCCTGGCCCCCCCCAACAAAATCCAAGAACCCTAGAAGAACACACAGACATGAGCAGCGTGTCGTCCAACATCGCCCCCGGACTGCCTTGCCAGCTGTCTTTGAGAACTCTCCCTCCTCGGGAGGGACGCGCCCGACTGGACCCCGGGGGGGTAGATGGGGCGGCGCCTGCGCGCGCGCCGTGCGGCGCGGCCTCCCCAGACATCCGACGCCTCGGTTTTTTCGAGACACGGGCCCCCAACCTTCCGACCACTTCCTTGGCTTAAGCGCCGGGGCAGCTGGGGGCGCGTTCTATAGAAGCATGCATTTGGAGGCACATAACGCACGCACGTGCCTGAATTTCGCCGCAAGGCGCACGTCCAATGCGTCGAAGTGGCACTGCCCCGGGACCGGTTTTCCATCCCGAGTCGTTTCTTGACGGTCCCGAGGCCCAGCGAGGGCCTCCAGAGGCCGAAAACGATGAAAAACCGTTGTCTCGATTTTTTCGAGACGCCCGAGGTCTGGGTCCGCGCGCGTCGGCCGGGAGGGGCGCGCGGGGCGCGCAAGGCGCCGCCTGCGATCATGACGTACGCGCACAGCTCGTCGTACGAGATCGCCCCGTTCCGGGGGTGCACGTCGAATCCGCCGGGCCCCCCCCCACGGGACGCACTGAGGCATCCTGGTACTATACGCCCGCCCTGGAGGCGCGCGTCCGGCCCGAAGATTTAAAGCAGATGCCAATCTTGTTTTTTTGCGCTATTTTGGGAGAAGAAGGAGGAAAGCTGAGGGGAATGAACGCGCGACGAGAGCCGGCCGCAGTGCAGAGATGAAGGCAAAAACCTGCAGTAGCCCCGGACTCGGGCAGAGGGGGGGGCGAGGAAGGGGGGAGAAGAGCACACCAGCAGCGGGGAGGAGGACGAGGAGGCAGAGCAAGGCCAGCGATATTAAACCAGCTAGTAGAGTAGATACCAATCTTGTAGTATAGATCGTTTCCCGAGCCGATTCCCGATCTGCCCCAGGACGTACAGAGACATACTGCTGCCAGACATCCTCCCTGGGGGCGCGCGCCCGACCCCAACCTAGAGCGCACCCATCTGGTAGCACAGATCGCTTCCCGAGCGGGGTGGCCAGAAAGCGCCCGCCACGACGCACGCTGCTACAAGATCTCTGGCTTTATGTCGGGCGTGTCCCCCTACAGGGGGATTTTCGACGAAAAATGAAAAATACCCACAAAAAAATACCCCCCAAAGGTCAAACCATACTCCAAAAATAGTCCCCAGATTATTTTTGGATTATCTTTCGACTATTTGTGGTGTATTTTCCGTCGAAAATCCCCCTGTAGGGGGACAGGCCCGACGTAACTCTGGCTGCGCGCGCCGCCCCTGGGGCTGCGACGAGCACACAGCCGTGGCACGCTGGAGGGGCGCCGCCCCCCCAGGGGAGAGCGGCCAGCCGCCGGGGCCGCCTGCAGCAATGCACGCGCGACGAGAGCTCCCCGGCGCAGGAGGAGGAGGAGGAGAAGGAGGAGGAGGAGGAGGAGGAGGAGGAGGAGGCGGAGGACGAGGAGGAGGAGGAGGAGGAGGAGGAGGAGGAGGAGGAGGAGGAGGAGGACGAGGAGGAGGAGGAGGAGCTCCTCTGGGGGCCCCCCCCCTGCGTCGACCCTCGAGCTTCGCAGCGTGCCCCTGCACGGCTCCGCGGCCCCACCTCGAGGGACGGAGCCCTCGCGGGGCGCCCGCCATGACCCGCCGAGCGCGCGCTGGCGCCAACGTGTGCTGGCCCGCTGGGGCCCTTCCGCACGACGCGCGGCGGTGCTGCGAGGGCCGGCGCAGGCCACGTGCAGTCGGCGGAGCGGAGCGGGGGGCACAAACACATTTGGCCGATACGCGTTCTGATGATCATGGGCAGCCGCTGCCAGGCCGGTGTCGTTTTCGGTGCCCCTGTTCTGTGCGCTGCCGCCTCGCTTCTCGCTCTGGCGCCGCTGCGAGGCGCGACGCCACGACAGGGCGGGGTCGGAATTGACAGCGTGTCCGATCGGCATCCCAGCACCCTTCCGCCACTGTCAGCGACGACGTACGTGCGACGACGTCGACAGCGACGACGATGGCAACGACGAGGGCGACGACGACGACGATGCCGGACCAAATGGCGCCACAAAGAAGTACAGACCGGCCTTTCGGGAAAACAACACGCTCACCCATGAGATTCAAAGGATGGTACGAGAGCACTCCGCCGAGCCCCCGATCTCAACGTTCAGTCCCCCAGACGGAGCGTAGTATGCAAATCAAGGCGATCGACTAGACTTGATGCTGCACTCTCTTAAGCCGAATGTCGCGAACCTTCACGTAGAGGTCCGGTGCATGGTCCAATCCCGATCGCTCTGAAACATAGGCCTGGTTTTCCTAACCAGTGTCGCCGCCATCGTGGCCGTCGTTGTCGCCTTCGTCGCGGATACTTCGCCGGCGGCGACCAGGGAGCACCGAGAAGGTGAACGAGAAAAGCGGCACCGTCGACTCCCCCCGCGTCTGTGGTAGCAGTGGGAAAAATATGAGGAGCAGAAGCAGGAAGGGATTAGTTCGGAAATGTTGCAGCACGCTCGAGTTACTGCAACTGCAGCTCCTGCTGAAAGCCAATCGAACGGTTACATTGGCACATCAAATAAGAATTTCGCTTGCCCGCAGGTGTCTTACAATAGTATGTTATCCCCGATGGCCCACGAGACCCGCATAAGGTATGGGATTTTCAAACGATGCGCGAAGAATGTGTCCCACTATTAGTTTGGCAAACGTTCGTACCGTTTGTGCCTACTGTGCTGGTTCAAAACAAGGCTGCCGTATCAGGGGCCAGCTCAACAGAAGCCAAATCCAGACGCAGAAAGACCAGACGGAGGCCGAGCACTCCGTGCGGATTTACTCCGCACGGACTTAGCACACGATCAGGAGAGGCCAAGTCCAGACGCAGTAAGCCCACACGGAGACCCAGCACTCCGTGCGGACTTACCCTGTACGGACTTAGCTACAGGGACCCTGGGACGCACAAGTAAATAGACACAAATCCCAGGATCCCCCCTATGTTAACACATTTTCTGGGTTTTCGTCTTCCCCGCCACTTCCCAGATTTTCCCATCTGTTCCTGGGGATCGACGTCTGCGTGCTTCTTCCCCTCCTGATTAGCATCCTCCGGCCCCCAGGACAGCGAACGCTGCATGGCAACAGCTGCCCAGGTGCCCTCCGGCGACGACGAGGACACCCAGGGCCTGCGCTCGCCCCTCGGACCCCGAGAGGCGCCGTCGCGCACGCGACCCATCGCATGCGATGAGCGCGTCGCGGCGGCGGCCCCCAACGGCACGAAAATGCCCTGCGAGCAGAAAGCGTGCCGCCCCGCTCCGCGGGGCGGCCGGGAAACGCTCGGGGCGTTGGCGCCTGGGGCTTTGTCGGGCCTGTCCCCCGTACAGGCCGATTCTGGACGAAGAATTTAAACAAACAAAAAACCCCAAAAAGTACCCAACACATGCTCAAATACACCCCCCAAAAATAGTTCCCATACGACTTTTAAAACTATTTTTGGATATCCCCCCTGCAGGACATGCCCGATTGAAACCCGGGGGTACGGGGGAGGTGGACCGCGTGCCGCGCGGTCGAGGCGCGGCGGGGGCCCAGGAGCCGGCGGAGCGACACGCAGAGCCAGCAGGTCTGGACCGTGCGAACGTACTGCCGAGACACGACACACACACACACACACACACACACACACACACACACACACACACACACACACACACACACACACACGACACACACACACACACACACACACACACACACACACACACACACACACACACACACACACACACACACACACACACACGCACACACGCACACACGCACACACACACGCACACACACACACGCACACACACACACACACACACACACACACACACACACACACACACACTCTCCACATGCAACAAAAGTACTGCGACCACCAGGCGCTGGCAACGCGGCCGTACATCACCCGCGTCTGCTGGGCGGGGGGGGCAGCGCCCAGCGAGAGCAGGTCGATGTCCGCTGCTGCGGAGGCGACCGCGCGCTCCGGGGCAGCCCTCCAGCGCGGAGCCAGCAGGTCCGGGCCGTGCTCCCGGGAGGAGCAGCAGGAGCAGCGGCGTACAGTCCTGACGTGCGGAGTTCCGCGCGGGCTCCTTGCGCGGGCCCAGTGCGCGAGGGAGGCGGGTCCGGCGCCGATGGAGCTCCGAAGCTTCCTCGCTCGAGCAGGGACTGGCCGTCCCTGCGTTCCTATAGGCCTGCCACGACATGCTCCTGGAGCCCAAGAATGTTCCAATAAGCAAAACGGTGTTCTTGGAGCACAAGGCCGATGTGTTGAAACAACACAGACCCAGCCAGAAATGTTCCAAGCGCATGTCCTGGAAACCGCAGCAGGTTCTTAGAACATTGTTTGGGAGGCCCATACCGGGAGCGGCCAAGAAGGGGGTGTCCAAGAGGGGGGGGGTGCAAATCATGACCGGCGGCATGTGCGCGGCCCAGCGGGGGGGCCGGGGACGTAATGAAACAAGAAGAGGCGCCATGAAATCTGGGGAGATATCATGGCCCCCGCCATGATATCCACCCCCCCTAGTCATCACCCCCCTCTTTTCCGCCCCCGGATTTCGTGGAAACCACAACAGGTTCTTAGAACATTGTTTGGTAGGCCTATAGGCCCATGTCAGGACGCTCCGCCGCTGCTTGACTCGCATCTCGGGGATCTTCTGACCCGGGTCAATCCAGACCCGGGTCAGCAGGAAACCAAAAAACTGCAATGCAGGACAAAAAACTGCAACGCAGATCTTCGCAAACCCAGGTCAGCCAATGTGCGCGGCCGCCTCGCGGCCACGAGCGGCTCGCTAGCCCGGGTCAGCCAGAGGGGGTCTTCGCAGGATCCTGCAGGATCTGGTGCCCTGGCTGACCCCCGTTTGCATTGACCCCCGTCTCGAGGCTCCCGATGCTTGATTCGCATCACCGCCTCCGCCCCCGCCGGCCGGGAAGGCCCCCCCGTGGAGTCCCCATGGGCGCACGAGGGCGACGCAGAGGGGCGGAGGCGCCGCGGGGCCTCGCGGATATCGCGTAGAGCCCCTCCACGATCTCGGGGTGGGCGCGCGGGCACTCCTGGAGAGGGCGGCGGCGCGTCCGAGGGAGGGCGGAGAGGGGAGCGGGGGGACGATACAGTCGTGGGGCTTGACCTAAGGAATCCAAAATAAGGAACGAGACCCCTTTTTTTCCATAAGTTGAACTTCGATTTCGCATTGAAAGCCTAAGGGAAACCTGAGCCAAGCTGCGAAACACTTGAGGAACGCGGAGCCCCTCCCCAACGAAAAGGGTTCCTTCTTCAGGGCCCCGACTGTATGGCGGAGAGGGGCGGAGCCTCCTCCCCCCCCCTCCCACGCCCCCAGAAATGCGACGTCCTGACTCGTTCGACGCGCGGTCCCCGCAAGCCCCCGCCCCCGCCCCCGGGGCCGGCTTTCCATCCTGGTCGTCGTGTTCTTGTTCACTGTTTTGCCGATCGGCGCGGGCCCTCGCACCCCCCCTCCCCCTGGCTGTTTGGGCGCCTGTTTCAAGCAGGTGGTGTCCCCCATAGGACGCACTGGCGCAAACAGCCGCATCAAGCAGAGGTCCGAAGCCAGACCGCGCCCCCTCCCCCCGCCCGTTCCGCCCAACCTTGGAACGCCGAACAAGAAAACGCTCGCCTGAGTCGTTGCTCGACGGTCCTGGGGCTCGGCGAGGGCCTCCAGAGGCCGAACATGGCCAAGAACCTCCTGTCCTGATTGTTTTTTTTTGCGACGCGAGCATACAGTCGGGGCGTTGACCTAAGGAACCCTAAATAAGGAACGGTGCCCCTTTTCTCCACACATGGAACTTCGATTTCCCATGGAAAACCTGAGAACAACCCGAGGCAAACTGCGAAACCACTAAGGAACACGGAGCCCCTCCCCAACGAGAAGGGTTCCTTCTTCAGGGCCCCGACTGTGTCTGGGACGGGGGGGGCCCGCCCAGGGGCAGACCGACGCAGCAGGGCAGGAAATGCGCAGCGCAGCGGAGCAGGGGCGCCAGGGAAGGCCCGCCTGCGCCCTGGGCCCTCCTCCTCGATCCTCGATCTTGCTCCTCGATCCTCGACCCTCCTCCTCCTCGATCCTCCATCGCCCTTCCTCCTCGATCCTCGATCCTCGATCCTCCATCGACCTTCCTCACTCGGGGGGGGGCAGCAGCAACAGCAGGAGGAGGAGCAGGAGCAGCAGCAACAGCAGGAGGAGGAGGAGGAGGATGAGCAGCAGCAGCAGCAGCAGCAGCAGCAGCAGCAGGAGGAGGAGGAGAAGAGGGAGGAGGAGGAGGAGGAGGAGGAGGAGGAGGAGGAGGAGGAGGAAGAGCAGGAGCAGGAGCAGGAGCAGGAGGAGGAGGAGCAGGAGGAGGACTTCTGGGGTCCGACGTGTTTGCGACGCGAGCATGTCTGGGGCCCCGCTGCGTGACCGTCCAGGAAGGCGGCCCTGCGCGCGGGGCCGAGCCCCTGGCGGGGCCCGGCCCGCGCGGCGTGGCCGCTCGCCGCGGCGCCGCGCTGCGGAGCAGCACCATCGCGCTCCGCGGCGGCGCGGGCGTCTGCGGAGGGGAAGGAGGAGGATAGAAGGAGGAGGACGACGACGAGGAGTAGGAGGAAGAGGAGGAGGGATGTCTAGACATATGTGTGTATGAATATAATTATATATATACATGTATATATAACTTTATATATATATATGTACATACATTTACAACTCTATATTTTTATATATATATATATAAAGAGAAAGGGATCAGGAGAGAGAGAGAGAGAGCGAGAGATGAGGGAGAAATATACAGACAATGGAAGCGAGAGAGAGAGAGAGAGACATAATACATATATACACATATACATCTACATATACATACGCATGTACATATACATATACATATACATATACATATACATATACATATACACATACACATACATATACATATACATATACATATACATATACATTTACATATACATATACATATACATATACATATACATATAAATATACATATACCTATACATATACATATGCACATACATATACATATACATAAACATATACATATACATATACATATATATACATATATATATACATATATATACATACATACATACATACATACATACATACATACATACATGATACATAAAGAGACAGAGAGAGAGTGAGAGGGAATGAAGAAGAGAGTGAGAGATGGGGGATAGGGCTACGGGCTGCGGGGAGGGGGGGGCAGGGATGGCGGGCATGCTGCCACACAGAGAACAGCATTACCTATCACAGCAGGGGCTGCGGAGCCTGCCGCCGGTATCGGAAGGCGGGGAGAAGAGGGAAGACATGTTAAGAACAAGAAGAACATCCATACATCGGCGGCGAGCCCAGGGGGAACAAATGAGAGGGGGCGGGCCTTCCGAGAAGGCTCTGCAGGCCGCCGCCCTTATGACTGGCTTTCTGAGACTTCCCCGAAGACGCAGCAGCACTTTTCAGCAGGCCAAAAGGCTTCAGGTGAATGTCTTCTTATTCGGTGTCTCGGCATCGGGCGGAAAGAGGAGGGGGCCCGGACCTCTGCTCGATGCTGCTGTTTGCAGCAGTGCGTCCTAGGGGGGAGGCCCCGCCTGCTCGAAACAGGTGCCCAACACAGCGAAGATCTGCCCCATAGGGGGGGGGAGGGAGGGGGGGTGAGAGGACCCGCGCCCATCGGCAAAACAACGAATAAGAAAACGATCACTGGAGGTTCCCCGCCGCCTTCTGCGATCACCGAAGGTTCCCCGGCAAGACAACGCATAAGAAGACGATCA
>CAUYUJ010007512.1:0-25000 GCA_963575745.1 Prorocentrum cordatum | reverse complement strand
GCACCTCCATGGAATTCCGGCCGCCACCAAAGCCGTTCAAGCTCAGCTCTGTGCGCGCGAAGCCGTCGGAAAGGAAGACCGGTGACCCCGCTTTCGTGCAAACTGGACCCGTGGCGATGTTCATGCCGGCAGAAACCACCAGCTGCAGGTCCACGGTCCCGTCAGGGCCCAACGCCTCACAGAGTGCACCCTTGGCGTGGTCGAGACAAATCTCGGCACCAATCTTGACTCCTCCGACCTCAAAAATACCATCCTTCAGAATCACACTGCTGTTGAGACCAAACTTTTCCAGCAATTCTAGTGGCGGAGTGTCGTAGAGGCAGCCGTTCGAGTCCGGGTGCAACTTGCAGAATTCATGGCTCATGCCTGGAGGAGGCTGAACAAAGTCATGCCGCAAGGTCTCCGGGCTTGCCTTGAGGAAGTCGATGCTGCTGATAAAATGCTTGAATACCAACAGATGACGCTTGCTCCCTCCAACATGGATGTTAGCGAAGTTGTAGTAGCTGATGTTCTGGAAGGGTAGGTTCGACATGTGCACAAACCTCGGATCTGCTGGCATTGCGGCGACCACCGTGCCGGTCATAAAGAGCCAATCGTTGAATCTTGGGTCGCTCAAGGTTGCGAGCACAACCTGCTCAATTTTGTTGAGAACTTGGACCGTACCAGGGCGGTCGGGACGGTAAGCCCCGTGGGGGCCCCGCCAGTAGAATTCGGGCGCAGTGAAGACTTTGAGCGTGGTCGGGCTTCGGTCCAGATGCTCCGAGGCGAAGGCGCTTTCGATGGCCTCGAGCATTATGTCGAACCGTCTGTTGACGTCCTCGCTGACCTCGTCGCTTCCCAGGTAGCACGAGCCCTCCACGGAAGCGTCGTCGCCGAAGCAGCCGTCGGCAGAGGTGCCAGGGGCCGTGAAGAGGTTGAACCCCAAGAACTGCGCGTGCGTGTACTTCGGTACTGCCTGCCCTGCCGCAGCGGACTCGGCGACGGGAGGCAGCGGCCCCGTGGTCGCACCCCTTGGAGCAAAGAGCAGCACGGCGCATCCAGAAAGACAGGCGGCAGCCACGGTCGCGGGTAGGGGGCCACATGCGAACCGTACCCCTACCCCCCACGATTTCTGAGGGGGAGGGTGGGGTTCACTTCGTTCGGGAGCTCCCGAGCGAAGTGAACCCCACCCTCCCCTTCAGAAATCGTGGGGGGTAGGGGTAGGGTTCGCATGTGGCCCCCTAGCGGGTCCAAAACGCCTGCGGACAGGGCCCGGCAGAGTCACCTCTTCGGCGAGCTGCCGCGACAGCAGCGAGGATGACAGCGACATGATCGAGCTGCCACCACCGCCTGCGGCCACCGAGGCGCTGCGCTGCCCCCCTTCCAAGACTGCTTGTGAGCGGAATGGCTCAAGCCAACATGGCCACGGACCCCAGATCGAGGCCGAAGATGGAAGCCCCTGGCCCATGGCCACAAGGTAGGACGGGGTTAGGACGAGGATAGATTCGTTCAAGAGCGCTTTCAGAGCGCTCCGGAACGCTCTGAGAAGGCCGCGGTGCCAGCACGTGCTCCGGAGCCGCCGCATCTCAGAGACTCTCGACCCATCCTCACCCGACTTTCTCCTCGTCCTGGCCTCGCCCTGGCCTCGTCTCAACAAAAGGGGGCCAGAATGCCTTGGAGAGCAGCGCACCCCTGTGATACGGCCCAGCTGCAGCACACTCTCTTCCGTCGGCGGCGAGGCAGAGGCAGTCCACACCAGCGCGAGGCACATCGGGGCAGCCGAGAGGCGAACTGTCCGGCGCGCAAGAGGGAGGGAAAGAAGACGGGGGCGGCGGCACGAGGGGAAGGGGGAGCAGCTGCGGCACACGCACCCCTCGCCGGTGCGCCGCGCCGAGGCGCAGGGATGCGGGGGTGCCCCCTGGAGAGCAGCGTATACCCTGTGGTGCGGCTCGGCCGTAGCGCACGCGCACCCCTCGCCGGTGCGCCGCGCCGAGGCGCAAAGACGCGGGGGTGCCCCTTGGAGAGCAGCGCGCCGCTGCGATGCGGCCCAGCTGTGGCACACGCACACACACACACACACACACACACACGCACACACACACACACACACGCACACACACACACACACACACACACACACACACACACACACACACACACACACGCACACGCACCTCTCGCCAGTGCGCCGCGGCGGCGCCTTCGGCGCCTACGCTCAGGTCGGGCACGTCCTCCTACAGGCGGATTCTGGAAGAAAAATCAAAGATAGTCAGCAAAATCACAACAAATAGTCAAAAGTATCACCAGACTACTTTTTATATATTTTTTTGAATGTTCCTCCTGTAGAGGGACATGCCCGACTTCAGCCTACCCGCGACGGGGGGGGTCGGCCCTGGGACTTCAAAACGGCATCGATACCGCGACCCCTTGGACCTATCCCAGGGTACGCTGGGCCCAGAACTTCAAGGCGAATCCAGCCCAAGACATGCAACGCCTTGAAAAAACATCCGGGCGGAATCGGTTCGTCGTTTGCGGCCTCTGAGGGGCCCTTGACGGCCCCCATGGACCGTCAAAGAACGCCTCCGGCTGAAAAGCTGGCTCCGTCGAGGGGGTCGGGAATTCTGGGGACCGAGCACTGCCAGAACTCAAATCATCGCATGTCTAGAGTGCGAGGCGGGGATTTATCCATATCCACCGCCTGGGAACCGACGTCCTGGTGCCCCAGCGGGCGGTGGATATGGATACACTTCGGCCCCCGGGGGCCCGAACATGTCCACATCCACCGCCTGCCGAGGCTCCGAAAAGTGACCATCCAGGCGGTGGATCTGGATACATTCCCGCCTCGGATAGAGGAAGAACGAGCGCCATAAGCACAAACCTTGTGGCGCTCCGCGCAGAGCGCCACAAGGTTTTACGCTTATGGCGCCCTTGCTTCTTCGAACGTCTGAGGCCGTGGCCACGAGAGCCTCCCAAGAAGCCCCCAAGAAGCCAGTGCAGCGACATCCCCTGACGTCCGTTCACCTGGTTTTCTCCAACCCGCGACCCCAGGGGCCCCGACCGCTTCCCCACAGGGGCAACGATTCGTCCCCGATCCGTTTCTGTTTGATGGCCCCCTCCTCCTCCTCCTCCTCCTCCTCCTCCTCCTCCTCCTCCTCCTCCTCCTCCTCCTCGTCCTTCTCCTCCTCCTCGTCCCTCCTCCTCCTCGTCCTCCTCTCCTCCTCCTCGTCCTCCTCCTCCTCCTCCTCCTCCTCTCCTCCTCGTCCTCCTCCAACTCCTTCTCCTCCTCCTCCTCCTCCTCCTCCTCCTCCTCCTCCTCGTCCTCCTCCTCCTCCTCCTCCTCCTCCTCGTCCTCCTCGCCCCCTGTCCTCGCCGCCACCGGGCCCCACAGAGGCCGAGGCCGAGGAGACGCCGCCGGGGGGGCAAAAGCAGATCGCCGAAGATCTGGGATCCAGGTGGTTTTCGCGCTGGGGCCTTCGGTGGAGCTCCCTATGGGGCCTCGAAACGTTTGAGGAGTGTGCCGAAATGGGTGTGAGTGACGCATGCGGGCGGTGGCCCTGGGGCCTTTGGTGGTGCTCCCTGTGGGGCCACGGGCCTTCAGCGGAGCTCCCTATGGGGCCACGAAGCGTGTGAGGGATGTGACGAAAACGTCTCGGGCCTCTGGCGGCCGTTCGGGATGATCTGGGCTCCGATGGGCCCAGGAAGCTGCAGATCCTGGAGGATGCCTGATCTGATGAGGGCGGCTGTGATATGCTTCCAGGCCCTGGGTTCCTTCTCTGAGGGTTCCTTGCCTAGTGCCCCTGCCGTCCTCGAAAGGACTCTCCATCCACTCGCACAGCTGCGGAGAACATGGAAGCCGAACATGCGCAGCACCAGGGCGAGAGACGATGTTTGAAAACGGCACGCCTTCTATCAATGTTTTGGCAATGTATGACATAAAGCGATGGTGTGCGGCGCCAGCAAAGCGACATCCCCATTGTGAAAACCGTGTGTGATCCACGCGTCAACGCGATCTGAATTAATCTGCACCTTGTTGACGATGAGGATGTGGATGCTGTTGCTTTTGGTGGCGACGGCGCGCCTTCGCGCGCTTGGGAAGAGACTGTAGCGTATGGTTTGGGGCGTCTTGGAGCGTCTGGGGCTCCCTTGGGAGCGCTTGGGTCCAAATCTGGAGTCGGCGAGAAGACTGATACACATCGACTTGTTACGTATTTGCTATCGAATTATGTGTTTGTTCGTGCATTTCGTGCCCAGGGGCTTTCGGGGGCCAGGGGGTGGGTCGATGTTGAAGGTCAGAGGATGCGCACCGAATGATTTTTATGTAGGATAGTGAGGAGTGGGTTGGAGGGATATGCGCCGGATTGTTTTTGAGTAGCATGCTGAGGGTTGGGTCGAATGGATGTGCACCGAATCGTGTTTTCACATGGGTTGATGAAAATTTGATTCGCATAGATGTGCGCCACATCCGCGGGCCTTCGCATGCCCGGGGTGATAAGGCGTGTGAGATACTTGGCTGTCCCTCTCCCTGTCCCTCTCCCCAAAGGTTTTCCCTCTCCCCCAGGGTCCAAAATCGCGGTTGAGACCCCCCCCGGGGGAGGACGAGCTCGTCAACGCACCCCCGAGGCCTCCAGTGCCTCCAAAGCCCACCAGCCCTCTGGGCGTAGGTGGTCTAGAGAGGCTCCTCTTCCAATCCCCTTCGGGGAGTGGTTCATCACTGCTCCATATCAATATACACCCCCTCCCACACCCAGCCAGCGTCCAACCAGTAACCATGCCAACACCATGAGGGCCCGCCCTCCACCATCCCTGTCAAAAAAACAAGCCGCACTCTGCCTCCACATTTGGAGCATACGCGGCCAACCCGATGCGGCCCCCCCCATCATCCCTGTCAAATGAAACAATACAAAGTACACTTTGGAGCAAAGTCTTGAATCATGCTCGTGCGGCCCGCGAACACTTTGTATTGTTTTTGACAGCTACGGTGGGGGTGACAGCATATTCCCTGCCGTGCGCAGGGCTACCATCCCTGACAACAAACAATACAAGATGCACCTCGTGGCTAAATCTGGATCGTGCGCGACCATCCCGCGATCACTGTCAAATTGTTTTTGACAGGGACGGCGGGGGTGGTGGCACGTGGCCTGATGTGCGCAGGTCCACCAGACACAATGATGGGCATTGGTTTTCGACAAGGATGGCGGGGGCCGACATGGTTCCCGATGCGTGCTATCACGTGCGCAGGCACACCTGACGCACTCTGCACGTGACCCGAACATGGCGCACCTGGCGCGACTGGAGTGTGCGGCACACCTGCCGCACTCGGAGCACGTGGCGCATCTGGCGCACCAGGCGTGCCTGGCACGCTCGGGCCACATGAGTGCCTGGCGCGCGTGGCGCCCCTGGCACGCGTGGCGCACCTTGCCCAAGCGTCGCGAACCTGGGGTCGGCGTTGGTTCACAGTAGCTGCCCATCCAAAGACGACCGCTGATTATGCTCAGGCTCGGGTGTCACTTATGTGTTGGGAGGGCGGGTGGGAGTGAGCTAGACGGCTTGCGGGCGGGTGGGAAGCTTGAGCCCTCCCCATACCCCCTCCCCTGGACCTGGAGGGGGGGGTCGTGAGGGGTCAGGGCCCAAAGACGGCTCCAAGAGGGCCTTAGAGAGCCCAAGATGACCTCCAAGATGGCACAAGATAGCCCAAGATGCCTCAATATGGCTCCCGCGATGCTCCAAGAAGCCCCAATACCGTTCCATGATGGCCCCAAGTGGCCACGCAGCGTCTCACAGAGGCCGCCAAGAGGCCCAAACCCTTCAAGCACCGTAGGATACTCAACGATGTGTGCCTTCTCGCCTTTGTTTTGCTTCCGATGGCCTTCCGAGACCTTGAGGCAGCTCCAAGAGAGCTCCAGGAACCCCCAAGAGAGGCCTGAGAGAGCCCCAAGACGGCCCTGAGAGCGCCCAGGAGGGCCCCAAGAGCGCTCCAAGAGACGATTCCAGGCACTCCAGAGGGGCAAGGCTAATCCTACCAGCCCTCTGGGCGTCGGTGGTTTAGGGCTTAGTGGGCCCTGGAAACGACAGGGCAATTTTTTTACCGGTTCCGTTTTGCCGTTTTTGTTGCCGGTTCCGACGCCGTTTTTGCTACCAGTTCCGTCGCCGTTTTTTGACCGGTTCCGGCTCCAGTTCCAATCCTGGAGCCGTTTTTTTGCCGTTTCCGGTCGCCTTTTTTTTTGCCGTTTCCATTTTCAATGGGCATTTTTTGGGAAACGGTGAAAAAACAGCCCTGCCGTTCCCGGGGCCCACAAAGGTTTAGGGAGTTTCCTCTTCCACCCCTCCTTCTTCCCCTTCGAGGAGGGGTTTACCCCTCGGCTGCGGCGCGGCGGCGGCGGCGGGCAGCGGCGTCGGTGGCGGCGGCGGCGGCGGCGGCGAAGGCGGCGAAGGCGGCGGCTGCTACGTATGTGTTGGGAGGGCGGGTGGGAGTAAGCGAGACGGCTTGCGGCCGGGGGGGAGTCTTGACCCCTCCCCCTACCCCCTCCCCTGGACCTGGACGGGGGGTTTCGCGAGATGTCAGGGCGTCCAAAACGGCCTCGGCGTGGAAGCCAAAATCCTTGGTTTTACTATGGTTTGGGCCCCATTTTGGCTTCCTGGGGGGGGGGACCTAATTAGCACCCCCCCCTCCTGTGATCGATCTCCTCCAAGATGGCCCCACGAAGCGCCCAGGAGGCCCCAAGAGGCCCCAAGATAGCCCCAAGATGGCCCCAAGAGGCCCCCCAAAGGCCCCCAAGAGACTCCCAAGAGGCCCCAAGAGACCCCCCAGATGCACCCAAGATGCTCCACGAGGCCTCGGCCAGAATGCCAAAACGGCCTCGGCGAGGAAGCCAAAATCATAGGTGATACTATGGTTTTGGCCATATTTTGACCTCCTGGGGGGGGGGGGCTAATTAATGCTCCCCTCTTGTTTGATCGATCTCCTCCAAGATGGCTCTAAGAAGCGCCCAGGAGGCCCCAAGAGGTCCCAAGATTGCCCAACATGGCCCCAAGATGGCCCCAAGAGGCCCCCAAGAGGCCCCCAGGATGCCCCCAAGAGACCCCCAAGAGGCCCCAAGAGACCCCCCAGAGGCACCCAAGATGCTCCAAGAGGCCTCGGCGAGAATGCCAAAACGGCCTCGGCGAGGAAGCCAACATCATTGGTTGTACTAAAGTTTTGGTCCCATTTTGGCCTCTGGGGGGGGGGGGGGGGAGACGTTAAGAGGCCCCGAGGAGGCCCCCAAGAGGCCCCAAGAGACCCCCCAGAGGCACCCAAGATGCTCCACGAGGCCTCGGCGAGAATGCCAAATCATTGTTTTCACGAAGGTTTTAGCCACATGCTGGCCTCTTGGGGGGGCACTGATTAAGATCCAGAGCGCCTGGGAGAGCCCACCATGACCTCCAAGATGGCTCAAGGTATCCCAAGTTGTCTCGTAATGGCTTCCTCTGTGTGCTGCCCACTTCCCTGATCAAGGCAATTCCTCTGGGCATCGTTTCTGGATGGGCTGGTGGGGATTCGCGAAGCGTCAACAATTTAAGCTCCTCCCTTCTTGAATCGATGTCCTCCAAGATGGCTCCAAGAGCGTCCCCAAGTCTTCCAAGAGCGCCCCAAGTGGGTCCAAATAGGCGCCAAGGAGGCCCCGAGAGGAGCCCAAGAGGCCTCCAAACGGCTTCCAAAAGACCCCCAAGAGGCCCCAAAAGGCCCCCTGAGGTACGCAAGAGGCCCCCAGGACCGCTAAGAGGCAACCAAGACTCCCCAAGAAGTCGACAAACTCGCTATTGTCCTCCTCCTCCTCCTCCTCCTCCTCCTCCTCCCCCTCCTCCTCCTCCTCCTCCTCCGTTTCCTCCTCCTCTTCACCCGCCTATTTATCCCTCTTCATTCTCCCTGCTCCCCCTCCCCCCCCCCTCCTCCTCCTCCTCCTCCTCCTCCTCCTCCTCCTCCTCCTCTCCTCCTCCTCCTCCTCCTCCTCCTCCTCCTCCTCCTCCTCCTCCTCCTCCTCCTCCTCCCTGCTCCTCCTCCTGCTCCTCCCCTCCTTCCTCCTCCTGCTCCTCCTCCTGCTCCTCCTCCTCCTCCTCCTCCTCCTCCTCAACCTCCTCCTCCTCCTGCTCCTCCTCCTCCTCCTCCTCCTCCTCCTCTCCTCCCTCCTCGTCCTTCGTCTTCTCCTCCTCCCTCCTCCTCCTCCTCCTCCTCCTCCTCCTCCTCCTCCTCCTCCTCCTCCTCCTCCTCCTCCTCCTCCTCCTGCTCTCCCTCACCCCCCTCGTCCTTCTTCCCCGCCATTCCTCATTTGGCAGGTCCGCGAAAGCGATACAGTTCGCTCCTGTGTCTGCGCAGGCTGATCCAAGACTTCAGTTTGACGGGCTTCCCCAGCTCTTGATCCACTGCATGTTCGTCTGCTTCTGTGATCAAGGCAACTCGCCTGGGCATCGTTTGTGGATGGGCTGGTGGGAACACTTTTTAATCAGCGGCCGCGGGCGAGCGCGCCAGCGGCGAGTCCAGTCAAAGCGGGGCACGCAGCGACGAATTCACCTAAAACAGCGGGGCGCAGCCTCACCTAAAGCGGGGCTAAGCGGAGCCTCACGCAGCACCTCAGCGGTGGACCGGCGAGAAAAACATGTGGGAATACTTTTTGGTCGGCGGCTCCGAGGCAACGGACAGGGAGCGGAAGCGGCGTCCGGGTCACGGTACGGGGCTAATGTGCAAGCGAATGAAACTGGTGGGAATACTTTTTTTGGTCGGCAGCTCCGAGGCAACGGACAAGGAGCGAAAGCGGCGTCCGGGACACGGTACGGGGCGAATTTTCAAACAAAGCCGCCAGTGTCGGCGGATAGAGCTCGCACCCGCAAGACAAACTCGCAGTTGCACGTGCACATAACAAAATGAACTAAATTCACAAGCAAGCGCGCATAGGCGCAGCAGCGCGAACCGCAGTGGACAGGCCGCCGAGAAGAATGTGCGGATGCAACGAAGTGAGTCGCCAGGGCGGCGCCAGACTCCTTGCCGACCTGCACAAGCCGAACGGCTGTGCGGTGTAACCGAGACAGTGTGCGGGGGAAAACCAAAGGCTGTACAGGCGTTGTAGGCTGAACCACTCAGCGCCCGGTCCTCAGAAATCCGCCTCCCAGTGCCGAGGGGAGCCAGCGGCAGACTGGTGGGAATACGCGAAACGTCAAGAATTCTAAGCTCCGTGGCCTCCAAGAAGCCTGATATTCCATCTCAACTTGCTCCAACTGGGCTCCAGCACGCAGAGGAAATCTCAAAGGCACCCAGGAGCGCCCCAAGACGGCCCCAGTGGCTTCGAAGACGCCCCAAGAGGGCTCCAAAAGGGTCTTCGCGATGGGGTTTCAAGATCCGAGACAATTCAAGAGGCCCGCAAGATCGCTCCACCAGAGTGACTGAACCAGCCCCCCTGAGGGCTCCCGAACCGCCCAAGAAGGCCACGAGACGGCCCAAGAGGCACCCAAGACGGCCCAAGAAGACCCCAACAAGGCCACGACAGAGACCCAGGAAAGATAAGCGGGATTCACATGTCGAAACATCCGCCCCAGTAAAACACCTGAAACTGCAGGCAAACGCCCAAGAACCCCCCAAAAGACCCCAAGAAAGGGTTGGGTCGTATGGATGTATGTGCGCGGCGCTACGGCGAGAGCCACATTTTGAAAACGAGCCGGTCTCCATCCTTGAAGCTTCTGCAATTTGTCAAGATGAATGTCCGCGGCGCGAATGCGAGAGCCACATTGTGAAAACCGACCGGGATCTACCCTCAAAACTGTTGCATTTTCGGAAGACGAATGTTCGCGGCGCTAATGCGAGAGCTAAATTTCCGAAAACCACCTGGGCTCCATCCTTGAAACCAATGCTATACTTTGAAGACGAGCGTGCACGGCGCTGAGGCGAGAGCCACATTTTGAAAACAAAACAACCCAGACCCCATCCTTGAAGCTGTTGCAAACCTCAGTCTTCAGGATCGTAATTTGCAGGGCTTCCTCAGGCAAAGCGCACGGCCCGGCCTACGGACACATCCGGTGGTGCGGCAGGGAGGGGCTATTATCTATTATTAAGTCGGGCATGTCCGCCTACAGGGGGATTTTCGACGAACAAATAATAAAACATGTTCTAAAAATGCCCCAGAATGGCCAAGAAATGCTAAAACAAATAGTCCCCAAACTATTGTTTCACTATTTTTGCATATTGCCCCTGTAGAGGGACAGGTCCGACTTAAAGTTATTATCTAGAAGGAGAAGGGAGTGGGAGTAGGGGAGCGACAGCAATCGGGAACGACCGAGGACGCCCCGCGCGGAAACGGCGCACACATGTAACGAAAACGAGCTGCCAGACAGCCGCCCCAGAGCCCTCCGCGCCGCCCCGCGAAGCCGCCCCAGGACCCCTTGTGCCACGCGGGCTACGGCAAGGAAGGGTCGGACGCGAGATGGCACAACGACCGTGCGCGGTGGTTGACGCGGGCCGCCACCGCGGCACGCTGCACTGGAAACCAAGGCGCTCGCGCGCGGCCCTACGCGGGCCGCCTACGCGCGAATGGCCGCGCAATCGAAGCCGCTCCTTCTCGCCGCTCAGGCGTGCATCCAGCTCGGGCCCCTGCTGGCTGCGTCGAGTGCAGCCACCCTCCCAGCGCCCTTGCGGCCTATGACCCCGGCGGGGGAGGGCGCCTTGACGTGGTGCTCCACCACCGCCGTGGCCGAGGTCTGCCCCGGGGTGCGGTAGAGGGAGAACCAGCGCCTGGCGGGCAGCATCCCAAAGCGTCCGCGGTCCCGCGTCGCCGCTCTCCCTGGTTCTTCGCCACGAGGAGAGGAGCGTGAGAGAGCGCAACCACCCGACAATCGACCCAGAAGCAGGAGGAGGAGGAGGAGGAGGAGGAAAGGGAGGAGGAGGAGGAGGAGGAGGAGGAAGAAGGAGGAGAGGAGGAGGAGGAGGAGGAGGAAGGACATGATAGAGCGTAACCACCCGACAATCGACCTGGCGCCAGGGTGCAACGCGGAGAAACCATGTGTCTAGGGAGAAGGAGGAGGAGGAAAGGAGGAGGAGTGAACAGGAGGAGGAAAAGGAGGAGGAGGCGGAGGAGGAGGAGGAGAGGAGGGAGGAGGGGGACGAGGAGGAGGAGGAGGCGGAGGAGGAGAGGAGGAGGACGGAGGAGGAGGAGGAGGAGGGGAATGAGGAGTAGGGGGACGAGATGAAGAGGAGGAGGGGCGGAGGCGGAGGAGAGGGGAGGAGGAGGAGGAGGAGGAGGAGGAGGAGGAAGAGTTGTTCGACGAGCGCACGCCCAGGCACGTACACTGACCTGGGTGTGCAGAGCCCCCCTGTGTCATGCAAGATGCCCTTCGTTACCTCCCGAATGGAGATGCCACGCGAGCACACTCCACGGTGCGATCGGGGCTGGGCGATACCCAGACGTGGTCGCGTCGATATATATATATATATATATATATATATGTATATATATATATATGTATGTATGTATGTATGTATGTATGTATGCATGCATGCATGCATGCATGTATGTATGTATGTATGTGTGTAGGTAGGTAGGTAGGTAGGTAGGTAGGTAGGTAGGTAGGTAGGTAGGTCGGTAGGTAGGTGTGTAGGAAGGTAGGTCGGTGGGTGGGTAGGTAGGTAGGTAGGTAGGTAGGTAGGTAGGTAGGTCGGTAGGTAGGTATATAGGTATGTACGTATGTATGTATGTATGTATGTTCGTATGTAAGTCTGTCTGTCTGTCTGTCTGTCTGTCTGTCTGTCTGTCTGTCTGTCTGTCTGTCTGTCTGTCTGTCTGTCTGTATGTATGTATGTATGCATGTATGTATGTATGTGTATATATATATATATATACACATACCTGTGTGTGTATATATATATATATACAGGTATATACAAGACACAAATAAACAGAACGGCTAGTTGTTCACTATTTTCGGCCCTGGGGGGCCCTCGCTGGGCCCCGGGGCCGTCACACAACGAGTCGGGGCGAAAAACCGGCCACGGGGAAAGGGTCGGGACTTCCGGGGACGCCGAACCTGAAAAAATCAGGACGTCGCATGTCTGGGTACGAAATCAAGGCGCTGCTGCGCTGGATGTGACAGGCTGATCGCCACCCTACCAGCGCGAGGCTGCCCTCGAGGGCAAGAGTTTCTCCATCCCCACCTCCTCACGACAACTTCTCTTCCTCCTCCCCCTCCTCCTCCTCGCTCCTCCTCCTCCTCCTCCTCCTCCTCCTCCTCCTCCTTCACACCTCCTCCCCTCCTCCTCCGCCTCCTCCTCCCTCCTCGTCGTCGTCGTCGTCGTCGTCGTCTCGTCGTCGTCGTCCTCTCCTCCTCCTCCTCCTCCTCCTCCTCTCCTCCTCCTCCTCCTCCTCTCCTCCTCCTCCTCTCCTCCTTCCTCCTCCTCCCCCTCCCGTCCTCCTCCCCTCCCCCCTCCTCCTCCTCCTCCTCCTCCTCCTCCTCCTCTCCTCCTCCTCCTCCTCCTCCTCCTCCTCCTCCTCCTCCTCCTTGTTCTCCTTCCCCGTTGCCCGCCCACTCCGCCCCCGCACCCCCAATGTCCATCCTAACCCTTGCCTGGGCCTTGCCCGCTGGCGCCCCTCCCTATCAAGGCCCGCGCACACTCGGGTCTGCCAGGGCCCTGTCGCGCAGCGGGGCCGGCCGCTCAATAGCCTCCGCGCCCGGGCCAGCGGAGGGCGGACCACGGAAATCGGCCCCGCTCGGCTTCCAAATCCGGGCCAGCCAGGGGGATTGGCTGCCCCCTCTTACCGCTGACCCCCGCTGTGCGAGCCCCGGCCGTTTCTCCAGCACCTGCCCACCGCAGGTCCCCTATCCCTCCTCCCCCTCCCACAATCCCCCCGCCCCCCTCCTGAGGGATGGGTTCCCGATGATAGGAAGGGGTCCAAGGGCGGATATACACCATTGGAGGCACCTCGTTCTCAGACCCCCGATTTCGTGTTTTCTTTCGCAGCGTCGACCCCCCGAGGTCTGGACCCGCTCCCCAGGACCAGTTTGTCATCGTAAATCATGTTTTGACGGTCCTAACCCCGCTCGAGGCAGACGCTGGCAATCTCGGACTCTCCACTGGTCGATACCTGCGGAAGAACGCCCTGGGAAAGTATTGATGGCTCTTCCTGCGTGCTCCGAACTCCGGTCCTCTTCCATGCCCCTGTCCTCAACAGCCTCCATCCTGATCTCCTGGGTCCATGGTCCTGTTCTGTTCTGTGATCGGGGCATCCGCCGTCTTCCTTTGCGGGCCCCAATGCTAGGCCCAGAACGCAGCCTTGCACTTCCGACTCTGTTGGAGCCCCGCGATGACCTCATCTTCTGGGATTACGTCATCGGCTCCCTCGGGGGCGGCTTCCGCCCCCTGCCCCCTATCCCCCCCTGCCCATCTTTGACGCTGAAGCCATCCAGCCTGTGAAACTCGAAACTTTCCCGTGCTCGTCGAAGCGCGAGCACTCTGGCAAAATAAGATCTGGGCCTGAGCGAGGTCAGGTCGGCCGCCCAATCCAACTGCAGCCGTGCGTGCTGGAC
This sequence comes from Prorocentrum cordatum, assembly GCA_963575745.1. Taxonomy (NCBI): domain Eukaryota; class Dinophyceae; order Prorocentrales; family Prorocentraceae; genus Prorocentrum; species Prorocentrum cordatum. The sequence goes on along the minus strand of CAUYUJ010007512.1, from coordinate 11,482 downwards.
AACTCGGTGGGCCCTGCAGGCCTCGAGGCCCCGTGGAGTTCTTCTTGAAGTGGTGATCCCTTTGCCGCAGGCGCTGTTGCGCGGCGCCGCCTCCCTCCTCCTCCTCCTCCTCCTCCTCCTCCTCCTCCTCCTCCTCCTCCTCCTCCTCCTCCTCCTCCTCCTCCTCCTCCTCCTCCTCTTCCTCCTCGGTCCGAGGGGCTCCTTTTCGCACCCCACTACTCTGAACTCCACGAGCACCGCGACGATGGTGTGGAGCCCCGACCCCTCCTGGCCAGCCCAGCGCCGGTCGCCCGCTGGCGCGCCGGCTCACCGGCTCAGCCGGCGAGCTCCGCAGCCAGCCGGGCCGCCCCCGCCGCCCGGCTCTCGCAGCCCACGGCTGTGCAGAGTTGCCGGGCGGTGGCCCGGTGGAGCGCCACGCTGAGCTCGGCGCCCCACCGCCGAGCCATGCGCGCTGGCGGCCGCCGCCACAGAGGGGCCGTCGCCGAGGCCCTGCGCCTGGTCCCGCGCCAGCCAGCGCAGCTGCTGGAGTGCCGCCTTGCCGCGGCGGCCGCCGGTCTCCAGCGCCAGCGGAAGTAGTGGCCAAGGCGCGCGGACGCCTCCTCCCTCCTCCCCCCCTCCTCCTCCTCCTCCTCCTCCTCCTCCTCCTCCTCCTCCTCCTCCTCCTCCTCCTCCTCCTTCTCCTCAATTTCCTCATCTCTGGACCCCCGTCGGGCCCCTGGCGGGGTGGCCTCGAAAACGCTCGGCCCCAGCCTGAACGGGCAGGGCTCGGTCGCGCCCCTCGCGCCCACGCCGCGCCGAGCTCCGCCGCTCCAGGCCCCGAGACGGAGCGGCGAAGTCCTGGGTCAGATCGGAGCCCCGGTGGTCCCGGGCGCCATGGGTGATGGCCTCGGCCGGCGCGGCCCCAGGGTTGGAAGTCACGTGAGCGTGGGCCTCTAGGGAATACCTGCGCGATCTGCTGAAGATCTCTGCGCGGGACTCCCCCCGTACCCCCCTACGCGTGGTCTCCATGGGCCGGCCCTGTCCGTCCCAGCCCTCAGCAGATTTGCGAACTGAGGTACGGGGCGCGATGAAAACATCGATCCCGCGGCCAGCGCACGTGGAGATATAACCTGGCTGCACGACGACCCCACCTGTGAGCTCCTGAGCTGTCAGAGTCCAATGCCATCCCAGGATGCACGGCGGCTTCGAAGCTCGGATGAAGGTGGTTATCTCGCCGCACACCTTCAACTCATAACCGCTATATCCCGCGCCGCACTGCATGCGTGCGGAAATCGCACGGATACTTTGGCCGCGCAATCTCAACGGACACCCGGTCCAACCAGCCCCCCTCCCCCTATAGAGTGGTGTTTGCTGTCCAATTGTTCCGAGACTTCCAGCATGTGAGTGCAACTGCCGTTGCGTGCAAATTGCGACGCCCCTATGCGTGCCCATCCGTGAGAGCTCTTGAGCTGGGCAAAGGTACGACCTGCACCCTTGCTTACGCATGAGCTCGTCGACTTCTATGACGCAACCTAGCGATCAGTGCATACCCCTCAACATAATGGCGTGGGCCTTCTAGACATATTCTGACTAATCGTGCTCTTTGGAACGCTGGGGCTCCACTTCTTGATGTTAGCTAAGTCGATTCGCAACGTTTCGGCTGGGGCAGACTGTTCGCACCGACGAGGCGGAAGGTGTCCCGCAACTCCCTTGGCAATGACAGCCGCTTCCTCGATCAGAGGGCCAAGATCGTCTGCTACGCTGGCAACGCTTGATTGCGCATCTGTCAAGCTGGATTGGCTGACGAGGTCTGGCTCTGGTGCCTCCTCAGCTGGTGCTTCGACTGGAACGGCGGATGTGATTTGGGATGCGTTGTGCGCCTTTTGAAAAAAGGGCCCCTGGAGGGTCAAACGGCAGCGAGTGGCGCACGTGCGTGTCATGCACACACACACACACTATATCACAGGCTCTTCATCAGCGCCGGCTCCCCCGCTGCCCCTGCCAGGGACGAGGCGGCTGCGCCTTGGCGGAGGGGCACGCGCAGGGGAGCCTCGACCCCTCCCCCCCTCGCACCGCCTGCCCGTACGGCGCGTCCCTCCTGCGGCGGGTGCTGCTGCTGCTGCTGCCCCACGGCGACGTGCGTGAGGGGTTTCTCGGCTTCTCGGTTTCTCGCAAGAGGTCTGCCTCGTGCTGGCACAAAACAGGCCAAGAGATCCCGCCTGGACGAAGCGCATGCACAGGTGGAAGAGCCCGTCGTCGCGCGGGCGCTTCCGCCACCTGCTGGAGGAAGGCACGGGGCCACCTCTGCTGCTAGAGCCCCGTGAAGCCTCCCAGTGCCTGACGTACTTGTGCTGGTGCTTGCGGTGCTGCTGCTGCTCGGGCCGGCGGCCACGCTGCTCCGGGACCTGGTGGTTGTCCCCGAGCTTCAGGTTGCCACTGGGCCGTCGCCTCGACGCTGGCCTGTTCGAGTATTTGCCTCGCGTCGACCAGCTCGTTGGTGACCTGCTCGTGATCCACCCTGGCCTTGATGAGCTCGGCGTCCAGCTTCCCGATGTGTTCTTCAAGCCCAGTTGCCTTTTGCTCATGATGCCAAATTCCTGAAGTGCAGGGTCTGCTGCCGCCACTGGTGTGGTCTGTTTGGGTACCACCAACGCTGCCGCCGATTGAACTCACCGCCGAGCTGCGCCTTCTGGGGTCCGTGAGTGCCCCGAGGATGGCACCCAAGATGGTTCGCGTACTAGACTCTGGAGTCGCCGAAGCTTCATGTCCTGTGAGGGTCCTTCATCATGACCTCCTCCCGTTCCTCGTGGGATTGGAAGGCGACGCAGCACTTGCACCAAACTTTCTTCTTCGCTTTGGCTGTGAACCGCCATGCGTTGCAGCTCTGGCGCACCACGTATGGACTGCCCGTCTTCTTCGCACGCTTGTCATACACATCCCAATAGCGTCCCACGCCATCGCGAGGTCAGTGGCCGAACAGCCCTGCGGGAACGATGAACCTGACGCCCCTCCTGAGCGCGTTGGATCGAGCTCCCGCAACCAGCTTGAACCCCTCCTCCTGCTCATCCTCCTGTTCCTCCCTCTTCTCTTTCTCTTCCTCCTTCTCCTCCTCCTCCTCCTCCTCCTCCTCCTCCTCCCTCCTCCCCTCCTCCTCCTCCTCCTCCTCCTCCTCCTCCTCCTCCTCCTCCTCCTCCTCCTCCTCCTTCTCCTCCTCCTCCTCCTCCTCCTCCTCCCCTCCTCCTCTCCTCCTCCTCCTCCTCCTCCTCCTCCTCCTCCTCCTCCTCCTCGTCCTCCCCCCTCCTCCTCCCCCCTCCCTCCTCCTCCTCCCCTCCTCCTCCTCCTCCTCCTCCTCCTCCTCCTCCTCTCCAAGACGCGCGGGTGCCCGCAACCGCCGCCCGCCTGAGCGCGCCTCTCCTGCGCGGCCCGCCGGCCGCCGGCCACGTGCCCAGGGCACCGCGCCATCTGGGCGGGGAGGAGGAAACCTCTGCTGCTGCTGCTGCTGCTGCTGCCGCTGCTCGTCCTCCTTCCGTCTCCTCTTCTTCTTCTTCTTCTTCTTCCTCCTCCTCCTCCTCCTCCTCCTCCTCCTCCTCCATCTCCTCTCTCTGACCCCCTCTGGCCGCTGCTCGTCCTCCTCCGCCTCCTGCTCCCTCCTCCTCCTCCTCCTCCTCCTCCTCTTCCTCCCCTCCTCCTCTTCCTCCTCCTCCTCCTCCTCCTCCTCCTCCTCCTCTTCCTGCTCCTTGTCTTGGCTCGGCGCGGCGTCACTGTGACGCTGCCCCCCTGGCCGCGCCGATGGCGATATCGTCCCGGGGCGAGCGGTGGCGGGTCACGTTCACTGGAGAGTGCCCAGCGGCACAGTCTGCGTGTCGGTCTACATCCACGACTCCGTGGGGCCTGCAGCCTGCAGTCTGAGCATCCTGCACGCGGAGGGTCTGTTCTTGCTGCCAAGGGCGTGGCCTGGATCGTCGCCGGCGGCTTCAGCACGGAGCCTGCCGTCGTCGAGCCCTGGTTCCTCCTCCTCCTCCTCCTCCTCTTCCTCCTCCTCCTCCTCCTCCTCCTCCTCCTCCTCCTCCTTTAGCTCGGTCGGAGCCGTGCTCCTGGCGACGGCCGAGGCCACCCGCGGGCAGACTCTCCCCGGCACAGGGCTGGGCTGCTTCGGGGTGGACGCCAAGCTGCTCTCGGGAGTAGGCTTTCCCGCGGTGGGCGAGTGCGCGACGACGTGCCCGCGCAGGCCCGTTGACTTGGAGGTCCTTGGTAGCGACAGGGCCCTGTGGTGCAGGGTCCCGCGGGAGCCGCGCGCACTCCCGCCAAGCCAGTGCCTGGGTGCAGCTGGGTCGGGCCGTCGCGGCTGGCGCCGCGGTGGCTGAGCAGCAATGACCTCGAGGCCCTCTGTATGTGCCCCGCCGAGCGCATCGCCACTGAGCTGGTCGGGTTCCCAAAGGCCGACAAGCGAGGTGAGCATCGCCTGATTGCGCTGCTGCGCTCTCCCATCAGGGTTTGGGGGAGGGTGAGGCGTCCTGTGGCGGTGGAGTGGGAGGCGGGGCGCCAGTCGGACCTCCTTTGGGACTAGGGCTCCGGGCGCAGCAGCGTGGATTGCGCCGTTTCTCAATTTCGAGGCGGAGATCGCTCGAAACACTGGCCTTCACTGTGTCTCTGACTTAATCGGTATGTTCAAATGCTATGCTATGATACCAAACAGTGCCACCTTGCTCGAGGCTGCCGCGGTAGGATTTCCATTAAGATTGGTTGGAAGATAGATTGCGTATACCAGCAGCCCTGCCTCATCAAGGGATTCAACACTGTGAGTGCCCCCTACTCGTCGTACCAGGGGATGTTGGCGGGATGCTGCCATGCCACCACCTTGATGCAAGTCCTGTTTTCGAGAACGCTCCAGAGACTTAAGTGTGAGGTTGAGCTTATAGTGCCCCGACGCCTCATTGATGATGTATCATTCCAGTGGGTTGGCAAGGCGGTCAAACATGCAGGCATCGTCTTCAGTGCTGTAACTTGCTTTGCTGGGTACACTAGGCGAGCGGGGTTCCTGTTGCAGGCTAGCAAATCCGGTTTCTTGGCATCTACTGTAGAGGCTCGGAAGGCCCTCGAGGCTAGAGCATTGCGTTTGAAGCTTAAGAGTATCACCACGGCGCGCAACCTTGGTCATGACACGTTTGCGGGTGGCACTTCGCGCAGAGCTCTTGAGAGGAAACGTTTGGGGGCGGCCTTGGGGCGAAAACACCGCGCGTCAGGAGCGGGGGACAGCAGAGGGGTGGCCAGAGATGGCAATGCCTCCGCTACGATGGGAGGCTTCCGCAGGTACACCTCACGACCATCACTCTACACACGGCAGCCGCGCCTCCCCACGAAGCTACCCCGGACAAGCGCTGGACACTGGGAAACGGAGGCGGAGGAGGGAGGGAGGAGGCCAAAATGGCTCAGAGGAGGAGGAGAAGGAGGAGGAGAAGGAGGAGGAGGAGGAGGAGGAGCTGGAGGAGGAGGAGCTGGAGGAGGAGGAGGAGGAGGAGGAGGAGAGGAGGAGGAGGAAGAGGGAAGAGGAGGAGAGGAGGAGGAGGATGAGGAGGAGAGAGGAAGGAGGAGGAGGAGGAGGTAGAGAGGAGGAGGAGGAGGAGGAGGAGGAGGAGGAGCTGGAGCACCCTGCCCAACTTCATGACGTGCACGGGGGAGCGAGGAGGAGACAGGCCGAGGAGGCGAGGAGCCGGCCCGGCCCGGAGGGGCTGGCCGGTGCCTGCGCCGCCGGCCTCGAGGGTGCCCCCCCGCCGGGATGCACGAGAACGTCCAGCAAGCACGAAGCACACGAGGGTGCCCTCCTCGAACCGGCCTCGATCTGATGCCTCGGTCCGACCGTGCCCGTCGGTCGGGAGACGTCGGCAGCCAGAAGCACGAAGCAGGAAGGCGCTGCAAGCAGACTCGGCCTCCGCCCGCCCCCGGAAAGAGGAGGGAGCAGGCGAAACCACTCGACCCTCGAGGTAGGAGGGCGCTCAAACCAGACTGGGATCCGACGATTCGAAAACACCTCCTTTCAGCCACCGGCGTGGCTCGTCCTGATAGCTTCAGGCTGCACCTCCGGGGAGCACCTCTTCAACTTCCGCCGCCCTCCGCCGATCGCCTCCGGCCGTGCGTTGACGGCCCCGCAGGGCCCGGCAGAGGCCCCCGGAGGCCGAGACGTAGGAGGCCTGGGAACAGAGGGTGGCTTTGAGCCCAGATATTTTTCTCGACAGAGGCGCATGGCGGCCGATCAGGAAATCTGAGCCCACGCTCCGTCCGCGACCACGTCAACTCTATATGTGCTTCGCCCTTCCTGGCTTTGAGCCCATACAGGCGCATGCACACCCCCCAGACCCCCGACGGCGTGATTTTTTCACAACCTCGACCCCCAGAGGTCCGGACTCTTTCCCTAGGACCGGCTTTTCGTCCTGAATCGTTTGTTGACGCTCCCAGTGCCCAGCAAAGGCCCCCAGAGGCTGACGATAGCGAAAAACCGCCTGTCATGATTTTTTTCACGACGCGAGGGGGTCTGGGGAAGTGGTGACCCCCCTTGGCACTGCCTGGTGTGTGCCCAGCCACTCCTGTGGCCCCCCAGCCGGCTCCCTGGGGAGGAGGAGGAGGAGGAGGAGGAGGAGGAGGAGGAGGAGGAGGAGGAGGAGGAGCAGGAGGAGGAGTAGGAGGAGGAGGAGGAGGAGGAGGCGGAGGAGTGGGAGGAGGAGGAGGAGGCGGAGGAGGAGGAGGAGGCGGAGGAGGAGGAGGAGGGAGGAGGAGGGGGAGAGGAGGAGGAGGAGGAGGGGGAGGAGGAGGAGGAGGAGGAGGAGGAGGAGGAGGAGGAGGAGGACTTTGTTCACGACGCGGGGGGGTCTCGGCCCCTGCTCCTGCAGGCTCAGGCAGCGGCTCTTGGGGGGGGGGCGCAGCTTCTGCTTCCGCCGCCCTCCGCCGCCTGCCTCCGCCCGCGATGCCGCCCTCGTCTCGTGTCTGCCGCACGCCGTCAGCCTCTCGCCGCCCTCCGCCGAGGAGGAGGTGCCAAGTCCTTCGACTCTCGAAGGCAAGGCCCTCTCTGGAACGCCTCGTGTCGGCCGTCGTCGTCCTCGTCTTCGTCTTCGTCGTCGTCGTCGTCGTCGTCGTCGTCGTCGTCGTCGCCGCCGCCGCCGCCGCCGCCGCCGCCACCGCCGGCGTCGTCGCCCTCGTCCTCGTCCTCGCCGGCGACGGCGGCGGCGTCGACGTCGTCTGCGTTCTCGTCGTCGTCGCCGTCGGCGTCCACGTCCACGTCCTGGTTCTCGTCCTCGTCCACGTCATCGTCCTCGTCCTCGTCCAGGTCCTCGTCGTTGTCATCGTCGTCGTCGTCGTCGTCGTCGGCGGCGTCGTCGTCATCGTCCTCGTCCTCATCCTCGTCCTGATCGTCGTCGTCGTCGTCGACGTCGTCCTCGACAGCGGTGTTCGGCAGCGCGGCCCGGCGGAGCCCCGCCCTTGGCCCCCGCCTCGCGGCGGCACGGCAGGCGGGGCGGGCCGCTCGCATGCTGCCGCGGGGCCCCGCGGGGCGCCTGCGCGGGGCGGCGGCCCAGCGGCGCGCAAGACGGAGAAGGCGCTGGCTGGGAGGAGGGTCGTCGTCGTCGTCGTCCTCCTCCTCCTCCTCCTCCTCCTCCTCCTCCTCCTCCGCCGCCTCCCCCTCCTCCTGCTCCTCATCCTCCTCGTGACAACTCCTCCTCCTCCTCCTCCTCCCCTCCTCTCCTCTCGTACTCCTCCTCCTCCTCCTCCTCCTCTCCTCCTCCCCCTACCCTCTCCACTCCCTCCTCCTCCTCCTCCTCCCTCCTCCTCCTCCTCCTCTCCTCCTCCTCCTCCTCCTCCTCCTCCTCCTCCTCGTCCCTCCTCCTCCTCCTTCCTCCTCCTCCTCCTCCTCCTCTTCCTCGTCCTCCTCCTCCCCTCTTTTCTCCTCCTTTTCTCACTCCTCCTCCTCCTCCTCCTTTCTCCCCCGTCCTCCACTTCTTTTTCTTCCTCCTCCTCCTCCTCCTCTTCCTCCTCCTCCTCCTCCTCCTCCTTCCTCAAGTTCTCGGCCCAAGTCAGCCTCCCCCGCCCGTTTTGGCTCACTCGGCGATGGGAGCTTGGTGCCACACCAGCGCGCGTACCGTCCTGACTGTTGTCGGCTAAGCTGCGGTGGACCAGGGCCCGAAACTTGAGGGGGTGTCAGGGGACATGCTAAAGTCGCTGGTGCTCATCGTGTACTTTCAAGGGCTGGCATCGGAGTGTAGCTGTTGGGATCGCCCCGTCGTTCGTCATCAAGTGATGCTGGACCTGTGGCCGACTCAAGCAGGCACGGCGCTGGAACCTGGTTTGATCTGCTATGGTGCTGAAATCTCCCACAGCCGCAGGGGAGGGTATCTAGCTGGACTTTTGAAGACGGACCGGGAGCTTCTGCCGTTCATGCACAGCGCGCCAGGCGGGTTAAACACGCTGGGAACTGGCATCATCAACTACAGTGCCATAGTCTCCCACAACCGCCTGGGGAGTATGTGCGAATAAGTTTTAAGTTGGGCTTGGAGGATTATGTTTGCGTTCTTTCTCGCTCAATGTGCATGGTGAGCCAACCATCAGTGGTGGGATCAATAGTTGTTCATGTGTTGTCCAAGCTACTGGTGGTCCATATGTGTGTTCAAATACGTATTCAAACCGTGGCAAGAGACCGCGGGGCGCAGTCTGGCGGCGCAGTTTTTGTACTTGGGTTAACCAGTGCCGACTCATTTTTGGCATTCGCCCTTTGGGAGTATTGAGTTGCTGATTTGGGGCCGTGCATAAAGGGCGTATCCCAGGGTCTCAAGCACGTTCTTGGGCAACCTCGCAGAGCCACTGCCTCGGTGGAGTCCTCGGGTGTAGAGCGTCACAACTACGGCTTCTCCTCCTGCCGCCAGAATGCGCTCGACAGCAAGCCAGAGGGTATGCTCATCGTGTTGCTCCTCTGATTGGGTTATTCTGCCCTGGGAGAATCAAGGAGGTGGAGGCCAGCCCTGTTTCTGGGGTGGGCTCGCTGGCGGGGGCCGCGGCGGCCGAGTCGACCGCGAAGCCCCTCGCTCGATTGTCCTCGATTGTCCTCCTCCTCCTCCTCCTCCTCCTCCCTCCTCCTCTCCTCCTCCTCTCCCTCCCCACTCCTCCTCCCTCCTCCCCTCCTCCTCCCCTCCTCCTCCTCCTCCTCCTCCTCCACTCCTTCTCCTCCTCTCCTCCTCCTCCTCCTCCTCCTCTCCTCCTCCTACTCTCCTCCTCCTCCTCCTCCTCCTCCTCCTCCTCCTCCTCCTCCTCCTCCTCCTCCTCCTCCTCCAGACGAGGCCCTGGGGCGCCCTCCTCGACCTCCTGAGACAGCAGAGGAGTCGAAACGACCGCAGCGCACGCACCGAATTCCGCCAGGGGCGCGGCGAGGACCACCCAGACATCCAGCGATGTGACTTGCGGGCTTGCGTGCCGCTTGATCGACGAAAAGGGAAGGGTCTTATGCACACTAGGACATAGCGGCCTCACCCCGCGGCTTGCTCGGGCCACCAGCGTTGGCATGCCAAACTGGAAGCGAGCGCGCTCACGCGTGACTCTAACGCGGGTAACTTGCGCGCCGGTGCCCGTGAGCACGACCCCGTTTTCCTGCGTCGCTCCGCCGACTTCCGCCCGCGGAGGTGGCCTCGCCTTGTTTCCGCCAGCTCCCGCCGCCCTACGATACCGTGCCCCTGGCCCCTGGTTCCTCGGCGTTGCAGTGCAGGCAATGTTTGGCGGTTGCTCGGACACCAGCCAGAGGCAAGTCTTTGCTCAAGCCAGGGGCTGGGTGTGAGCCCGGGCCGATGCTGCGCCAGCTTGCTGCTCTGGCCGAGCGGCTCGGCTGGCGCCAGCATGCCGAGGGGGAGGGTGAGGTTGCCTATGCCGCTGCGGCTGCCAGTTTGGGTGCGGAGGCGGGTGGGAGTGTGCGACGGGCACCATATTCACAGGGCAGAGTCCTTCCTGTTATGTGGGCTCTGCGGGGCCCGAGTTGCCTGGGCTCGGCCAAGATCGAGGCCCTTGGTGACCCCTGCCCCACGAAGCCCCCCGACCCTGCCCGCCGGCGAGCCATGGACTGGCTCTCTGAAGGCAGGCATCCAGCAACTGGCATCAGGCTCGTCCAGTCTAAGCCGTAATTTGCTTGGTTTCCTCAGAGGGCTGGTGTGTCATCATCACCCTCTCCCAGTATCATATAGTCGTCGTCGCGTTCTCGGATGCTTCGCCGTTCTATGCTGCGTCCTGCGTCCTCCACCTCCTCGACCTCCTCCTCCTCCTCCTCCTCCTCCTCCTCCTCCTCCTCCTCCTCCTCCTCCTCACCCTCCTCCTCAATTCTTTTTTCTTGCAAATAACTTCTCCCTGTCGCACCCCGAAGCAATTTTTCGGGCGGGCCGGGCGTTTCGCCTGAGACTTCCTCACCATGTATGACTCTGAAGCTGAAAAATTGGCACCAGTTTCACAAATGGAGGGCGGATCGTTTTCAAAATGTGTCTCTCGCGTTAGCGCGGCTCGTTTTCAAAATGTGGCTCTCGCCTTAGCGCGGCGCGCATTCTGGCTAACAAGGTGCAAGGGTTTCACGGAATGAGGGCGGCTCCTTTTCAAAGTGTCACTCGCGCCTTAGCGCCGCGCACATTCGTGCTAAAGAATTGCAAGTACTTCACGGATTTAGGGCGGCTCCTTTTCAAAATGTGGCTCTCGCCTTAGCGTGGCATACATTCGTTGTACACATGTTGCAAGAGCTTCACAGGTTGAGGGCGGCTCTTTTTCAAAATGTAAAGCTTCACGGGTTGAGGGCGGGTCGTTTTCAAAATGTGGCTCTCGCCTGAGCCCCGTGCACATTCGTTTAAGAATAATTGCAAGAGTTTCACGCGTTCCCATCATCAGCGTAGCAGAAATGGTGTTCTGGAAAGATTCAAGATTATGCGGGTGCAACAATTACGTTGATTCTCTTTCTTGAAATGAAATCCTAGGAATGGCGTTCTGGCACGATCCAAGATCGTCAAGACGCAACAGTCAGGTTGATCCGTGGCGCTGGAATCCCGAGAACAATGTTTTGGCAGGCTTCAGGGTCTTCAAACGGGTGCCTTCCAACGAGGCAGTTCCATCAATGGAACTTGACTGTTGTAGGGGCCTATGAAGAGGTAGCTTGGAGGGAGGGTTTACCCCAACATAGTTGATTACTCTTGGGTTTACACTGCTCCCCCTCCTCCTCCTCCTCCTCCCCCTCCTCCACCTCCTGTTCCTCCTCCTCCTCCTCCTCCTCCTCCTCCTCCTCCTACTTCTCCTCCTCCTGCTCCTCCTTCGCACTTGTTGCTTGCCGTCGCACCTTCTCGGCCCCGTGCACGTGCGCGTGCAGGCGCAGCACTTCACGCGCGCGGCGCGCCGAGATGCCTGCCCCCCCTCGCCACCGCCCCCAGCCTCCCCGCCGTCAGGGGGAAAGGGGGAAAAGGGGAAAGGGGGGAAGGGGGACGAGGGGGAGGAGGGGGAGGAGGGG
>CAUYUJ010007511.1:10000-42500 GCA_963575745.1 Prorocentrum cordatum | reverse complement strand
TTTTCCTCCTCTGAGCCTCAGCGCCGCGCACGTTCGGCTTCAACGTCACCACCAGTTGCAGTGACGGAAGGCGCTACGTCTCCAACTTGGGGCCTGCGACTCGGCGCCGTGCACCTTCGGCTTCAAAGGTCAACGGCTCCGACAAATTCAAAATGGGGGCTCTCATCTCGCCTCAAACGTCCTCAACTTCAGCAACCAGGAGCGTGAAGATCTATGAGCCTCTGAACCTGTGGAGCGCAGCTCCATTTCAAAGTGGGGCTCTCGCTCGAGACCTCCTCAGTTCTACTGGTCAGAAAAAAAACTTGCACAGTCACTATAAGCGGGGGCGACTGAATCGCACCAGCCTTCTTGGCGTAGGTGGTTCATCGAGTTGTTTTTTCTTTCTTTTCACAACCCCTCCTTCCCCTGCTCGGGGGAGGAGCTTCACCCCCCCTCTGCCCCCTCCCTGAACCTGGGAGGGGGAGGCCGCGAGGCATTTGAGCCCCCAAAATGGCCCACGATGGCTCCAAGAGGGTCTCAGAAAGCCCAAAATGGCCTCTAAGATGGCTCAAGATAGCTGAGGATGGCTCAACGTAGCCTCCAACATACGCCCCAAGAGGGCCCCAAGATGGTTTCAAGTGCCCTCCTGGCCCTCCAAGGACACCCCCAAGACGCCAAAATGGCTCCAAAACTTCACGAAAATAAATGAGTTGTGCGTTATCGCCCTTTCGCTTCTGATGGGTTTCCGAAGCCTCAATATGTCGGCGACGACCTCTTCACCCTCCTCTGACGAAGACAGCGTCCACCGACGACGACGACGACGACGACGATGACGACGACGACGACGACGACGACGCCGACTAGACGGCGACGCCGACGACGAAGGCGACGACGGCGACGACGACGACGGCGACACAGCCCACCGACAACGACGACAACCCCCGACGGCGACGACCCGCGATGGCCCCCCCGGGGGAGGCGCCGCAAAGGGGCGAGAAGGACTCGAAGACGGTGCCGATGGACTGAAAGAAATCAAAGTCCTGAACGCGCGGCCGCCACGCCACGTCTGGACGGAGAGGCGCCGGAGGGAAGAGGGCAGTGGGGCAGGAGGCGGGGGCGAGGGCAGGAGGGGGCAGGAGGGCAAGGGGAGAAGAGGAGGGCAGGAGGGGGGAGGGAAAGAGGGGGACGACGAGCTAAGTGCGCTCGCGCCTCATCTGACATCCTGTCCCTTCGTCACATCCATTCCCGTGGCGCTGATTTGTCTCTATCCGCGGACGCGTGTCAGATCCGACCTGCGACTCCCACAGAAAAATCACTTCGTGTTATGCGCCATCGGATACATGGGAGCTGCGTGCACTGGAGGAGGAGGTGAGCAGGACGATGAGCGGAAGGAGAAGGAAGAGGTCGAACAGCAGCAGCAGGAACTGGAGTGGAAGGATCGGGAGAAACAGGAGGACCAGGGGAAGGCGGAGGAGGGAGAATGAGGGGGGGACAACGAGAAAGAAAGACTCGGATTAAAAGTGGCCCGCGCTGGGGCGAGACGGACAGCAGCATCAGGAACTGGAGTGGAAGGAGCGGGATAACAGGAGGACCAGGGAAAGGCGGATGTGGGGAAATGAAGGGGGCGACCACAACGAAGCGACACTCGGATTCAGAAAAGTGGCCTGCGCTGGGGTGGTATGGCCATTCCGAAAGGCGGGAGCGAAGCGCCGATCCGAAAATGAGGCCCTCGCCGCAGCGGAGGCACCATTTCGAAACACCGAAAGCAATCGGAGTGTTAAAGCACATGAGGAGAACAGCTGATCATGTCCTCCATAAGATGACAATACGCCTAGGGGGCGGGCGATCTTCTGAACAACTTCAGAGGGGGAAGGAGAGAAGTGTTCACATGGTTGAATTGTGGAGGGAGCAGGGTGGGGAGGATGCTGGCAGGAGCCCATCCAGGGCCGCCCTCCAGCGCAGGCGCTCGGGTCCCCTCTCTTCCTCCCCTCCTCCTCCTCCTTCTCGTCCTCCTCCTCCTCCTCCTCCTTCTCGTCCTCCTCCCCCTCCTCCTCCTCTTCCACCTCCTCCTCTTCCTCCCTCCTCCTCCTCCTCCTCCTCCTCCTCCTCCTCCTCCTCCTCCTCCTCCTCCAGTTCCTTCTCCTCCTCCTCCTCATCATCCTCCGCCGCCTCCGCCTCCGCCTCCGCCTCCGCCTCCGCGTCCTCCTCCTCCTCCTCCTCCTCCTCCTCCTCCTGCTCCTCCTCCTTCTCCTCCTCCTCCTCCCCCCCCTCCGTAGCCATTTTGGCTCAAGCCATTTTGGCTCAAGAGGGTGGCGCGCGCGCACTTGAGAGGGGCGCAGCGCGCCCGAGCCGCGTCGCTGGCCATGGCGGCGTCAGCCTGATCAAGACCCGCCAGAAGAAGGCGACCAACGCCAGGAATCGTTTCGGCAAGGTCGTCATTGTGGAAGACGTTGTGATGATCAATACCCGCCGGAAGAAGGCGACCAAGGCTGGGAATCGTTTAAGTAAGGTCGCTATCGTGAAGGACTAGACCCGCCAGAAGAAGGCGACCAAGGCTGGGAATCGTTTCGGCCAAGTCGTCATCGTGAAGGGCGTTGCGATGATCAACGCCCTCCAGAAGAAGTCAACCAAGGCCTGAGGTGCGTGAGCCGTGGCGGCGTGGTGGTCTGGGATTGGCCTGGGCTTCCTCGTCGCCTCTGCTGGGCTCGCCTCGGTCCTGTTTCGTCGCCTCTGTTGTTTTTTTCTTTGGTTTCTGGCCTGCACCGTCGCCGTGCTGGATTCCCCTCGAAATAGCTGGGCTTTGGGCTCGGCGCTGGCTCCCCGTAGGAGGGAGCGCTTTGGCTAGGCGCCAGGGCGGGCAAGACCCCCGCCGTCTCATCAGATCCCTCAGATCCCTCCTCCTCCTCCTCCTCCTCCTCCCCCTCCTCCTCAATGTTTGTTCCTGAGCGCTCGCCTCATCCCCCTCCCCCCCTGAAGGGCAACGATAGGGCGGACCAGCTCAAGGGGAGAAACATCGACCTGGCATCGGCGATACACCGCCGATACGTCGGCACGTTCCTGGGCGGGATGGGCTTTCAGGACCCCATCGGCGATCAACGGGCGGTCGGGGGTCGATGCTTTCCGCCCTGAGCCGATCCCCGCTAACGTTGCCCCTGACCACCTCCCTCCTCCTCCCCCTCCTCCTCCGCCTCCTCCTCCTCCCCCTCCTCTGTTTCCTCTCCCTCCTCCATTCTTTTTTCCCTCTGCATAACTCCTCCCTGTCGCACCCCAAGGCCGGTCGAAAGGGCGGGTCAGGAGTTTCGCCTGAAACTTCCTCACCATGTCTGATCCTCGAGCTTGAAGTTTGCAAGAGCTTCACGGAGGGAGGGCGGTCCGTCGTCAAAATGTGGCTATGGCCTTAGCGCCACGCACGTTCGTTTTTTCAAAATTGCAACAGATGCACGGATGGATGGCGGTCCGTTTTCAGACTGAGGCTTTCGCCTTAGCGCCGCGCACACTCGTTTAACAGTTTGCAAGAGCTTCACGGATGGAGGGAGGTTCCTCTCAAAATGTGGTTATCGGCTTAGCGCCGCGCGCATTCGTCTTAAGAGCTTGCAAGAGTTTCAAAGACTCGCGTGGTCGCCGTCCCACGAATGGTGTGTTGGCACGAAGTCCTGGGAACGGCTTTCTAGCACAACTCAGGATCGCCTGGACACAATAGTGACAGTGAGTCGCGGCGTTGCGTTTTCAAGGAAGGATTTCTGGAAAACTTACGAATGTTCAAACGGGTGTCTTCCAACGGGGCATTTCCCTCAGTGAGAACAAATCCGTGTAGAAACATATGGTGAGGAGAGTTTTAGGGAGGGCTTACTGCAGTATCGTTGAGAAGTCTTGGGTTTACACTGGTCCGCCTCCTCCTCCTCTTTTTCTTCCTCCTCCCTCCTCCTCCTTCTCCTCCCTCCCTCGCTCTCTCCCTCCCTCCCTCCCTCCCTCCCTCTCTCCCTCCCTACCTGCCTCCCTCCCACCTCCTCCGGCGGCGTGAAGAAGGCAGGCGCAGACCCCCGCGGTCCCCTCGAGAGGGAAGCGTCTTGCCTGCTCGAAGTAGATAGAGCCACTCGTGGGGAGGGGATGCGAGGGGGATGCCTGCTCCTGCTGCTGATGCTGCTGCTGCTGCTGCCCTGCTGCTGCTGCTGCTGCTGCTGCTGTTGCTGCTGCTTCTCCTGCTGCTGCTGTAGGGAGGGGGAGTTCCTCCTCCTCCTCCTCCTCCTCCTCCTCCTCCTCCTCCTCCTCCTGCTCCTCCTCCCCTCCTCCTCCTCCTCCTCCTCATCATCATCATCATCATCAGCAGCAGCAGCACACAGCATCATCCATCATCAGCAGCATCAGCAGCAGCATCATCATCACATCAGCATCACATCAGCATCAGCATCATCATCATCATCATCATCATCATCATCATCATCATCATCATCATCATCATCATCATCATCATCATCATCATCATCATCATCAGCATACTCATCAGCATCATCATCATCATCATCATCATCATCATCAGCATCATCATGATCATCACCATCATGATCATCATCATCATCATCATCATCATCATCCTCATCATCATCATCATCATCAGCAGCATCATCATCATCAGCATCAGCATCAGCATCCCCATCATCAACATCAGCATCATCAGCAGCATCATCAGCATAATCATCATCATCCTCATCATCATCATCATCATCATCATCATGATCATCATCTACATCAGCAGCAACAGCATCATCAGTTCCATCATCATCATCATGAATCATCATCATCATCATCATCAGCAGCATCATCATCATCAGCATCAGCATCAGCATCATCAGTATCAGCATCAGCAGCAGCATCATCATCAGCAGCATCATCATCATCGTCAGCATCATTATCAGCATCATCATCATCATCGTCGTCATCATCATCATCACCACCACCAACATCATCATCATAATCATCAGCATCAGCATCATCATCATCATCATCATCATCATCATCAGCATCGCCATCATCATCATCATCAGCATCCTAAGCGTCATCATCATCATCAGCATCATCATCATCATCAGCATCATCATCATCGCCATCATCATCATCATCAGCATCCTAAGCGTCAGCATCATCATCATCATCAGCATCAGCATCAGCAACAGACATCAGCATCAGCATCACATCATCATCATCATCATCATCATCATCATCATCATCAGCATCGTCATCATCATCATCATCAACATCATCATCATCATCATCATCATCATCATCATCAGCATCATCATCATCATCATCATCATCATCATCATCATCATCATCATCATCCTCTTCATCCTCTTCATACTCTTCATCCTCTTCATCCTCTTCATCCTCTTCATCCTCTTCATCCTCATCCTCCTCATCCTCCTCCTGCTCATGCTCCTCCTCCTCCTCCTCCTCATCCTCCTCCTCCGCCTCCTCCTCCTCGTCCTCCTCCTCCTCCTCCTCCTCCTCCTCCTCATCATCATCATCATCATCCTCATCCTCCTCCTCCCTCCTCCTCCCTCCTCCTCCTCCTCCCTCCTCCTCCGCCTCCTCATACATCCTCCTCCTCCTCCTGCTCCTCTTTCTCCTCTCCTCCTCCTCCTCCTCCTCCTCCCTCCTTCTCCGCCTCCTCCTCCTCCTCCTCCACCTCCTCCCACTTCGCGTCCTCCTATCTCCTCCTCCTCCACCTCCTCCTCCTCCTCCTCCCCTCTCCTCCTCCTCCTCCTCTCCTCCTCCTATTCATCCGCCTCCTCCTCCTCCTCCTCCTCCTCCTCCTCCTCCTCCTATTCCTCCTCCTCAGCTTTCCAAACCTTCGGGGGGGCACGAGGCCCATCGGCCTGCTCACCACGAGTGCGAGGCTGGTCGAGCGAGCCCACGCGAGTTTCTTGTTCGATTGGGAGCGATCGATTCGGCGTGGTCACGATTTCGCTGCCCCTGAGGGTGGCTCCGAAGATGCGACGTGGCAGCAGATGTTAGTTCATGAGGGAGCCCCTCCTGGCGGCGGCGGCGGCGACGACGGCGGCGAGGATGGCGACGGCAACGGCGACGACGCCGACGCCGAAACCGAAGCCGACGACGACGGCGACGCCTACGCTGACGATGACTTCGACGACGACGGCGGCGACGGAGCGGGGCTGGCCAAACAGCCGGCGGCAGGCGCTGGGCCAGCTGCGGCGGTCGTCGGTGGCGTTGCGGCCCGCCGACCCCATGCCCACGTGGTACTGCACCTGGCCAGGGGGCACAGCGGTGGTTTCCCGTCTGGTCTCCCGCACCTGGCCTCCCGCGCGTATGGTCAAGTCGGGCCGGCCCCCCTACCGGGGGATCGTGGACGAAAAATAAGGAATAGTCAAAAAATACCCCAAAAAAATAAAGAAAACATCGCCCCCCCGACTCGCTTTTTACTATTCTTGAACATTCCCCCTGTAGAGGGACAGGCCCGACTTTCGGCGGTGGACAAACCTCCCTTTAGTAAACCACCCCTTAGCGAAAACGGCCCAGGACCGAGACCGACGGACCTGGGCCCGCAAAAATGACGGCCGCGACGCCCTCTCGCGAACCGCAAACGGCCAATCCCTTGATCGACGTATCAGGGCAGGAGGCCCATCCACCTCCGAGACTTAAGCGTATGGTCTCAAAAACGCGGACGACGAAAACCTCAAGGGCGCAGGAGCAAGGAAGAGCAAGGACGCAAGGGTACCCTGAGCAAAGTCGCGCGTCCTTGTCAGGGTTTTTGACCGTAGAGGGACAGGCCCGACTTACGCGTATGGTCTCCCGTGTGGTCCCCCTCCCAGAGAGTCTCCCGCGTGCTCCCCCGCGTGGCGCCCCGCAGGCTCTCCTGTCGGGGCGCCCCCGTCTGGCTCCTGCCGCGCAGGGCCCTCCTGCGGGGCCCCCGGCTCGCGGTGCCCTGCGGTGCTGTCTCCGGGGCGTCCTGCCGCCGGGGCGCCGTCCCACGAGCCCCGCAGGCCTGTCGCGATCTTGGGCGCCCGAGATGGGTACGGAAAGAATGGGAACAGTCGGGGCGTTGACCTAAGGAACCCTAAATAAGGAACGAGGCCCCTATTTTCCACAAGTTAAACTCCGATTTCCCATCGGAAACATAAGGAAAACCTGAGGCAAACTGTGAAACACTTAAGGAACGCGGAGCCCCTCCCCAACGAAAAGGGTTCCTTCTTCAGGGCCCCGACTGTACGGAAAGAATGGGTACAACGCCCAACAGCAAGTGTTGTCCCAAGCCAACAGCGGCCGCTGCTGGGCAGGCGGCCTTCTCTCTCGCATGGACACAGGCCGAGGCGGCGAGGACAGCGACTCCGGTTCAAAACGAACCAAATCCGCTGTTGGGCATGGTACACATGCTTCCCGTGCCCCGCTTCGGAGGCCGCCCGGCTGCCGAGCGCCCCCCCCAAAAGTCGGCGGTGGACAAACCTCCCTTTAATAAACCTCCCCTTCGCGAAAACGGCCTGGGACCGAGACCGACGGACCTGGACCCGCAAAAAGGACGGCCGCGACGCCCCCTCGCGAGCCGAAAACGGCCAATTCCTCAATCGACGTGTCAGGGTCGGAGGCCTATCCACCCCCAAGAGGCCCCCCCCGCGGAGGCGACGGCGAAGGCGGCCCTCTCGGGGCCCTCGCCGCCGGAGGCCACGGCGTGGCCCGCCGCACGCGCGTGCGTGCCTGCACCTCGTGCGCTGGCTTCCTGACACTACAGTCGAGGCGTTGACCTAATTAAGGAACCCCCAAATAAGGAACGAGGCCCCTCTTTCCCAGAAGTTCAGCCTCGATTTCCCATGGCAGCCTCAGGGAAACCCGAGGCAAACTTTGAAACACTCAAGGAACACCGAGCCCCTCCCCAACGAGAAGGGTTCCTTCTTCAGCGCCCCGACTGTAGAGGCCTCCTTGATGGGGTCGGCGTCGATGGGGTCGGGGGATCGCGCCGCGTCGCCGATATGCATCGGCGATGCGTCGCCGATGCATCGGCGATGCATCGGCGCTGCCCCGGCGATGCATCGGCGCCGTCGGCGTGGAGAAGCTCGGGCTCCACATCGCGCCGCATCGCATCGCCGCCGCTGCATCGGCGATGCGGCGCGATCCTCCGACCCCATCTGCTCCGACCCATCCGGGACGCCCAGTGGTACTGCCCCCTGGAATGCTCCGTGCCCTCCGGGACAAGTGTCGCGGCCCCTCAAGGGTCCCCATCGACACGTGACGAGGCATGCGGGGAGGCTGGCGAGAGCTGCCCCGCGGGCTCCGCCCGTGCACGGGCGAGGCCCCTCGGAGGAGGAGGAGGAGGAGGAGGAGAGGAGGAGGAGGAGGAGAGGAGGAGGAGGAGGAGGAGGAGAGGAGGAGGATGGAGGAAGGAGGAGGAGGAGGAGGAGGAGCAGGAGGGAGGAGGAAGGAGGAGGGAGGGAGGAGGAGGCGGGGGGAGGAGGGGGAGGGGAGGAGGGGAGGAGGAGGAGGGAGGAGGAGGAGGAGGAGGAGGAGGAGGAGGAGGAGGAGGACGAGGAAAAGGAGGAGCAGGAGGAGGAGAGGTAAGGAGGAGGAGGAGGAGGAGAAGAAGGACGAGGAGGAGGAGAGGGAAGGAGGAGGAGGAGGAGGAGGAGCTGGAAGGTTGAGGCGTCAGTGGGACACATCGAGCTCGAGTTGAGCCCGCGGGGCTCTGCCGATGGATCGGCGAGGTAGGCCCCCGACTGCGAGTCCGAGCGTTCCTGGGCGGGGTGGGTGCGTCGCCCCCTGAGCCTAAACAACACAGAGGGAAGCAAACAAAACATATCAAAAGAGAAGCAACAAAAAACAAAGGAAAGCAAAAAGGACAAACACCTAAAAGAAGCATAGCAAAGGCAGCAAGAAACAACGAGAAGCTAACACGGCATAAGAAAGGCAACGCAAGAGAAACAGAGACCCCCCCTAGCGTTGCGCTAAGTCGGGAGTGTCCCCCTCCTGGGGAATTTTGGACGAAAAATAAATTAAAAAACAGTAGAAACATGCCCTAAAATGCTCAAACATGGTTTTGGAAAAATCGTCCCCAGACTATATGTTTGACGACTTTTGAATGCTCCTCCTGTAGAGGGAAAGGCCCGACTTGAGGCGTTGCGCCACGGAGCCACTCCTGGGCGGCGAGGCCCCGGGGGGGAAGTGAGGAGGGGCGGGCCCTCTCAGGAGGCTTTCACCAGCCTCGAACGTATCCCTGTCCCTAAGATTGACACGCCAAAAGGCGATGACAATCTTAGGGATCCGCCCTCAAAAAATAGGGGAATCCCTAAGGTTGGCATCGCGATGAGGAGGTGCCCAGCATAGGGATAGGGATATGTTCCAGGCTGGGAAGGCTTGGGAGTTCTGGGACCTTCTGAGAAGCTGTCCAAGCCTTCCCCGAAGAGACGCGGAAAGCCTCTCGGAAGGCGCCAGGGCTTCTGAGAAGCCCCGCCACATTCTGAGAAGGCCTTCCCCTTCTTACCCTTCTCACTTCCCACCCCCCTCTGGGCGCGCCGCCGAATACCGGTCAACATCAGTACCCAGACCCCCTCCCCAGAACCCTCCCGGGGTCCATCCATCAAGTTTCCGAGTTTCGGAGGCCCCGGGGCCCGAAAACGGCCCCCACAGGCCGAAAACGATGAAACACCGCCTCGGAGCTCGAATCTCGAATCTCGAATCTCGAAGTTCGCCGATGAGAGCCACTCCGCGAGGGTCCTGACGGCCGTTCCGCACGGCCCGAACTGTCGGCGTGCGGTGGCGCGCGTGGCCCTGAAGGGGGTGCGCCGCCCGCTCCCGCCCGCTTCCTTACCTGGCCTGGTGGCGCCCGTTTTGGCCTGCGGACGCTCTGCAATTCCTCCCCCTCCTCCTCCAGATCCTCCTCCTCCTCCTCTGCCTCCTCCTCCTCCTCCTCCTCCTCCTGCTCCTCCTCCACCTCCTCCCCCTCCTCCTCCCCTTCCTCCTCCACCTCCTCCCCCTCCTCCTCCCCCTCCTCCTCCAAATCCTCCTCCAACTCATCCTCCGCCCTCCTCCTCATTCTCCTCCACCTCCTCCTTCTCCTCCTCCTCTCCTCTTCTTCCTCCTCCTCCTCCCCCCCTCCTCCAACTCCTCCTTCTCCGCCTCCTCCTCCTCCTCCTCTTCTCATTCGTTTCATTGATATTATCATTCGTAGCCTTAGTATTATTATTATTATCATTATTATTATTAATATTATTATTAGTATTATTATTATTATTATTATTATTATTATTATTATTATTATTATTATTATTAATATTATTATTATTATTGTTAGTATTATGTTTATTATTATTATTATTCTTAGTAGTAGTAGTAGTAGTAATAGTAGTAGTAGTAGTAGTAGTAGCAGCAGTAGTATTATTATGATTATTATTATCAGTATTAGTAGTATCATTATTATCAGCATTATTAGTACTATTATTATTATCAGTTTTAGTATTAATATTATTACTACTAATTCTACTACTACTACTACTACTACTACTACTACTACTACTACTACTACTACTACTAATGTTAATGTTATTCATAATATAAAATATTAGCATTAGTATTATTATTAGTAGAATCATTATTATTATTGTGACTGTTATTATTATTATTATTATTACTACTACTATTCTTATTGATATTGTTAGTATTATGCTTAGCGTGTTTTAGTATTATTCGTATTATTGATAGTGTTATTATTCTTCTTAGCCGTATTATTATTCTTAGTATTATGATCAGCGCTGGGAGTATTATCATTGTTATTAGTGTTAGTAATAGTATTGTGGATATTCTTATCATTCATAGTGTCAGTCGTATTCTTCTTCTTATATTACAATTATTATAACTATGATAACTATTATTTCTATCAGTAGTGGCATTATTATTCGCCATCGTATCAGTGTTAGTATTATTCGTATTCGTGTTATTATTATTACTCTTGTTTTTGTTCGTATTAGCATTATGATTATTAGCATTCGCCTTCTTATTGTTCCTCATCATCCTCATCATCATCATCAGCATCACCATCATCAACATAATCAGATTCAGCATCATCATCAGCATCATCATCAACATCAGCATCATCATCATCCTCATCCTCATCCGCATCATCCTCATCATCATCCTCATCCTCATCAACATCATCATCATCAGCATCAGCATCATCGTCATTGGTGTAATCATCAGCCTCATCAGCATCACCATCATCATCACCATCACCATCGTCATCATAATCATCATCATCAGCATCATCATCATCAGCATCATCATCATCATCCTCACCATCGTGATCATCATCAGCATCGTCAGCATCATCCTCATCCTCGTCCTCGTCCTCGTCCTCGTCGTCCTCCTCCTCCTCCTCATCCTCCTCCTCCTCCTCGGCCTCCTCCTCCTCCTTCTCCTGCTCCTCCTCCCCCTCCTCCTCCACCTCCTCCTGCCCCTCCTCCCCTCCGAATCCTCCTCATCCTCCTCCTCCTCCTCTTCCTCCTCCTCCTCCCTCCCCGTCCTCCTCCTCCTCCCCTCCTCCTCCACTTCCTCCCCCTCCTCCTCCTCTCCTCCTCCTCCTCCTCCTCCTCCTCCCCCCCTCCGCCTCCTCCGCCTCTCCTCCTCCTTCTCCTCCTCCCTCCACCACCACCTCCTCCCCCTCCTCCTCCTCCTCCTCCTCCTCCTCTCTCTCCGCCTCCTCCTCCTCCTCCTCCTCCTCCTCCTCCTCCTCCTCCTCCTCCTCCTCCTCCCCATCCTCCGCCTCCTCCTCCTGCTGCTCCTCCTCCCCCTCCTCCTCCTCCAAATCCTCCTCCTCCGCATCATCCTCCTCCTCCTCCCCTTCCTTCTCCTCCTCTTCCTCCTCCTCCTCCTCCTCCTGAGGCCCCCTTGGGTCTTTCTCGGGGTCCCTGGCCCTCTCGGAGCCTCCAGGGTGGCCCGACAAGCTGTCCGAATCTCGCCCAGCAGCTGCCAGGGGCTGCAGGACAGCCCCAAGAGGCCAGGATCTCTCAACTGAGGCTGGAGATCGTGGCAAATTAGGGCACTCTGGGAGGCCCTGCAGGGGCCTCCCGAAGCCTCCCTGGGGCTTTCTCTGGGGCCCTCGCCCTCTCGGAGCCTCCAGGGTGGCCCGACAAGCTGCCAGGGGCTCGCGCTCAAAGCAGCAGCGCTTTGACGTTCGCTGCGGGCCGTTCGGCCTTCAGAGGTGGATGCCCGGCCAAGGCCGTACACCAGGGGACCTTCCCCTTAAGGAAGCGTATCGTCTCAGAGTCCTCAGTCCTCCTCCCCCTCCTCATCCTCCTCTTCTTCTTATCATCAGTATTATGAGTATTAATATTACTATCATTATTATTATTAGTATTATTAATAATAAAAATAATAATATTATTATTAGTATTATTATTATCATCAGTATTATTATTCGTATGATTATTCGTGTTCGTATTATTCTTATTAGTAGTAGTATTAGTATGTTTCGTCTCATTATTCTTATTATAAGCATGTTTCTTCTTCGTTGTATTCGTATTATCCTTATTAGTAGTATCGTTCGTACGTTTCTTATTATTAGTAGCCGTATGATTATTAGTAATTCTTTTTATGAATACTATTATTCGTAGTAGTATTCTTATCATTATTATCATTAGTGTTATTATTGTTAATTCGCTTTCATCGTATTACTAATATTATTGTGAGTACTATTATCATTGTTAGTATTATTCTTAGTATCATGAGCCTTGCTATTATTGTTGTTCTTATTAGTCTTAGTACTATTCGTAGTATGCTTAGTAATCATATTATTATTATTATCATTCCGCGTGCTCTTAATATTATGTTTATGATGATTATTATTATTCATATTATTCCGCGTCAACATCATCATCAGCATCATCATCCTCATCAGTATCATCATCATCATCAGCATCATCATCAGCATCAGCATCATCATCATCATCATCATCATCATCATCAACATCATCATCAGCAGCAGCAGCAACAGCAACAGCATCATCATCATCATCATCAGCAGCAGCAGCATCATCATCAGCATCATCATCATCATCATCAGCATCATCAGCAGAATCAGCATCATCAGCATCCTCAGCCTCCGCCTCCGCCTCCGCCTCCGCCTCCTCCACCTCCTCCTCCGCCTCCTCCTCCTCCGCCGCCTCCTCCTCCTCCCTCCATTCACTTTCCTTCTAAGTAACGTCTCCCTCTCGCACCCTCAGACGTGTCGGTGGGGCGACGGGCGCTTCGCCTGAAACTTCCCCACCACTGAGGATCCGAAGCTCGAGATCGACACCAATTTCACGGATGGAGGGCGAGTCGTTTCATTCGTCGTTTGCAACGGTCTTGAAGATGGAGACAGGTCGATTTCAGAATGTGGTTCTCGCCTCAGCGCCGCATATCCTCGTCGTAAAGTCTGCACCGGATTAAAACTTGGAGGGCGGCTTATTTTGAAAATGTGGCTCTCACCTTTGCACCGCGCACATTCGTCTTCAATGTTTTGCAGCAGTTTCCAAGGCTCGTATGGCTGACGTCCCAGGAGTGGTGTTCTAGCACGATTCATGATTGCCAGGACGCAACAGTCACGCTGATTCGCGATGAAGTCGCAGGAAAGGTGACCTGGCACGCAGGACGCAACAGTCACGATGATCCGCGCCGATGGATTCCCAGCAATAGTGTTTTGGCACGATTGAAAACTCTCAAACGGTTGGCTTCTACTAGGCCAAATTCCTGCAATAAGCATACACAACTGCTGGGACCTATGAGGAGGGAGAATGAATTGCAACTTCGTGAGTGCGTCGTTGGTTTCCACTGGTCCTCTTCCTCCTCCTCCTCCTCCTCCGCCTCCTCCATCCTCCTCCCTCGTCCTCCTCCTCCTCCTCCTCCTCCTCCTCAATCCTCAGTCCTCCTCCCTTCTCCTCCTCCTCCTTCCTGACTACTTCTCTCTCCTCGCTCCTCCTCCCTCCTCCCTCCTCCCTGCCTGCCTCTCATCCCTCGTCCCTCCTCCATCCTCCTCACCCCTCCTTACTCTGGGACCCTCCGCGAACGAACTGAGGAGCCCGCGGGAAACCTCCGGAGACGCCCAAGAGGACCGCCCCTCCCCCCCCCCGACGATGGCCGCCCGCCTGGTTCACGGCGACGGGCACCGTGGCGACGTCCAGCACGTCCTGGAACTGCCGCCTGGCGGGTGGCTGGGGAGGAGACGCGGAGAGCAGCGAGGCGGACAGGACGAAGAAGGCAGGGAAGGAGGGAAGGAGGGAGGGAGGGAGGGAGGGAGGAGGGAGGAGCGAGGAGCGAAGAAAGAGGGGTGGGGAGAGGAGCCAGGAGTGAGGAGCGGGGAGCGCTGGGTGAGGAGCGACGAGAGAGGAGGGAGGAGCGCGCCTCATGCGCGTCCTCCTCATACTCCTTGTCTTCTGCATCCGTACCATGATCCTCCCGCTCATCCTGCTCCTTCAAGCGGTCGTCCTCAAGTGTCTCCTGCTCCTCCCTACTGCCAGGAACTCCAAGAAATCAGCATCACGACTGCGATTCCGGACCTCGCCTCCCAGAAACGCAGCGCCGGGCATCATCATCATCATCATCATCATCATCATCATCATCATCAGCAGCAGCAGCAGCAGCAGCAGCACCAGCAGCAGCAGCAGCAGCACCAGCATCAGCAGCAGCATCATCATCATCAGCAGCACCATCACTATCATCAGCAGCACCATCAGCATCAGCATCAGCATCAGCATCATCATCATCATCAGCAGCATCATCATTATCACAACCACCACCAACAACCTCCTCCTCATCCTCCTCCTCCTCCTCCTCATCATCCCTCGTCCTCCTCCCTCCTCGTCCTCCTTGTCCTTCTTGCCTCTCCTCTTCCCACCCCCCCCCAGGAGAGAAACGGGGAGGAAAGGAAAGGCGGGAGACAGGCCGGAAGAGGAAAAGCACACCGACATCTCACAAAAAAACCCTTTGAACCAGCGAGCGTTGGAATCTCGCTGGCGCAAGAGGAACGAAAAAGCCATTTGACCTTAGGAAAAGGGCATCTAGGCCTGGCCGGCCCGAGAGCCCTGCGATTACATCCAACCAGGGCGCAATGGCCCGGCGATTGCGAATCGGAGAAGGAGAAAAGGTGGAAGATCGAGGGAGAAAAAGACTGACCAACACAAATGCATCCGCAACATTTTAGGACCCGGGGGCCAGGCCATCACAATCTCTAGCGTTCAGCAAGCGTGGCGGGTACAACTTTTCCGCCTGTAAAGTTGTACCCGCAAGCGGGCCTCACATCGTAAAGTGCGCCCCGTCTCCGCCGGGACCGCCCTGGGCAGGACGGTCGGGAGCCCCCCTGGGCAGGGCCTTGGGGGCCACATGACACGATTGAGTGAGATGGGTAGTGAGATCGATAGTCAGATCGAAGATTAATCGATCATGGGGTCCATGGTGAGATCGGGTGAGTGAGATGCATAGTGAAATCGATCATGAGATCGATGATGAATCGTGGGATTGAGGTGAACAAAAAACTGAATAGTTACAGGAATCGTGGGATCGACAATGAGTTAGGTACTGAGATCGATAGTAAGTTCGATCGCGAGATCGATAGTGGGATCGTTAGTGGGGACGATCTGTCGACAGCGCCGCGGAAAGCTCTGCTCCCCATCACCAAAGACAGCATCATCATCATCATCATCATCATCATCATCATCATCATCATCATCATCATCATCATGATCGGCAAAATCACCATCGCCATCGCCATCACCACCACCAGCATCACCATCACCACCACCACCACCACCGTCATCAAAATCATCAGATCAGCATCAACAGCATCACCAGCATTAACAACAACATCGAACATCAGCATCACCAACAACATCGCAATCATCACCATTATCAGCAATCAGCATCATTGTCAACATCATCAGCATCAGCATCACCACCATCATTGTATAAGCATCATCAGCATCACCATCACCGTCAACTTCAACATCATCGTCAGCATCAGTATCACCGTCATCCTCATCATAATATTCAGCTGCATCATCAGCATCGTCATCATCCTGAGCATCATCAGCATCGTCATCATCGTTATCGTCATAGCCGCCGCCGAGCAGCAAAAGCAGCATCACCGACCCTCGCTACCATCATCATTTGCAGCATCAGCATTGTCACCATCATGATCGCAACCAACGCCATCGTAATCAGCATCATAAGCACCATCATCACCAACTTCATCATCGTCATCATCTTCGGCGTAAACAAAATCACCCGTCCCAACAACAACAACCACAACAACAATGGCAACAACCACATCACCATCATTATGATCATCAGCATCAGCAACGTCATCATCATCACCATCATCATTATCGGCATCGTCCTCATCCTGATAATCATTACCCTCATCCTCTCATCCCGATCGCAACCTACAAGCATCGCACACCCACACAGTCCCAAGAGATCTGCGACAGGTTGCAATCACGGGGTTGCCGAGACGGGCTACGTTGAAAGCCATTGACCATCGTGTTGGGGAGTATGAATCAGTCACACACACACGCACACGTTTCCTTCCGACGCGCCAGTGAGTCCAACTAGCGGGACACGGTGGGGGGGGCACCCTCGAAACGAATCCGATTCCTTGTGCAGCAGCGCGGCAACCACTGGGTCAGCCAAGACGGGACACATTCAAAGCCAAATTCCCACACTGCGTGGGAACGTGGGAACGTGAACCTACACACTCACACAAACACACACGCACACGCACAGCGCAACAGAAAGAGCAGGCGGGCGAAACGAAGTGCAAAAAAAGCTCGTGGGCCGCGCCTGCAGTAGTGGGAAACCCCCACCGAGCGGGCCTTCCCCTGCTTCGCCCACTCCTGAGCGGACGGGAAAAGGAAATTGCGAAAGCGGTGGGAGCCAGAGGAGAAAGGCGAGGGAGGAACGAGAGACGCGAGGAAGAAAGCAAGCAGGTGCATCCTGGGGTGGTCGACGAGTTTGGCGGCAGGGTGGCCTAGCTAATTATCCTTCGGCGGCACGCGTAGGTGGCTGCAGCTGCATTGCACAAAAGGAGTAAGTGGAGAAGAACGGTGAGGAGCGGAAGGCGGAGGGGATGACGTCTTATGTTCATACGTGCTTCGGTCATGTGTCCCTCCTCCCATCGGCTGCCTGCTTAGTTACTCTGAGGCCTCTGGACATCCAATATTCTTACAATTCTTTTGGCCCTTCTCGCGCCCGCACCGGCAGCAGCCCCCAATGTGTGTGACACATTGCTGAGTCGGATGTTAGCGCATAGACGCTACAGGACGGTATCTTCAGTTCGCCCAGCGCAAAAAATGACAGGTGATACGTCGACCCCTGCCCCAGGTTTCGTGGGGGTTCGAACGGACTTGAAATGTGGGGTCCTACCCTGGGATATACGACGGGGGAGCGTCCATCCTCGATAGGGGTGCGTCCGCATAGCCCCCTGGAGGCGTATTCCATGGGTTCCCTCCTGTTCTGAGCGGTGTCATTGTGTGTCGAAAAGTCGGGGGCTGGGGAGAGAAACCGCCTGCGAAAAAACGGTGGAGGGGAAGGGCGAGGGAGTGTCGGGGGGAGAAGAAGGAGGCGTGAACGAGGCGAGGGGGCGAGGTGAGCACACCGAGGGGAGACGGAACTGATGTCGGGGTATTGCTAGAAGTGCCTCTGGCCCAGGGCGCCCCCAGGATTGCCAAGGAGCCCCCCACGACCTCCAGGGCACCCCTCACGGGGCCCAGAGGGACCCAGAGGTGCCAAGATGGAGCGACAAGGTGGGGGGCACCTTGGGCCAGGGTTGGGTAGGGCATGTCCTCCTACAGGCGGACCTTCAACGGAGAATAGTCAAAAGAATTTCACGCACGCAAGAAAAGGGGAAAAAACATCGTCCCTAGCTTATGTTTTCCTATGTTTGGATGTTCCTCCTGTAGAGGGGCACGCCCGACTCAAGGCTAGGGGCACCTTTAGCGACCCCCGAAGAGGAGGATGGCAAAAATGCGCTTCCCGCTGGGCGACTGGAACGGCGGGGCGGAACGGGAGGAGGCGAGGGGCGAGGACGAGCTGGAGGCGAGGGACGAGGAGGAGGACCGAGGGGGCCCAGGGACACACAAACAAATACGCCCAACCCCCCCGGGATTCCCAAGATGCTCCCATGTGTTCTGGATGCTCGTCTTCCCCCCCCTACTTGCCACATGTTCTCACATTTTCCTGGGAATCAAAAATTCAATGTGGCTGTGTTTTTTTCCTCCTGAGATAGGACGAGCATTAAGTCGGGCCTGTCACCCTACAGGGGAACCTTGGACAAAAAATAAAAAATAATCAACAAATGCCCTGACATGCTCACACGGGGTCCAGAAGACCTCCCCGGACTGCTTTTTGACGCTCTTTGAGCATTCCTCCTGTAGAGGGACAGGCCCGACTTACTGTATTCACGCCGAAGCTGTTGTTGTACAAGCGCTTTCAGGTTTGGCGCGGGCAAGCGCGCAGCAGGAGGTGCTTACCAGTATCTGCCCCGACCTCCCGCCTACACAGAGGCAGCGCCCCGCTGGAAACGCATGTGCTCAAAATGCCGATCTCTCCTCCTGCCTCGACCCCCCTCGCCCCAATCCTGCGGCCCGACTTAAAACGATCAGACTGACGATCTCTGAGCATTCCTCCTGTAGAGGAACAGGCCCGACTTAATGCGCTGCGTTCCCAAGCGACGCTGGGAACCTGCAGGCACCGGCTCCGCACGCGTGGCCTCGGCCCAACCCCCGCCGCACAGGCGGAGCTCCCAAGGCCTCGACGATGCCTGGAAAAAAGCGAGAACTAGGGCAGCGACATCCCTGAGTTGATTGGTGAGCCCAGCGTCGCTTGGGCTGCCCCCAGGCACCCCAGAAAAGGGAGCGGCGCGGGGGGGCCACAGGGCATCCGCGGAGCGCGGGCGCTGGCGGCAGCCGCGGGCTTCGGGGACCGAGGCCTCGGGGGCCCGAGGGTCCGAGGCCCAGAGCTCCGAGGCGTTGGGGGGTCGAGGCGTCGGGGAGCGAGGCTCAGAGGAGGAGGAGGAGGGGGAGGAGGAGGAGGAGGAGGAGGAGGAGGAGGAGGAGGAGGAGAGGAGGAGGAGGAGGAGAGGGGGAGGAGGAGGAGGAGGAGGAGGAGGAGGAGGAGGAGGAGGAGGAGGAGGAGGAGGGGAGGCGGGGGAGGAGGAGGAGGAGGAGGAGGATGAGGAGGAGGAGGAGGAGGAGGATAAGAAGGAGGAGGAGGAGGAGGAGGAAGAGGAGGAGGAGGAGAAGGAGGAGGAGAGAGGAGGAGGAGGAGGGAGGAAGGAGGAGGAGGAGAGGAGGAGGGGAGGAGGGGGAGGATGGAGAGGGAGGCAGGAGGAGGGCTGTTGAAGGCGTGGGGGGCCATGGGCGCCGGCGCCCGAGCGGAGCGCGCGGGCGCTGGCGGCAGGGGAGGGCCTCGGGGGCCCGAGGGTCCGAGGCCCAGAGCTCCGAGGCGTTGGGGGGTCGAGGCGTCGGGGAGCGAGGCTCAGAGGAGGAGGAGGAGGGGGAGGAGGAGGAGGAGGAGGAGGGGGAGGAGGAGGAGGAGGAGGACCTCTTTGGACCTCTTTGCTCTCGGACCTCTGTCCCTCAGTCTTCGTCCTACTTACGGGCATCTGCCGTCAATCGGAAGACTCTGAATCCTCCCGCGGCGCCCGCACATGCACAGCCGTGCCTCTCGCAGCCGCCAACAATCTCTGAACCTTTGCCTGCATGCGCGACTCGTTGGCTGCACAGCGCAGCTGCTCCCGCTCGTGCCCGTCGTTGCGGGCGCGGGTCACCGCGGGAGGCTCGGCGGGGCCCCCCCCAAGCTCGCTGTTCTCCTGCGACCCCCTGGCCTCATGGGCCGACACGACACGACTCTCATCTCTGCGAGCTATGGCCATCTTGATGGCTCTGGGGGGCCCCTCACGCCGAGGGAAAAGACCTAATTCAATTCGACGGATATTCTCGGCACCGTTCGGTGTGAGACCTCTACACTTCTGACGCAAGGACCTCGAGTCCACAGTCGCATACATACCGCAGACCGAACAGATCTGCAAGAACCAACGATCGACCCTGGTGATCGAGTGGGATTCGTGGATCTCGAGGTCCACTCCTTTTATCGGCTGGAACTCTGGGACCTCCGACCTGCTTTTACCAGGGGGCCCAGCACACGGGGAGACCGAAAAACGCAAAAACCTGGCTCCAGTCACAATCACATCGCACTGTGAGCACCTCCATTTGCTTCCTACTCGCTCTAGCTGGTGGGGAGAATCACGAATCAATCTCTCCTGCTTTAAAAGTCTCTTACTGGCTGGGGCTCTACCTGCACGCTCTGACGTCTCCGACGCAGCGGCAAGTAGCAAAGCTCTGCGCGCTCTCTTCCGCACGAGATGTGCGATCGAGTCTATCTTGTCAGTCTCTGGAACCCTCCCCACCAGCCCGAACTCCCAAGCCAGCTCCGCCCCGACTCCCGCCCAGACATCAGCAGCTAAATTCCCTGCTGCCATGAACAGCTGCTGCGGCGATTCAAGCAGCTCTGGCGTCTCATCCAGATGGGACGCCGTCCACACTACCTTCACTACTCTGTCTGGGTAAGTCTGCCAGGCCACTCTGGCTCGGGCCCAAAGGTCCTCGTTGGGACCCGTGGCTTTCGGGTGCTCCAGGCGGTATTTCCAGGTCTTCGCGATCGTCCTGTGGTCGGTAATGAAAATAAAATCTGCGTGGCACTCTTCGAGCGCCAATGCGAACGCTAAAATCTCAGAGCGGGGGACCGTTTGCCTGCGACCGAGGAGTGGGACTGCTACAGCTCGACCCACAATCCACTCCCCGTCGCGCTCCTGCAATGCTACAATCGCTGATCCACAGCGGCGTCGGCGAGGGTCCGAGGAGTGCTTGCCTCCTGAGCCGTCGCCGAAAATGTGGATCTCTCCTTCGTGCCGACACTCCTCCCAGTCCCCCAGCTCACCAAACCGAACCTCCCTCCCCTCTAAAAGTTCATCATTAAACCTAGGGTGCGTGAGAGAGGCTGGCGGCAGTCCTCGAAGCCACAGCGCAGGCTCTGCTTCTGCTTGCGCCATCGCAGCCGGCAGCAGGTCCGCCGACTTGGTGAAGTCCTCGTGGTCCACGTTCTTAGGGCATAGCCAGATCCGATGCATCAGGGTCTCGTCCTCCTCCTTGCACCTGTCGCACTTCTTGCAGTCCAGGAGGTATCCTTGGTCGACGGATCGCTGCTTCGGCCACTGTCCTCCCGCGACCACGGCGATGTTGGCCCCCACCATGTCCAGCTGCCCCTGCTTCTCGAACCTTCGCTGCTCTGCGCGGATCTGCCAGACATCTGCTCCATCCTCCAAACCTTCACCATGTGGGTGTGCTGCTGCAGCCTTCCAGTATTGAGCTACGATGTCGTCCTCGAAGTCGTCTATCAGCTGCTGGAAGCACCCCGTGTTGTCGAAAGTGCCGTCCGTGACGGACGGGATGTCCCACTGTTCTGCTGGATCCTCATCTGCTCCGACTGGTCGCATCCACACCGTCGCCGTTGGTGCGTACCAGCCCACGTCCATGATGGTCGCCTGCACCGCTCCGACTGGTCCGCGAACTCCTCTCCAGCGTTTGGCCCAAGCTTTGACAGACGGTCGAATATCCGCGGCCATGCCTTGACGATCCTGGCGTGGTTCTCGGGGTAGCGCTGCCACAGGTTGATCCACTCCTTGACAACGGCAACTCGTATTGCCACCCCTGGGTCGCCCTTCCACAACTCGACCGCCA
Organism: Prorocentrum cordatum; assembly: GCA_963575745.1. Classification (NCBI taxonomy): domain Eukaryota; class Dinophyceae; order Prorocentrales; family Prorocentraceae; genus Prorocentrum; species Prorocentrum cordatum. The sequence goes on along the minus strand of CAUYUJ010007511.1, from coordinate 20,757 downwards.
GTGTCGTCGTCAAGCATCGCCCACGCGCCTTACCTCCTGCCACCTGTCCAGCTTGTCGTCGTAGCCGTTGAAGCTCATGAACTGCGAACCCGAAAGCTTGGTGACCGTACACTGCCTGTGGTACTGCTCCAGCCATCCATAAACCTTTACTCTCTTTGGCCAAGGCCGCGGTACGTCGCAGCCTCACGATCTTGGCGAACCTGTGCTTCGCTCTCTTGGCACGCTGCTTCGCTTTCGTCGTAACCCTTTTCCTCCCAGCCGACGAATCCAGGCCTAGGTCCACTGCCTCCGTGACTGCGTAGACGGGGATCTGCCTCTTCCTCATGGACTTAGCCGTCCGCTTCACGTCCTTCGGGTGGGTGCCTATCAGGACCGACTTGCTGGAGATCTTCATCCTCTGCTCCTTGAGGCCGTCCGTGATGATCTCCGTGACCTGGATGATGCCATCGCCGACTGTTTGCCTGCTACCTTCTTGCCTCGCCACCGTGTCATCCACGAATGTCCACAGCGAAGCTTGTGGCGCCCTCCGATGCGCCCTATCTAATATCGGGTGCAAGAACAGCTTCGCCAATCCCACGCCTCTGGCAGAGCCTGCTACCAAAGACCTCGTGGACCAGATCGCCTCGCTGAGAATGTTGCGCTCCTGCAGGTACCTCGGGCCCACGAACGCGGTGATCTCTAACGCCACCACCACTGCAGGGAAGCCCACTCTGAGGGCGATCTGGGACAGGATGACGAGCGAGACTGCGTCGTAGAACTTCTCGATGTCCAACAGTAGCGTCATCGCCGATGCCCCGAGCTCTGCCCCCACTTCGTCCAGGCACGCCCTGAGGAGCCCCGCGCGGAGGGCTGAGCTGCCTTTGAGGGCTGTGTCCCAATGGGCCGATACCGCATCACTCCATTCTGAGCAGCAACCTCCCCGAGCCCTTGACCAGAGCTTGATGGGAAGGGCCAGCATACCTAGTCTCGATCTCCTCCTTTGGGCTTGGCCGCCAGAGCGCACTTGGTGGCTGCCCATTGCCTCGGCCATGTGACCTCCTGCTCGCAATACTGTAAGATGTGAAGTAACCATATTCTTGCATGTCTGGGGGCCCGAGCCAGATCGTGCGGACCAAGATGATCAACTCCTTTTGCTTTGGCCGACGACGACACGGCGATGGCCCCGTCGAGCTGCTCCAGCGTGAGGGGCTCCAGCACGTGCTCCCAGGATTGATCGCGCAGCCTGCCCAGCTGGTACGCGATGTCCTCCTTCGTGTCCACTGGGTCCGTCCATATGCGCTCCCACTCGTGCTTCCTGATGCCAATGAGGGCGTCTGGGTCCGCAATGCCCTCCATCTCCTCCGTGCACAGCTCGAACCTCGGCGCCTGCTGCTCCTTCACATGCCGATGGAGGAGGCCGACTTTGCCTGCCCATGCCTTCTTTGCCCACGCCGTGAAGTTCTTCTGCTGCGCCGTAAAGCCACGCGCCTGCGCAGTGGCGAGGTGGCCCTCTGCCTGCATGACTAAGTTGCCGAGCTGCCCCTCATCCAAGTCCGCCAAGTCGCCCAGCATATCGTAGAACATCTGCTGCTGTGCGGTGCCGAGCTTCCTGCCGAAGACCTGGTTCTGATCCATCTGCTGCAAAACCTTGCCCTGCGCCTTTGCCTCCGCCAAGCACTTTGCCTGCTGCCTGCCGTCGGTGCCGTTGGTGTACAGCGCCTGGTACCTGATGAGGATGGCGTTGAGGATGCCCCACTGCTCCGCTGGCCCGAACTTCATGTGGGTGCGACCTGGTGTCGAACGCGCCTTGACCCACTTGACCTCGAAGCCCGAAGCCCGTCCTCGGTAGTACTCGGCCTCCTCCTCGTCGATCTCATCCGTCACGATCGCCGCCTCCTCCAGACAGGTGACCCAGTCGCCGTACATCCTCGTCGCTGCTGCCTCTGCCTCGCGGTGCCTGGCGTCTCGGATGATGAGCTTGTCGTCCCAAGACTGGAGCTCCTGCGACAGGTGCCAGCTTGAGGCCCTCTGAGATGCGGCGGGCCAAGCAGCAGGGAACGCCAGCACCCCATTATCCTCCATGCTTGGAGGGCCGACAACCTCAGGCGGCTCAACGCTCACGAAGAGCGGCCACGCGCTGGAGGCTGGAGGTGGGGTGCGGCCCTGGCTGCCCCCGAAGAGAAATATCTGGGACGCCGAAGGTGTTGCGCTCGAACCTGATAAGCTCGCCGTCGCCACCGCCTCCGTCCACGTCTCATCTGTGATGTAGAAGTCCTTAACCTTCTTCTCAGACTCCGCTTCTTCGATCGTGGCCTGCTCATGAAATGCCTCCCGAAGGTGTGGCTCAAGTCGCTCCTCAGCTCGCTGCCGTTCTTCCTGTCGTTTGCGGGTCCTTTTGCTGTGCGGATCCGCCTTCTTCTTCGGTCGCGGCGGTGTCGCCAGCTCCTTCGGTAACTGCATCTTGCGATGCCACCACGCCGTCGCCGAACCTTCCAGCTTGAGCGTCAGTCCGCAATGTGTTCGCCAAGGCACCGTGCGGACTGCCTCCAGCTTGACCTTGTGCGCGAAGTCCTTCCTTGCGATGCCGTAGTCGATCAGGCTGCCCTTCCCCTTGTCGCAGGTGACCTCCACGTCTGGCTTGACCAGCGCTCCGCCGATCTGCTGCACGTAGCCCGTCTTGGCGATGTCCGCGAAGGTGACGTTCCAGTCCGCCAAGACCACCCACGGGTCCGCCAGCGCCTTCACGAATCCTGCCAGCGCTCGGACCCTCTCTCGATTGGGTCCGTGAAGACCAGCTCCTGGTAGCCAGTATGCTGTGACCAAGACCACGTTGCCCGCCTTGGTGTGGAGATTCACTGCCGTGAAGCCGCAGAAGGGGTCCTTCTTCCCGTCGTTCTGCAGCCTCTCTCTGATGGTGTCGTAGGTGGAGCAGGCGATGTGAGACTTGACCAGGATAAGCTCACCGCCCGAGGTCCCGTCCGCCGAGCGCTTCGTGGGCACCGCCGCTGTGCCCGCCGACTTCCAGCCGTCCTTCGCCACGTCCACCTTCACCTGCTTCATCTGATCCTGCGCCAAATGCGTCTCGCACATCATGATGATGTCCATGTCGTTGCCCTGCTCGTTGATGAACTTGTGGGCCTTGGGGCCCCATTGCGTGATGTTCGAGAAGAACACCTTGCTAAAGGCGCTGGCCACCAGCAGCAGCAGCGCCTTCAGCTTGAGCAGGCTCCTGCTTCGGGTTCGTCTTGACCTTCGCGTCGTTCCGGAGCCTCTCCAGTCTGTCCTTGCGCTGCTGCACCTCTTCCTCTGACGGTTGCTTGTCCGCCTCAGAGCCAGCGGTTGCACTGGAGCCGCCATCGGGTGCTGATGGAGGTGCAGCTGATGGTGCCTCTTCGCCTGTGTTCGCCTTCCGCTTCTTCGCCTTGTGGGAAGCGTGGATGGCGTCCGCCTGCTTCTTAAGCTCCGTGAACTCCGTGTACTGCTTCTGGGCGCTCTCCAGCAGCTTCGCGAGGGACGACAGATCCGACTTGAACTTGAGAAGCTTTTTCTTATCCTCAGGCTCGTAGTCGTCCAGGTTGTCGAAGAGCGTGGGGTCCACCTCGGGCGCCTTCCACTCCGTAGCCGTTGCCTCGTCCAGCGAGGGGATGGCCTCGCTGGAGTACGCCCGTAGGACGGCCTCGTGCTCCTCCTCCGCGTCCGCTGCCTCCTCCAGCGCCTTGTTGTGCCTCTCCGTGGCGACGCCGAGACAGCGCTCCGCCTCCGCGAGTTGGCTCGTCGCCTTCGCCAGCGCCGCCTTCTTCTGGTCCATGTTGCTGATCGCCTGCCTGAGCGCCTTTGCCTTCGGGATCTCCGCGGGCGTCGGCGCCTTGGCAGTGAGCTGAGCCTGGAGCGCCTGCAGCGGGCCAAGGTCGACCATGGCCTTGGCTGTGGCGTAGGCGCCCTTCCCCAGCTGGAACTTGTTAATAATGTGTTGCAGCTCGTCCGCGGGCGACGTGACGGGCTGCTTTGCCCACGGGGGTTTGCCATCCCCTCGCTGGCTGCGGCCCGCAGACGGCGGCTGCTCGCTCCACCCGCTGAGGTAGTCGTTGCACTTGTTGCACCAGCCTCCCGTGCGCTGCAGCTTCCAGTCGTACACCCAGTTGCTGCAGCCGCTGCAGACCGTGTACGTCTGGCGCCTCGGCATGGTGGCGCCGTTTCGCTCGAGAGGGGCTCCAGCTGGAGCTCGCACAAGCGGCCCGACCTGGGTGTCGGGCGGTCCTGACCTGGGCGAACAGGCCGCACTTGCTGAAAGCTGTCCTCGGATCAGAGGTCTCCGCTTCTGACCCCGAGGGAATCAAAACCTTGAGCCAAAATGGCTACGGAGGAGGAGGAGGAGGAGGAGGAGGAGGAGGAGGAGGAGGGGGAGGAGGAGGAGGAGAGGGAGGAGGAGGAGGAGGAGGAGGAGGAGAGGAGGAGGAGGAGGAGGAGGGGGGAGGAGGAGGAGGAGAAGGAGGAGGGAGGAGGAGGGAGGAGGAGGAGAGGAGGAGGAGGAGGAGGAGAGGAGGAGGAGGAGGAGGAGGAGGAGGGGGAGGAGGGGAAGGAGGGAGAGGGAGGCAGGAGGAGGGCTGTTGAAGGCGTGGGGGGCCATGGGCGCCGGCGCCCGAGCGGAGCGCGCGGGCGCTGGCGGCAGGGGAGGGCCGCGGGGGCCCGAGGGTCCGAGGCCCAGAGCTCCGAAGCGTCGGGGGGTCGAGGCGTCGGGGAGGGAGGCTCAGAGGGAGGAGGAGGAGGAGGAGGAGGAGGAGGAGGAGGAGGAGGAGGCGGGAGTAGGGGGAGGGGGGTGGAGGAGGAGGAGGAGGAGGAGGAGGAGGAGGAGGAGCCCACCAGCGCCCGGGGCAAGAGGGGGCGGGGGCGGCGCGCGCCTGCAGCGCCTTCCACTCCTCCTGCCGGCGCGCTCGTCCGCCGGCCATCTGCGCCGCCGCGCGCGCGGGGTCCCGGCTGGCGGCGGGGAGAGGGGGGGAACGGAGGAGAAGAGAAGAGAAGAGAAGAGAAGAGAAGAGAAGAGAAGAGAAGAGAAGAGAAGAGAAGAGAAGAGAAGAGAAGAGAAGAGAAGAGAAGAGAAGAGAAGAGAAGAGAAGAGAAGAGAGAGAAGAGAAGAGAAGAGAAGAGAAGAGAAGAGAAGAGAAGAGAAGAGAAGAGAAGAGAAGAGAAGAGAAGAGAAGAGAAGAGAAGAGAAGAGGAGAGAAGAGAAGAGGAGAGAAAGAAGGAGAAGAGAAGAGAAGAGAAGAGAAGAGAAGAGAAGAGAAGAGAAGAGAAGAGAAGAGAAGAGAAGAGAAGAGAAGAGAAGAGAAGAGAAGAGAAGAGAAGAGAAGAGAAGAGAAGAGAAGAGAAGAGAGGAAGAGAAGAGAAGAGAAGAGAAGAGAAGAGAAGAGAAGAGAAGAGAAGAGAAGAGAAGAGAAGAGAAGAGAAGAGAGAGAGAAGAGAAGAGAAGAGAAGAGAAGAGAAGAGAAGAGAAGAGAGAGAAGACACGAGAGATAAGACACGATAAGAGGAAGAGAAGAGAAGAGAAGAGAAAGAGAAGAGAAGAGAAGAGAAGAGAAGAGAAGAGAAGAGAAGAGAGAAGAGAAGAGAGAAGAGAAGAGAAGAGAAGATAAGAGAAGAGAAGAGAAGTATGTGAGAGAAGGAGAGATAAGAGAAAGAGAGAGAATATAAGAAGATAAGAGCAGATAAGAAGACGGGAAGAGAATAAGAGAAGAGAAGAGAAGAGAAAAGAAAGAAGAGAGCGAAGAGAAGAGAAGAGAAGAGAAGAGAAGAGAAGAGAAGAGAAGGAAGAGAAGAGAGAGAGAAGAGAAGAGAAGAGAAGAGAAGAGAAGACACGAGAAGAGAAAGAGAAGAGAAGAGAAGAGAAGAGAAGAGAAGGGAGGAAGAGAAGAGAAGAGAAGAGAAGAGAAGAGGAGGAGGGGGGGGAGGAGGAGGAGGAGGAGGAGAGAAGAGGAAGAGGAGGAGGAGGAGGAGGAATCACGGGCGAGGAGGAAGGGACGGAGAAGGACGAGCACGAGGAGGAGCAGGGGAGAGGGGGGCGAGAGAGAGGCTCGACGTCCACAAGGGGAAGAGTCAAGGGGGGAGAGAGAGAGAGAGAGAGAGAGAGAGAGAAAGAGAGTGAGAGAGAGAGAGAGACAGACAGACAGAGAGACAGAGAGCGAGAGCGGAGAGAAAGAGAGGGGGGTGGCCCTCGTCATGGCCTGCAGGGACGACGACGACGACGACGAAGACGAAGACGACGACGACGACGACGACGACGCACTGGCCAGGGCCTGCGGGGAGTCTCCGCGGCGCACCCCGTAGAAAAATGTGTGCAGCACCAGCAGCCCCAGCAGCCCCGCCAGGGAGGCCACCTCATGGGCCGATGTTCCACCACCATTGCTACAGGTAGGAGAGGGAGAGGGAGGAGGAGGAGGAGGAGGAGGAGGAGAGGAGGAGAGGAGGAGGAGGAGGAGAGGAGGAGGAGGAGGAGGAGGAGGAGGTGGAGGAGGGAGGAGGAGGAGGAGGAGGAGGGGGGGATGGGTGGAGGCGGAGGAGGACGAGGAGGAGGAAGAGGAGGAAGAGGAGGAGGAGGACAAGGAGGAGCTCCTTATCCTCCCTCCTCCCCCGTCCAGCCTGTAGCAGCGCAGGTGGAACATCGGCCCTTCACCATCGCCCCCCCCCCCCTGGGCCCCCCCGAGGGCCAGGCCGAATGTGCGTGCTGCGCGGCCGCTCCCCGCGGCGCCCGCCTCCGCGCGCGCGGCGCCTGGGCGTCCATGGTGGCCGGGAAGTGGATCAGCATGAGGTCCACGTAGTCCTGACCACCCACCAGACCACCCCAACCCAACCCGAAGACCCGAACTTCGCGTTGGAGGGCGTACGGGGTTCCATATGTGTTCTTCGGGCTGGGCGAAAGGGGGGGATAGCAAAGGGGGGGCTTGAGAATCAGCTCACGCAGCTGATTCTCCCGGCGCCTCCCGGCGCCGGAGGCGGCCATGTATCGAGGAATGGGCCCCTCGGTGGGGCCGAAACCAGCTACACGCAGCAAATCTCGTAACCCCCCCTTTCCCTATCCCCCCCATTCGTCCGGCCCGAGTTTTTTCACTATTCCTCGACCCCCCCCCCAGACTGGAAATGGAGGGCTAATTAGTTGAGGCCTTCGGGTTGGGTTGGGGTGGTTTGGTGGGTGGTGAAGTCCAGGCCCAGCTGCCGCAGGCTCAGCTCCAGCGACGCCACGGTGGCCGTGGCGTTCAGGCCGCCCGGGATCTGCGGGGAGGAGGGGGCGAGGAACTGGGAGGAGGCCGGGGAGGGGCGCAGAAAAGGTGGAGGAGAGAGGTAGAGAGAGAGAGTGCAAAACAACGATACACATCTACATGGAGAGAGGGAAAGAAAGAAAGAGAGAGAGAGAGAGAGCGAGGGAGGGGGTGATAACCAACCGCATGAAAGGTGAATGTGAAGAAAGGGAGAGGAGGAGGAGGAGGAGGAAGAAGAGGAGGAGGAGGAGGAGGAGAACTGCTCGACTCTATTATACTATAGCATCTGGCCATGCCAGGAGGAGGCCGAGGACGATACTAGAGAAAAAGGAGGAGCGGAAAAGGACAAACGGAGGGAGCCGACGGGGGAGAGGAGGAGAGGGAAGGGAAGAGTTGGATAAGAAAGGAGCGGGTGAGGACAAAGACCATGAGAACTTGCACCCTCCCCCGTTTCCCCCCATCCTCATCACAGTCCTCGTGCTTCCTCTCCTCTCCTCTTCCTCACCCTCGTCCTCCTCTTTTTCCTACTCCTCTAGACCTTTCGCCTCGTTATCATACTAAGCAATATCCCCCGTGTTACCACGATCCTCCATATCAACATCATCACCATCGTCATCGGCGTCAGCATCATCCTCATCGTGATCGTCATCGTTATCAGCACCATCACCAGAATCGTCATCAGCATCGTCGGCATTACCATCACCATCGTCATCAGCATCAGCAGCAGAATCATCGTCGTCGTCGTCACAACCATCATCATTATGAGGATCAACCTCCTCGCTTCAGCAACAGCATCATTAGCATCAGTAGCAGCAGCATCATCAGAAACATCACGATCCTTGTCATCACCACCGACACCACCATAATCATCATCATCATCATCATCAGCATCATCATCATCATCATCATCAACATCATCATCATCATCAGCATCATCAGCATCATCATCATCATCATCATCATCATCATACTAATCATCATCATCATCAGCATCATCATCATCAGCATCATCATCATCATCATCATCATCACCGTCATCCTCGTCGTCATCGTAATCGTCAGCAGCATCATCATACATAACATGAGCATCATCATCAGCAGTAGCGGCATCATTATAAGTACCACTACCACCACCATCATCAGCATCATCAGAATCAGCATCAGCATCAGCATCAGCATCAGCATCATCATACTAATCATCATCATCATCATCCTCATCATCATCATCCTCATCCTCATCCTCATCCTCATCCTCATCCTCATCATCATCATCATCATCATCATCATCATCATCATCATCATCATCATCATCATCATCATCATCATCATCCCTACCCCCTCACCTCATCATCTACATCTTCCTGCCCCTCCTCATCATCGTCCCCCGTCCTTCTCCTCCCCTGACGGCCCCAGGGCCCCAGGAGGGCCCCGGGAGACCGAACGCGGCAGAAAATTCTCAGGGCCCCGTTTCCCTCGGTATCACTGGTCTTCACTGCGACCTCTGGCTCGGAGGGCCCGGATGCGACCGGTGCGCGCTCTGACCAGCATCTCGAGGGGAGCCCGCCCACAGCGAGGAGATGATGCCTGCCTCGCCACACCCAGCGAGTGCAAGGAGGAGGAGGAGGAGGAGGTGACGGAGGTGAAGAAGCGTCCAGAAGACGACGACATCAGCGATGAAGACGAGACGGACGATGAGGAAGAAGATCAAGAAAACGATGTTAAAGACATGAAGGTGATGATGAAGAAACTGATGAGGATGATGAGGGGCGTTCAGAAGAGACTGTCGCGATCACCCTGATCCCGAGAGAAGGGACTGCGGGAGGGGTGCGACTGCCACAAGGCGACGCCGAGTGAGGAGCGATGAGCACGGGGAACTGGGTTCTCGATTTTCCGGTTCTTGGTCCCCCTCCCCCTCCCCCTCCCCCTCCTCCTCCTCCTCCCCCTCCCCCTCCCCCTCCTCTCCCCCTCCCCCTCCCCCTCCCCCTCCTCCTCCTCCTCCTGGAGAATCTCCCCTCGCCCCAGGCGCCGCCAGCTCGGCGCGGCCGTCCCAGGCCCTCGGCGGCCCTCGGCGGCCTCTCAGTAGCCGCCGCCGCCTTTGCTGTCGTCGTCGTCGCCGTCGCCGTCGCCGTCGCCGTCGTCGTCGCCGCCGCCGTCGTCGTCGTCGTCGTCGTCCGCCTTTGCTGTCGTCGTCGTCGTCGTCGCCGCCGCCGCCGCGGCCGTCGTCGCCGTCGCCGCCGCCGCCACCGCCGCCGTCGTCGTCGTCGTCGCGGCCGTCGCAGATCGACATCGCCGCCGTCGCCGTCGGCGCAGTCGCTGCCGCCGCCCGGAGCGCCTTTGGAGGCCTCCTAGATGGGACCCGAGAAGATGGGGTCGAAGGACCGCGCCGCATCGCCAATGCATCTGCGACGCCGGCGACGCATCGGGGACGTCGGCGTGGAGAAAATCGGGCTCCACATCGAGCCGCATCGTCGATGCATCGGCGATGCGGCGCAATCCTCCGACCCCATCTACTCGGATCCCCTACAGAAAGCCTAGGGCCTCAGGGCTCCCCACACCCCGAGGGGGAGGAGGAGGAGGAGGAGGAGGAGGAGGAGGAGGAGGAGGAGGAGGAGGAGGAGAAGGAAGCCTAGAGTCGCTGCCGCCGCCCAGGGCGCCTTCGAGGTGACGAAGTAGTCCTCACCTGCGCGCGGCGATCGCGGCGACGAGGGCGGCGGCGGCGGCGGCGCGGGGTCGCCGAGGCCGGAAGGACTCTCGAGGCTGCCAACCTGGGCGCCTCGAGGCCTCGCCGTCACGGCGGGCTCCGACGGTCTTGACGTTTGCTGGATCGAGTGCGCCGAGGAGTTCGGTGGCCACACATGGGAGCCTCCCATACCATCTTGTCGGCTCTTGCGGATCGACGCTGATCAACGCGAACGAAACGCTAGTCGACGCTAGATCGCCTCCAATCGACGCTAACCGACGCTAGATCGACGCTACCTCATCGACTCCCAGACGCTAATCGACGCTAGTCGACGCTAAAGACGGAATCAAGAGGGTATACCAAGCCCCCATGATTCGCTACCGAACCGATGGTCTGGACGTTCGCTGAATCGAGTGCGCCGAAGAGGGGGTCCAGGAGGCATGTGCGCGGATAAGGGGGGAGGGGGACAGCAGCGGATGGATAGAGGCCTCCCAGATGGGGTCCGAGTAGATGGGGTCGGAGGATCGCGCCGCATCACCGATGCTTCGGCGATGCAGCGGCGATGCGTCGGCGACGCCGGCGACGCATCGGCGACGTCGGCGTGGAGAAGATCGGGCCCCACATCGAGCCGCATCGACGATGCATCGGCGACGCGTCGGCGATGCGGCGCGGTCCTCCGACCCCGTCTGCGCGGACCCCACCCGGGAGGCCCAGGTTCACGGCGGGCTCCGATGGTCTGGACGCTCGCGGAGGCGAGTGCGCCGAAGAGGGGGGCCGGGAGGCATGTGCGCGAAGGAGGGGCGGGGGGTGGGGGGCGCCAGCGGATGCGCTGAGAGAGGGGGCCATGA
>CAUYUJ010007511.1:0-7500 GCA_963575745.1 Prorocentrum cordatum | reverse complement strand
GTATTCTGCTTCATGAGAGCGGTGCGATGTCCCTACACTCATCCTTACTGTGCGGGTTGACTGCAAGGGGCGAGCGAGAGGGAGCGTTCTCGTTCTCCCTCGCCCTTCGGGCGGCCAGTCGGGCCCGGGCACGTGGGCGGGCGCTGTCCACGCCTCGCGCGCGGGCGGAAAACGCCAGGGAGGACCGCCGTGGGCCGCTGTCCGAACTTCCCCCCCCTCCCCGATCCTGGGCTGAGGAGCAGCGTAAGGGGCGCGGGGGGGGCAGGGGGCGAAACATCGACCTCGGCTCGGCGAGGCCTCGCCGAGGGCGTGGCGGCGGGCCCCCCGGGCGGGCAAACCCGCATGGCGTGGCCCTGGGCGGGGGGGGGCCACGGGGCACCCCCCGGTCGGCGGTGAGTGGGCGGCGGGGGGTCGACGCGTCCCTCCCCGAGCCCGTGTCCTCCTCCTCCTCCTCCTCCTCCTCCTCCTCCTCCTCCTCCTCCTCCTCCTCCTCCTCCTCCTCCTCCTCCTCCTCCCCCCCATTGCCCGCCCGAGGACGCATCCTCAACCTTGACAAGCAGCAACCTGTTGTTCGACGTCGACGACGCCGCCGCCAGACCCTGGTGTTCGGGGAGACGGCTTGCAGCGCAGGGGGATGCAGGCTGCACCGAGTGGCCGAGCCAGACGGCCAACCCTGACTCTGCACGCCCCCGCTGGCCGACGCCAGCAGGACAGCATACACACGACAGCGCCGCTACAGGACAAGCAGAGTCGAGGGAGAGAAGGCCGAGGGAAAAAAAAGGTCGGGGAGGGCGCGAAGGGAGAGGGCCCCGGCAGGAGGGCGCAGCGACGGCTTGGGCCGCACCAGTTGCAGCAACTGCCCCTGGCGGTCCTGAGCAGGTCGGCCCAACGTGCACTGACGTCAGGCCACACGTGCACCTCGGAAACCGACGCGCGAACGAAAGAACTCCGCCCATCGCCGTGAAGGGCCCGAATGTCCCTGCAGGGAAGCCAGGGGAGCCCGCCGCACGAAGGCCCTCCACGAAGGCCACTGGAAGCGGAACTGCGAGACATTCGCAGCGGTAAATGACACGGTCACGCGATGCGCACGGTCAGCGTCAAGCGTGCTCCAGTCAAAACGCTGATGGCCCCAGCATGGAAACTATAGGCAAGTCCACCCAGCGTACAACACGGCACATGCCAACAGAGAAGGCCAGAGAAGCATTCCGCCTGACACCTGCCAGAGCGCCTGTACGACGTGTGAGTGCGCGTATGCGTTGAAATGAAGAGTGCTGTCTGGTAGGGTAATTCTAAAGCCCCCTCTCGGTCGAACATCGCTGCGCGCACCTCCCCCACTCCCTCCCGAGCCTCCTGGCCCGTGGCACAGTGGCGGAGTATGCCTCGGGCACCTGGATACAAGTGATTCCATCGTTTGAACATTACATTGAGCAGAGGTCCATTGCCTGTGCCGAAGTCTCCTTGCAACTATGTCGTATCTAGGACCCTCATGCTGCTCGTAGCACATAGCGTTATTATTGCGGGTCTCGTCTTTTAAGCGTAGCGAATGTCTCTGGCAGAGAGCAGAGCAGGATGTTCGTCAAGACGCCGAGGCAAGCTTCTACGAACTTGTAAAATAAGGGGTTCGCGAACTTCCCAAATGGGGTAGGCGAAAGAAAGTCTACCAGGCGTGGCTGCGAATGCAATTGCGAAAAAACTCCACATACATGATAATGTATCGCTACACCAGCAGGTGTTACAGCGTTTGCAGTGAGAGCTCAATGCAAGTTCATCATTCACAACTAACCCAAAACAACAATCGCCTGGACATGCCAAGGTTATTTCGGATCACGTCAGATGTGCACGCTGCCGAAATGCGCATATTGTAAGGGGTGTGCCAGTTTGTGACAATGCAATCGTGTCAGAAGCGGTTGATCTGTTGATCAACGTAGAGACGCGAGATAGAGAGGGGGGGACGAAGAAGATGAGGGAGAGGAGGAGGAGGATTAGAGGGAAAAATGTATAAATCCAATAGCCAATGTGTGAGATCCGTCTTACTTTCGCGAGCCTCTGCTGTCCTCTTTTTAAGTTGTCCAGTGGAAAGGGAACTTTGGGACGCCAGAATGACAATGAAGACGACAGCGACGACGACAACAAGGACAAAAAGGACAAAGTATGGAGGGGGACGAGGACGAAGAGAAGCAGGACGAGAGCAATGACGAGGACGACCGACACGACGATGAGGACGAGGGTGAGCAAGACCAGCAGCTGGCAGAGCGGGGCCAAGACAGGAGTCGATCGCCGCCTGCGTGGTGGAACACCAGACTGCGTGAACCTGGATCCCTGGAGTCGTCTCTGTCCCCTTACTGGCGGCGTACCTCGGGGAACAAGAAGAGGCATAAACATAAATGTTCGGAAGTCCGCACGGATTTCTCGGATCGGCGCTGGTCCCTCCTGCGGCACCTCCGGCGCCGCCTCTGGCGCCGCCCCTGTCGCGCTCCGCGCGCCAGGGAGGGGGGTCCAGCGCCGATCCAAGAAATCCGCGCGGACCTCCAATGTTCCCCGAGTACTGGCCTGGCGTAGACGTAGCCTACACTAGGCCTACAAGGACGAGGACGAGGGATACAAGGGGAGTAACTAACGCTGGAAATCCTGCTTCTCGCGTCTACAAGGGTCCTTCGAAACCTGCCGGGGCCCCTCACTCCAGTGGCTTACCTGTGGTGGGATGTGGCCTTTTTTCCACAGCCAGGCTAAGCGGCCTTTGGCAGCAGCGCGCAGGCCTCTACGTTCGTGTCGGCAGAAGCCATGCCGACGCTGCAGCGCGCAGACGAGAGCGCGAGGGAGACCAACGGGGGGAGGGACGACGAGCTAGGAGAGGGGCTCCGGCGGAGGCCGCGCGGAAACGGGGCGGCGAGGGTGCCTCCCTCAGCGCCTCCCCGACGCCGACCTCTTCGCCACCGATGGCGGGGGAGCGCCGCCGACGACGACGACGACGACGACGACGACGACGAGGACGACGACGACGACGGGGCCCAAGGCGAGCGCAAGGACGACGACCCCGACGGCCACGACGAGGACGCCGATGTCAACGACGACGCCATCGCCGACGAGGACGACGAGAACGAGGACGATGGCCAGGTGAGGGCGAGGGCGAGAACAAGGCAACGACGACGACGACGAGGATGGCGATGAAGACGAAGACGAAGAGGGGAGGGGGAACCGGAACAAGGAGGGCGGGACCTCGTCCTCATGCTCCTTCTTCTCAACGTTCCCGTCCTTCTCCTCATCCTCCTGCTCCATCTCGTCTTCACCCTCCTGCATGTCTTACTCCTCCTCCCCCCCCTCCCCCATCCGCTTCCTCCTCCTGCTCCTCCTCCTCGTCCTCCTCCTCGTCCTCCTCCTCCTCCTCTTCCTCCTCCTCATGCTACTCCTCATCTTCCTCCTTCTCCTCCTCCCCTCCACCTTCTTATCCTCCCCCTCCTCCTCCCCCTCCTCCTCCCCCTTTCCCCTCCTTATCCGCCTCCTCCTCCTCTTCCCTCCTCCTCATCCTCATCCTCCTCCTCCTCCTCCACCTCTTCCTCCTCCTCCTCCTCCTTCTCCTCCTCGTCATCGTCCTCGTCCTCGTCCACGTCCTCCCTCATGAATACTACTCTCCTCTCTCCCCTGACTCTGTCTGGAGAGTGTCCAGTCCTCTCCACGTATTGTTTTTTCCTATGTGTTTTCGATCCGGTCGTATCTGGGTATTCCAAAACGGTGCTCCCGCTGCAGCGCCGCCCTCATGCTCCCACTGCAGCGCTGGCCTCGTTCCCGCGCCTCCGGACGGCACTTGGAATTCGAAAGCGCCCACATCGGGCAGGCACGGTTGCGCAGGACATGGAGCTGGCATTCCAGACAGGCCCTGTCGTCTCGTAGAAGGGCCGCTTACCGTCCAAGTCATCCGGTGCCGTGCCACGGCATGCAATGCGATGCTGTGTTGTGCACCACTGTGCGATGCCATGTTTTTCGTTGCTATGGTTTGTGATGCAATGCTTCACTGCGCAATGCCACGCCATGCTATGATATGCTATGCTCTGCCGTGCTCTGCTACGCCATGCTTTTCCATCCATCGCGTACCCTCTTGGGAGCATTGCCCTGCTCGACATCCGGCCGTGCGAAAAGATAACTGATACGCCATGGTACGAGATGGGAGGGAGGGGTAAGACGTCAGATGTAACGCTAGCGAAACTAGCTTGCCTACCCACCCTCTAAGCCCCTACCTTCCCCTCCCCTCCATCTCCTCCCCTCCCCTCCCCTCACTCATCCCCTCCCTTCCCCTCCCCCTCCCCTCCTCTCCTCCCCTCCACCCCCTCCCTCCCTCCCTCCCTCCCTTCCCCTTCCCCTTCCCATTCTTCTTCTGCTCCTCCTTCTTCTCCTCCTCCTCCTCCTCCTTATCCTTTTCCTTCTCCTTCTTCTTATTATTAATATTATCCTTGTCCTTCTCCTCCTCCTCCTTCTCCTCCCGCTCTTCCTTCTTCTCCTCATCCTCCTCCTCCTCCTCCTCCTCCTCCTCCTCCTCCTCCTCTTCCTCCTTCTCCTCCTGCTCCCCTTCTCCCTCCTCCTCTCCTCCTCCCCCTCCTCCTCCTCATCATCATCATCATCAGCATCATCATCAGCATCATCAGCATCATCAACAGTATCATCATCATCCTCATCATCATCATCAGCAGCAGCATCATCATCATCATCATCATCATCACCAGCATCATCATCAGCATCATCAGCAGCATCATCATCAGCATCATCAGCATCGTCGTCGTCATCATCGTCGTCGTCGCGATCATCATCAGCAGCAGCATCATCATCATCACCAGTATCCTCATCATCATCAGCAGCAGCATGAGCATCAGCATCAGCATCAGCATCAGCATCATCCTCATCCTCATCGTCATCATCATCATCATCATCATCATCATCATCATCATCATCATCATCATCATCATCATCATCATCATCATCCTCTACCTCCTCCCCATCCTCCTCCGCCGCCGCCGCCTCATCGTCCTTCTCCTCCCCATCATCCTTCCTCTGTCGTCATGTTGGCTTGAGGGTTTGAGGTTCACCATAAACCCAGTAGCTACCGCTGTTCCGCGGTCAGTGCTCGCAGCTTTCCCGCATCTGGTCCGCCCCAGGTGCTGCAGCCCCATCATTACTCAACACATTCCGTTCTGGGCGCACCCCGCCGTCAGCATGGCGCCTCCTTCTGCTGCTCGCGGCGACGTTGCAGGGACTTGGAACTGGGTCCACACGCCTTGGGTCGGGAAGCCGCCGAAGGGCCCACTATGAGAGTGCCCAGGTTGCGGGTGCAGAGGAAACTTTGCGCTCCGGTGATGCAAGCACTGCGGAGACTGGAAGTCAGCTGGACCCGCTGACGCAAGTCTCGTAAGCTTCGGCCAGGGTCCCAGTGGGCCAGGAAGACCCCCGCGCGAGCAGCCAGGAGCGGACGTCTCCAGCCACAGCCTCGACGAGCTGGGGGTTGTGGCAGCTACCGCGGGAAAGTGTGGCCAAGGCGATCGCGCGCAGGCCAGTCAGGTCCGCACCGAACAACCCAACAAGTCTCCCCCATCGCCGCCGCCGCCGTTGGAGAGTCAGTCGGCGGCAGCAAGGAGGGTTCTGGATGATCAAGAGGGCAGGCTTCAAATGCAACGTTTGCACATCACAAGTGGCAGGAGGACCCTGAGCAGCATTGGGGCTATATCGGATCGTCAAGCATAAACTGGGCGAGATCCAGGACAGCTGCGATAAGATTGCGCTATCGGTCGACTCCTGATTCCTCCGCCCAGCCCACCTCTTCCCTCGCCACACTGCTTGATGAGAAGTTCGGCGGGTTTGTCATCGATTTCAGCAGTGTATTCGACCTGGGGGGCGATGGAGATCAGGAAAAGGAAGCCGTCTAACAAGCAGAGGAGAGACGCACACAACTCGCGGGCTCCAGAAAGGGGCAACGTCCCTCTTCGCTAAAGCAGCTGCCAAGGCTGCAAGGCTCGAGAGGAACACCACAAACATAGAGCCAGACTTGCAGCAAAGAGGCGATGTGCCGAAGGTGGAGGCGCCATCCCTGTAGCCGGTGAGGGAGAGGCTGACGGCGCAAAGCCCGAGGCCCCAGCCACACCAGGCGCGTCGTTTGCAGCGAGCGCCATCCCAGTGGGGCATGTCGCAACGGCCAAGGAAGCAGTCGAGAAGGAGTTGGCACGTCGGTTTGCGCAGGGGGGTGCGGCGTCTTCCGAACGCAGGCTGACACGCTGAGTCATATGGAGTCCCGACGGCCCGAACGGTGACCCGCCAGAGGGGAGGAAGGCAGAAAACGGCAACACCAAACACACAAATCCGCCGACCCTGTCGGCGAGTCAGCGTGTGGAAGACGCTCTTCCGTTCGCCGTCGCCGTCGTCGTCGTCGTCGCCGTCGTCGCCGTCGTCGTCGCCGTCGTCGTCGCCGTCGTCGCCGCTCCCCCCCTTTCCCTGGGCACTCCTCCTCAAGCGCGCCAGCCAAAGCGAAGTGGAGCAACGCCGTAGTTGAGTCGAAGGGAAACCCCTCTCCTCGAGATCCCTTCCCCGCGGATTGAGGGGGGTGGGTCCTGGGGGAATCCCCGGGGGTGGTCCGAGGGGGTGGTCACGGGGGGGGGGGGCCGGGGGGGGGGTCCCAGAGCGAGGCCCACCGCAGAGGGATCCGGGGGGCCTGGTTCTCGTAGCCCAGGGCGGTGTCCACGTGGCGGTAGCCGAGGCGGAAGGCCGTCGGCAGGGCCTGCTTCACGACCGAGTCGTTGTACAGCCAGGTGCCGATGCCCACCACGGGCATACCGACATCCTGCCTGCGAGGAGGGCGCGGGGCGACGATGGTCGGAACAGGCTCAGGGGGGGAAAGGTTCTGGAGCGATGCATGGGCTCGAGGTTTGAGGTTCTCAAACGCTTTCGCTGGTTTTCGATGGTTGCCCAGCCTCGGGGTGCTCTCCGGCAGTTGTGCCTCGCCGAGAGACGTCCGGGGGTGCGGGGATCGTCCCGAAGAGCCGCTGGAGACCCGAGTTATGACCCGAAGACCAGACGACGAGGATCACCTGCTCGGATGGGGGGGGCATCGACCTGGAATCGAAGATAGAGTCAAAACGCGTATTAAGGACAGGTGATAAGGACGCAAGACCCTTGGAAGCCGAAGTTGGGTTTTTAGGGCGGCGGGCGACCAGTGATAATGGCAAGGACGGGCTTCAGAAGCAAGGACACAAGGGCACCCTAGATGAAGGCGCGCGTCTTTACTAGGCGCGTTGGCTGTATATCGCCGATAGATCGGGGATGGGCCCCTGGAAGCGACTCCGCACGGCCTTGCGCAGGGTGGCCGGGCGGGCATCCCGTCGGCGACGAATGGGCGATGGGGGGTCGGTGCATCTCCCCATTGGCCTACAGTTTTGATCCGCGGGTCGAGAGCGCACCTCTTCCGGTCGAAGCTGAGCGGGCCGCGCGAAGCTTGAATTGGGCAGAGGTGGGGGAGGAAAAGGG
>CAUYUJ010007510.1:37500-46242 GCA_963575745.1 Prorocentrum cordatum | reverse complement strand
AGTCGGCCGCGGGCGTCTTCGTCGACATCCGCATCCCGGCCGCCGAGGTGGGCTCAGGGCAACGTTGGGTGGGGTGGATCGGCTCACCCTGGAATCCAGTCGTCGCAATTCTTACCAACCGTTCCCTGTGGTGTTGGGTCCTCGTTTTGAAGAGACAGCACCCCGCGTTCCTGACTCCTTCCTCCTCCCCTCCTCCCTCCTGCCATTCTTACCTCCACATGTCCACCAGTTCGGCACACCCATCACGCGCTTCGTGGCCCCTTTGGGAGCTCCTCCGAAGGCCCCAGAGGCGACGTTCGCATGCGTTCCCACCGCCCATCTCGACACACCCCTCCCGCGTTTCATGGCCTCATAGGGAGGTCCACCTAAGGTCCCAGTGGCGACGTTTGCATGCGTCCCCCCCCCATCGGCTTCGGCACACTCTCAAAGGCTTCGTGGCCCCATACGGAGCTCCAGGTAAGGCTCCAATGGCGACCTTCGCACGCGTTCCCCCCGCCCATTTCGGTACACCCCTCACACGTTTCGTGGCCCCATAGGGGGCTCCACCTAAGGCCCCAGTGGCGACGTTGCATGCGTCCCCCCCCACCCCATTTCGGCACACCCCTCATACGTGTCGGGCCCCGATAAGGAGCTCCGCGTAAGTCCCAAGTGGCGACGTTCGCATGCGTCCCCCCCTCACCGATTGCGGCAAACCCCCGACAGGTTTCGTGGCCCCATTGGGGGGCTCCACCCAAGACCCCAGTGGCGACCTTCGCGTGCGTCCCCCCCGCCCACTGCGGCCCCCCCCCCCCGCGCGTTTCGTGGCCCGATGGGACGCTCCACCTGAGGCCCCAGTGGCGACGTTCGCGTGCGTCCCGCCCGCCGATCTCGGCCCCCCCCCCCCCCACGTTTCGTGCTCCCATGTGTAAAGGCCCCAGCGGCGACGTTCGCCTGCGTCCTCCCGCCGGCTGCGGCACACCCCTCACCCGCTTAGTGGCCCGATAGGGAGCTTCACGTAAGTCCCCACAGGCGACGTTCGCATGCGCCCTTTTGCCCAGGTCGGCACACCCCTGACACGTTGCGTGGCCTCATAGGGAGCTCCACCCAGGACCTCAGTGGCGACGTTCACATCCGCCCCCCCCCAGCGATTCCGGGACACCTATCGCACGTCGCGTCGCCCCATAGGGAGCTCAACTTGAGGCCCCAGTGGCGACGTTCGCATGCGCCCCCCCCGCCCATTTCGGTACACCCCTCACGCGTCGCGTGTCCCCATAGGGAGCTCCACCGAAGGCCTTAAATGGCGGCGCCCGCATGGCACCGCCGCACCCGTTTTGGCACACCCCTCAAACGTTTCGTGCCCCCATAGGGAGCGCCACCGAAGGGCCCGGTGGCGACGCTCGCATGCAGATCCTGGACCGATTTCGGCACACCCCTCACGCGTTTCGTGGCCTCATGTGGACCTCCACCGAAGGCCCCGATGGCACAGTTGCATGCGCCCCCCCACCACCATTACGGCACGCCCCTCGCGCGCTTCGTGGCGCCATAGGGAGCTCCACCAAACACAAGTCTTTCAACCTCGATATTCACAACTGCGTATGGTCGGGTCCTACGCCAGGATAACTGCTCATGCCGCCCGTTTTCACCCGGCTTCGGGGCCCATGATGGGACCATCGCATATCGATCCGGCTCGGAAGCTGCTGTAGAAGGATGTGGTCTAGGGCTCCAGTCTTGGGCTTCGTCGACATCAGCATCCCAGCCGTCGAGGTCGGCTCAGCGGCAGCGCTAGGGGGCAGCATTCGAGGTTTTCCGGCCCTCGGCGGCTTTCCAGCCTTGGGGTGCATTCCACCAGCCGCGCCTCGCAGAGAGCGTTCCGGGGATGGTCCCGAACGGCCGCCAGAGACCCGAGTCTCGGAGTCATGACCCGAAATCTGAGGTCAGGGTTTAGGAGTCCAGGCTCAGTGGGGGGTGCATCGACCCCCACTCGCTCATCCGTCACCGACCGAGGGTTCCTTGATAGCCCACCTCGCCCAGGAGCATGCGGATTCGCTGTCGAGGGCCCATCGCCGATCCGTCGGTGATTGGCGACGCACCGCTGACTCCAGAGCGATGTTTTCCCCCCCGCAGCCGGCCCACCCCATCCTTTCCCTTCATTGGCGGCGCGCGCAAGGGGGGTGGCGCGAGGGGAGTAGCCCTCCGAGAAGCCCCGGGGGGGGCTCCTGGGAGGGCAAGGGGGCCCTTGCCAGGCCCTCGGATCCGACGTCCGGGAAGAGTCGCAACATTCGACCACACGTAAGAGTGACCTGTCGCCGGAGTGACCTTTGGTGCGAGCCCATTGGGGTCCCCCGATCGCCGACCTCGACGCGATAGTAGCGTCCTGCGCGCCTGTGTTTGGCCCCCCCGCGGCGCCCAAAGGCCGCGCACCAAAGGTCACTCTTACCCAGGGTCACTCTTGCGTGTAGTCGAAACATCGCTAAAGATCACGTGCGGAGCCCAAAGGCCTTGGGCCCCATAATGCTGAGGCGCTTCTCGAGCCAGATCGATGCGGCGGTCCCAGGGCCCGAGAAGGACGAACTCGCTGTGTGTGAAAACGTGTGGCGCCATGATCTCAGACGCCTCCAGGCCCTTCTTCTGCCATGGACTTTTGCTGCCAGGAGTCTTGGATGGTGTGTCTCGCAGGAGTCCGCACGCCCTGGGCTTCTTGGGTTTCGATGGTTTTGCTATGGAAAGCGTGACGTTCCCACACCAAACATCAGTGGACGTCCTGGGGTCTCAGGGTTGGCTTTCTTGCGGAAAGTAGCTGGTGGTCGAGCTCCTCCTGTACAAAGGGACCATCTACGGGAGACCATTCAAAAAGACCAGACGGGCGACTACAAGGAAGGCCATGCGGGAGACCACGTGAACGAGAGACCATTCGGGAGGCCACGATGGCCCACACCCAGCCTGAGAAGCAAAGTATACGATCCTTACAGACATGCTGTGTAGGGAAGTGTGAGATGTACAGTAGGAGCTCGACCACGAGAACCCCTCCACGAAGGAGCCCAATCTTGAGACTGCTCCAGGGCCTCCACTGACTTTTGGCGTGGGAGCGTCGCGCTCTCCACAGCAGGACCATCGAAGCCCAAGAGACCCAGGGCACCCTGGAGGAGGAGGAGGAGGAGGAGGAGGAGGAGGAGGAGGAGGAGGAGGAGGAGGAGGAGGAGGAGGAGGAGGAGGAGGAGGCAAGGCAGGGGGTTTCCTGGCACGGGCTTCACTGCACCGCCTCCCACACGGCCTCCGGCATGGTCTCCCTTGGGGGCTTCCCTGTGGCAAGGATTGCAAAAAAGGATTGCAAAAAAAAGGATTGCAAAAAAAGGATTGCAAAAAAACGAAGGATTGCAATCCTTCGAAAAAAGGTTTTTTTGCAATCCTTCGCTGTTTTTTTTGCAATCCTTCTCCTTTTTGGCACCCTCTGAAGTGCCCTCTATAGTATTCCAGATTTCGTAATAAAAGGGAGGGGGTCTGGACCCTCCAAGACAAGCCATTTCAGACCTCCCCCGTGGGAGAACCCTCCAAAACATCGTCCCCAGACCCCCAGGCCCTCCAAGATAGCCTGGAAGAGACCCACCCGAAATGAGACCCCCCTCCCTTTATTACGAAATCTGGAGTACCCTGTGCTTGCCCCATTTCGTTCGCTGAAGAGCTGCTCAGGATATTCTGCCGAACGAACGAACGACCGAAGTGCCATACGCCGGAGCGCGTGGGCAGAAGACACTGCCAGCATAATCTCACCGCTTTGCGGGAGCGGCTGCAAGCCGTCCGTCTCTGACTTCACAACGTGCGCGACTGGAAGAGGAAGGAGGAAGCGGAGGAGAAGGAGGAGGCCAGGGGAGGGGGACGAGACAGGAGGGCGGCACAGCAGGCACGAACCCTTGGCTGGAAGCTGCCAGGGCGCACGGGCTTCTGCCGCCACCGGTGCAGCTCTCACGCCGCGGCCTCCACGCCGGGCCGGCATCGGCACAGGGGGCGGCCTCCCCCGGCGGAGCGCGCACGACCCCGGCGCTCGCTCGCTCGGCCGTCCCAGGCCCTGCTGCCCCGACGTCCGCCCAGCCATGCGCTCTTCCCGACCGCCTCCCCGCAGCCATATGCTCTCGGCCGGCTTCGTGCCCGCTGGCTCCCGGGCCCGAGGACGGGCCCCGGAGAGGCCGGAAGCGAGGAGGAGCGCCAGGATTTTAGAACAATTCAGGAGGGAACAAAAACACGCAGACACAAGTCATCGTCGATCCCCAAGAGAATATGGGAAAACATGGGAATTGGGCGGGAAGACAAAAACCCAGAAAACATGGGAAAATATGGGGAACCTTTTATCTGTGTGTATTTATTTGTGTGTCCCAGGGCCCCTTCAACAATCCCAGCGTCGGAGATCTGGGCAAGGGCCCCGCCCTCCCGAGGAGCACCCCGGCTCCTGAGCAGCGGCGGCGAGCCCAGAGGGGGGGAAGCGAAATTGAAGGGGCCCCAGGACACACAAATAAATACACACAAATAAACAGATTCTTCACATTTCACATATTTTCTGGGTTTCTGTCTTCCCCCCCACTTCCCATATTTTCCCATATTTTCTGGGGGATCGTCGATTAATTGTGTTTGTGTGTTTTTTCCCTCCTGAGAGATGGGGGCAGGCCTCCTCAGCAGGCGGCGGGGCCTCTCGAGGACCCTCGCGCCTCCCGAGCAGCCGTGTCGCAGGGCTGGACCCGAGCGGTGTTTTGGGTGATGTCGTGGGCCGTTTTCGTTTCGGCTTTGTTTTGCGGCACGGGCGGAGTCGAGACAGAGGCGAGGGGAATAACGAAAGCAGAACGAAAACGGGAACCACCGTTCAGGTGCAGCCCTGCCTTGTCGTCCTGCCAGAGGCCGCAGGCGGCTCCCCCGTCCCCCCTCGCGCCAGAGAGGGGTCCTCAGCGCCGATCCGAGAAATCCGTGTGGAGCTCCTCGAAGGTTGGAAGACCCCCCCCGCACGTGGAGGAGGAGGAGGAGGAGGAGGAGGAGGAGGAGGAGGAGGAGGAGGAGGAGGAGGAGGAGGAGGAGAGGAGGAGGAGGAGGAGGAGGGGAGGAGGAGGAGGAGGGGAGGAGGAGGAGGAGGAGGAGGAGGAGGAGGAGGAGGAGGAGGAGGAGGAGGAGGAGGAGGAGGAGGAGGAGGAGGAGGAGGGGGAGGAGGAGGAGGAGGAGGAGGAGGAGGAGGAGGAGGAGGAGGAGGAGGAGGAGGAGGAGGAGGAGGAGGAGGAGGAGGAGGAGGAGGAGGAGGAGGAGGAGGAGGAGGAGCCGCCTCCCCTTGTGCCCGCCGCCGCCCGAGGGCGCGGCGGCGCCGGGCCACGCGGAGGCCCGCGGGCGCCGCGCGGGGGGGGGTGCGGGCCGGCGCGCGCGCTGGGGGGCCCCCCCCCGTGGCCTCGGTCGCCGTCGGCTCCGCGGCGCTGCTCGGGTCGGCCCCGGGCATCCGACGCCGCGGCGGAGTCGAGGCGGAGAGCTCTCGTCGTTTGCAGCCCTCGGGGGCCCCTGGCCGGGCCCCGGGGCCGTCAGGAAGCAAGCCAGGGCGATGAGCCGGCCCGGGGGAAAAAGGGGTCGGCGCGGCGCTTCCAGGGGCGCCGTGTCGAGCAAGACAAGACATCGGAGGTCTGGGGTCGGCCGTCGTGCCGTTGCTGCCTCGATGCGCCCTTTTGGTCAGGCTGCTTGCGGCCCGTCGTTGCCGGTCGGTCTCGTCTGCGCTGTCCGGCGGCCAGGCTCCGGCGGTCGTCGGCTTTGCTCTCGGCGTGGGCGGCCTCTCGCGCCGGGGGGGGGGGCTGCCGGGCGGAGGGGCATCTCACTCGTGGGGGGCACTCTCTGGGCTGAGACAGGCTGAGACCAGGAAGGGCGAGGGCGCATGAAGAACACGCCGGCTTGCCAGCGGGTGCCCTGCTCACCGATGTTCTGGGGGCGTCACTGGTTTGCGGGGCACCGTACGAAGTTGCAGATCGTTCGGGAGCGTGCCCCCTCGGGCTTGCTGTGGCAAGATGTCGTACCAGAGGTCTATGTACAGTAGAGAGTTGAGTACGCGTGAGAATCCTGGGCGCGGCTCCGCAGGTGCCATCTATACACCACCACCGTGCCCGGCTAGGGCCACCCTCGGCTCCACGATTGTATCTAGACCCTTCTGGCCTCGGCCAGGAGGCGTCTACACCATGCCAGGGCCCAGGATGGCCCTGGCCAGGAAGGGTGGTGGTGTATGGATGCCTTCTGCATAGCGGCGGCACTGCGAGTGCACACTTCTGGGAGCAGTTGCTCAGTTGGCCTCTGTCGCCTCACGCTGGTGAGGAGTCGTGTCTTCTGGCGGGGGGGGCTGCGGCACGCGCGGGGGCAGGGCGCCGAAGAGGAGCGTCGGCGGCAGCGGTAGCGGGACCGTGCTGTCGTCCTCTTGAGCAAGGGCCTGAAGGGCCAGCTCGAGCCGTGGCGGAGGTCCGGGAGGGCTGGCCTCAGGAGGAAGACTGCCTCTTTTTTTTTGGTGGGGGGTGGGGCGGGGGGTGGTAGAGACTGTTTTTTTTAGGGTCGGGCGATAGACCGGGTTATCGGGCTTGCCCCCACTCCAGCCCCCCCCCCAGGATAGCCTAACCTTGCCGGTTGTGCAGGTCCGCGGGAGGGGGGGCGCGGGCATATGCAGGGCTGCCCACAGCGCGAGGGTTAGGTTATCGGCCGGCCTCCTCCTCCTCCTCCTCCTCCTCCTCCTCCTCCTCCTCCTCCTCCTCCTCCTCCTCCTCCTCCTCCTCCTCCTCCTCCTCCCCCCCTAGGATAACCCGGGTTATCGCCGATTCCCAAACAAAAACGGCCTCGCTGTTTTGGGGATGTCTGGTGCTCTGGGCGCGCGCTCTCTCCCCTTCTGCTGCCCCCCCCCATCCTGGCGGCTCCGCGTCCCGTGGGCTGTCGGATGCCGCGTGCGCCCCCTTTTCCGTGGGGTGCCCGTCGCTCTGGGCGCACGTGCTCCCCCTCCTCTTCTTCCCTCTCTCCTCCTCCTTCTCTGCCCCTCCTCCGCCTTCTCTCTCCTCCGCCTCCTCCTCCTCCTCCTCTCCTCCTCCCTCCTCCTCCTCTCTTCTTCCTCCTTCTCCCTCCCGCCTCCTCCTCCTCCTCCTCCCTCCTTCTCCTCCCTCCTCCTCCTCCTCCTCTCCTTCCTCCTCCTCCTCCTCCTCCTCCTCCTCCTCCTCCTCCTCCTCCTCCCTCTCTTCTCCTCCTCCTCCTCTGCCCCTCCCTCCACCGTGCTTCCCCCCACCCCTCCCTGGTCACAGGGCCGCCCAGTGCGGCGGCAGACTGCCCAGCAGGCCTTACATCCCGCAGGATGTCAGATGCCTTGAGCACACGCTCCCTCCCGTCCTCCTCGTCGCTCTCTTCTCCTGTCGCCGTCGTCCCCTCCTCTCCGTGCTTTCCCCCCTCCAGGGTCCGTCCCGAAGCACGGCTTCGTCGGATGGCCCGCCCTGGCCGTTGTGTCAGACGAGGGTGCTGCGAGCGCCCGCTTCTCTCCATCTCCCGTCCTCCTCGTCGCTCTCTTCTTCTGTCGTCGTCGTCCCCATCCTCCTCGTCGCTCTCGTCTCCCGTCGCCGTCGTTCCCTCTTCTCCGTGCTTTCCCCCCTCCGGGGTCCGTCCCGATGCACGGCCTCGCCGGATGGCCCGCCCTGGCTGCCCTCTGGCCCCCGCTGTCTCCCCCCTGCCTCTGTGCTGTGCCTCCTTCCTCCCTCCTCCCTCCTCCTCCTCCCTCCCTCCTCCTCCCTCCTCCCTCCCTCCTCCCTCCTCCTCACTTGCTCCCTCTTGCCTCCCTCCTCGGCTGGCTCCTTCCCCTCTCCGCGGCTTGCCCTGCCCTTGTGGTGCGAGGTGTCTCCTCGCTTCCCCTCGCCTCCCCCTCCTCCGCCGCTCGGCCCGTGTCCTCGAGTCCGTCCGCGTCCTCCCTCGGCCGCCCGCTGTCGCACCTCGCCCCTCGCTCCTCGCTTGCCCTGCTCGGCCCTCCTCCTCCTTGCTCTGCTGCTGGGCCGTCCGACTGCGGGCCGCCTTGGCCGCTGCGCGCTGCTGCCCGCTGCCCCGGCGCCCCGGCGCTGCTTCCGGCCACTGCCCCAGGAGGGGCCCGCCGCCTCGCCTTCCCTCGCTTCTCCCTCGTTAGGGGGCCACATGCGAGCCCTACCCCCGCACCCCACGATTTCTGCGGGGTGGGGGGTAGGGGTAGGGTTCGCATGTGGCCCCCTACTCGTCTCTTTTTCTTCCGACTGCCGCGCGCTCGGCCGACTGTGCGCCCGGCGCCCTGGCGAGTCGCCAGGCCGCGACGACCAGAATTCAGGAGGGAAGCACAGAGACACAATTCATCGTCGATTCCTAGGAAAAGGATGGGAAAACATGGGGAGCGGGGGGGAAGACAAGAACCCCCAACGTATGGAAAAACACAGGAAATCCTGTTGTTTGTGTGTATTTATTTGTGTGTCCCTGGGCCCCTTCAAAAATGTGTGTGTGTGTGTGGCCCCGCTCCGAGGAATGCTGGGCCGCGGCACTTTGGCTTTACGGTGCTTCGTCTTGCCACCACGGTCCCAATCCGCACGGCCGCGGCCAGCTCCCTTCCTGACGGCGCGCTCGACCGAGTTCGTTCGCAACTGGCACCTCCACGTGCCGACCGCGCCTGAGGCTCCTCTGCGCAGCCGACTTAAAAGTGTGTGTGTGTGGGTGTGTATATGTTGTGTGTGTGTGTGTTTGTGCGTGTGTGTGTGTGCGTGTGTGTGTGTGTGTGTGTTT
>CAUYUJ010007510.1:20000-35000 GCA_963575745.1 Prorocentrum cordatum | reverse complement strand
ACTACTACGAAAAGTAAGAAGACGAGGAGGAGGAGGAATATGAGACGGAGGAGACGATGGAGGAGGAGGAGGATGAGGGGCTGGTTCTCCGCGGGCGGGTGATGCTTTCTCCAGTGTATGCCCCACCGAGGCCAGGGGACGGATGAGTACGGAGGAGGACGGAGGACGGATGAGGACGAGGGAGGACGGAGGAGGACGGACGAGGAGGCCGGAAGAGAAGGGCGGAGGAGGAGGGAATAGGACGGAGGACGGAGGACGGAGGGCGGACGACGGAGGATGAATGATGGAGGACGGAGTATGGAGGATGGAGGAGGAGAAGGAGGGGGAGGAGGATGAGGAAGGGGAGGAGGAGGAGGAGGAGGACGAAGGAGGAGCAGGAGGAGTAGGAGGAGGAGACGATGGAGGAGGAGGATGAGGAGCTGGTTCTCCGTGGGCGGGTGATGCTTTCTCCAGTGTATGCCCCACCGAGGCCAGAGGACGGATGAGTACGGAGGAGGACGGAGGACGGATGAGGAGGACGGAAACGAAGGGCGGTGGAGGAGGGAGGAGGACGGAGGGCGGACGACGGAGGACGAAGGACGGAGGACGGAGTATGGAGGATGGAGGAGGAGGAGGGGGAGGAGGAGGATGAAGAGGAGGAGGAGGAGAAGGAGGAGGACGAGGACGAAGGAGGAGGCGGAGGAGGAGGAGGAGGAGGAGGAGGATGAGGATGAGGAGGATGAGGCGGAGGCGGAGGAGGATGCGTAGGAAGAGGAGGAGGAGGAGGAGGAGGAGGAGGAGGAGGAGGACGGAGGAGGGGGAGGTGGAGGCGGAGGAGGAGGAGGCGGAGGAGGAGGACGCGGAGGAGGAGGAGGATGAGGATGCGGATGATGAGGATGAGGACATCTATCCAGCATATGACAGTATCCAGAACACTAAGACGAATACTAAGACAACTATGGTGACGAATAAACATACGAATACTAATACTAGTACCACTACCAAGACTACTAAGGCTGCGGCGAATACTAATCATACGGATGCGAAGGGTACTACTCGCCAACGTACTAGCAGCAATATACGGCAACTGCGGCTACACATACGCACACCTAATACTACGAATAAGACGAAGACGACTGCGACGCCTACTTATCATACGAACAAGAGGACGCTGCTTCTCATCATATTAAGAAGACCAATAGTCAGCACACTAGTGCGAGGCAGAACATGGATACGAATCATAAGACTGCTGAAACGGCTGCGACTATCACTAATAATAATAACCGTAAGACGACTACTACGAATCGTAGTGGCAATGGTATTACTATTCATCATACTAATAATACTAACCGTAATCGGGCTACTACTAATACTAATAAGATCACGGAGAACACCACAACTAATCGTTGTAATCACAATAATGTGAGTAACACAGATACCACTACCAATACGAACACTTTCAATATTGATATTCGTATCAGTGCTAATGCTATTGCTCTAGTAACAAGAAAGACAGACGACTAATGAGACGAGGAGTGGGATTAGGAGGAGGAGGAGGAGGAGGAGGAGGAGGGAGAAGAGGAGGAGGAGGAGAAGACGGAGGATGGGTATCATTAGAAGGCGGGAGGAGGAGGAGGAGCAGGATGATGAGGAGGAATATGAGGAGGAGGAGGTGGATGATGATGATGATGCTGATGATGCTGATGATGCTGATGATGATGATGCTGCTGCTGCTGATGATGATGATGATGATGATGATGATGATGATGCTGCTGCTGCTGATGATGATGATGATGATGATGATGATGATGATGATGTTGATGCTGATGATGATGATGATGAGGAAGAGGAGGAGGAGGAGGAGGAAGAGGAGGATGAGTAGTAGTAGAGCTGGTTCTCCGCGGGCGGGTGAGGCTTTCTCCAGTGTATGCCCCACCGAAATCGTCGCCCTATAGCTGTCTTTGCTTCACTGGGCGTGCGCACTCGCGTTAGCTTCGGTTCGTCCACCCCGCCGCGGTGATGCGCACGCGCACAGGAGGAGGAGTATGAGTATGAGTAGGAGTAGGAGTAGGAGTAGGAGTAGGAGTCAAGCTAGCCAGCTCGAGCGAGTCAAGCATGGCATGCCCAGTCCCACCCGCCCTCCCACAACATAAGAAGCAAAGCTGGCACAACTGGGGGCCGAAGTCACACCGGCCAGCCGGTTTGGTACAGCTGATGCGGCCGCGATGGCGGTTGCCGACGGGAACTGGCGAGCGCGTGTTGAATGCCGCGCGCGCATTGCCAGACGAGTCGAGAATGGCCCGGTACACCGCAGGAAGCCAGAGGTGGCCGGAGGAAGCCCGACGGTCTGACAGGACACCCCAAGGGGGCCCAGGAGGCCCAAGAGGCAGGAGTAGTAGTACCAGTGGTAGTGGTGTTGGTAGTGGTAGTGGTAGTAGTAGTACCATGTCACCCCTTCGCGCGGGGTGTGCGCCGCGTCCCATTCCTGCCACGCATTTTGCGACGTGACGACAGCACGACCATGTTGACAAGAAAAACAAAACTGTGTATTGTCTTTTGCAGATTAGAATGGGACGGATTGGATGGGCGGGCGCGGGGTGTGCGCCGCGTCCCATTCCTGCCATGCATTTTGCGACGTGGACGACAGGACGTCCATGCGACGGTGCCAATGACGGCGACGACTCTAGAAGGATTTGAGCATGCGCTCGCGGCGACGCGCGCGCATGTCGCCCGCGTGGTATTTTTTGCACAGGATTCGCGGCCTGGGTGCATGACAGAGCATCGCGAGTGCACCGCGCGATGACGTGAAATCGCTGGATTTGACAGAATTCTTAAGATTCCGATGGTTTTCCTATGATTTCAGCAAGAGAGCCCGGGCAGGAAATTTGTAGTTTTTTTTTGTGAAAAAACATTGGGTTTTTGATGTTTTTATGTTGAAATGCTTGCAAACACACGGTGTTCGGTAGGATTCTGACATGAACGCGCGCGTGTGCTCTCTGTGGTATTTTTTGCAATGGGTTATCGCCGTGGACGACAGGACGTCCATGTCGAGACGAAAAAATAAGAAAAATGTTGATTTTGTATTGTTTTTTTACAGGTTAGGATAGTAGGAGTAGTAGTAGTAGTAGTAGTAGTAGTAGTAGTAGTAGTAGTAGGAGGCGGAGTAGAGGAGGAGGATCAGGAGGAGGAGGAGGAGGGAAGGAGGAGGATGAGGTGGAGAGGAGGAGGAGGAGAGAGAGGAGGAGGAGGAGGATGGCAGGAGGAGGGGGGAGGAGGAGGAGGAGGAGGAGGAGGAGGGAGGAGGAGGAGGAGGAGGAGGAGGAGGAGGAGGAGGAGGTGGAGGAGGAGAGGAGGGAGGAGGAGGCGGAGGATGAGCAGGAGGAGGAGGAGGAGGATACGGATGAGGAGGATGAGTAGGTGGACGAGGAGGGGAGGATGAGGAGGGGGAGGGGGAGGGGGAGGGGGAGGGGGAGGAGGAGGAGGAGGAGGAGGAGGAGGAGGAGGAGGAGGAGGAGGAGGAAGAGGAAGAAGAAGAAGAATAAGAAGAAGAATAAGAAGAAGAATCAGAAGAATAATAAGAAGAATAATAATAATAAGAAGAATCATAAGAAGAAGAATAATAATAAGAAGAATAAGAAGAATAATAATAAGAAGAAGAATACGAAGAAGAAGAAAAATAAGAATAATAATAATAATAATAAGAAGAAGAATAAGAAGCGGAAGCAGAAGAAGAAGAATAATAATAATAAGAAGAATAAGAAGAAGAATAATAATAAGACGAAGAAGAAGAATAATAATAATAAGAATAAGAAGAAGAATAAGCAGAATAAGAATAATAAGAAGAAGAAGAATACGAAGAAGAAGACGAAGAAGAAGAAGAAGACGAAGAAGAAGAAGAAAACGAAGAAGAATAAGAAGAAGAATACGAATAAGAAGAAGAAGCAGAAGAAGAATAAGAAGAATAATAATAATAATAAGAAAAAGACGAAGAAGAAGAATAAGAAGAATAATAAGAATAATAATAAGAAGAAGAAGAATAAGACGAATAATAAGAATAATAAGAAGAATAATAATAATAAGAAGAATAAGAAGAATAATAATAAGAATAAGAAGAATAAGAAGAATAATAAGAATAAGAAGAATAATAATAATAAGAAGAAGAAGAAACTTAATAAGAAGAAGAAGAAGCAGACGAAGAATAAGAAGAAAAATAAGAAAAAGAAGCAGAAGAAGAAGAAGAAGAAGAAGAAGAAGAAGAAGAAGAAGAAGAATAATAATAATAAGAATAATAAGAAGAAGAAGAAGAATAATAAGAGGAGGAGGAGGAGGATGAGGAGGAGGAGGAGGAGGCAGAAGAGTGAGGGGGAGGGAGTAGGAGGAGCAGGAGGGGAGGCGGAGGCGGAGGCGGAGGCGGAGGTGGAGGAGGAGATGAGGAGGAGGAGGAGGCTGGAGGAGGAGGAGGAGGAGGAGAACGAGGAGGAGGATGTGGAGGAGGAGGGGGAAGAGGGGGAGGAAGAGTAGGAGGACCAGTGTAAACCCAACAGTCACCAACGATGTTGGAGTAAACCCTCCTCCCAAGCTCCCTTTCCATAGGCCCCTACAACGGTTCATTTCCACAGAGGGACCTGCCTCGTTGGAAGGCAACCGTTTGAAGACCCTGAAGCAAGCCAAAACATTATTCTTGGTATTCCAACGCCACGGATGAACCTGACTGCTGCGTCTTGACGATCCTGAATCGTGCCAGAACGCCATTCTTTCGACCTCAACTCCGGAATCATCGTAACTGTTGCGCCCTCAAAATCGTAAGTCCTCCGAAGGACCATTTCTGGTACGTCGATCATGGGAATTCGGTGAACTCCTGCAGTTGTTTAACAAGAATGTGTGCGTCGCTAAGGCGAGAGCCACATTTTGAAAAGGAACCTCCCTCAATTCGTGGAACTCCTGCAATTTAAAAAACGGATGTGCGCGGCGCTAAGGCGAGAGCCACATTTTGAAACTCACCCGCCCTCAATCCGTGAAGCTCTTGCAAATTTTTGAAATGAATGTGCGCGGCGCTAAGGCGAGAGCCACACTTTGAAGACGACCCGCCCTCCATCTGTGAAGCTGTTGGCAGTTTTTCACCTTCAGGGTCATAAATGGTGCGGGAGTCTCAGGCGAGCCGCCGCAAAAACTGGCCTCAGGGTGCGACAGGGAGACGTTATCTATCAGGAGAAGGAATGCAGGAGGAGGTGTAGGAGGAGGAGGAGGAGGAGGAGGAGGAGGGGGTGAGGAGAGGAGGAGGAAGAGGAAGGAGGAGTAGGAGGAGGAGGAGGAGGCGGAGGAGGATGATGCGGAGGATGGGAGGATGCGGAGGAGGACGAGGAGGAGGAGTAGGAGGAGGAGGAGGAGGAGGAGGAGGAGGAGGAGGGGGAGGAGGAGGAGGAGGAGGAGGAGGAGGAGACGAGGAGGACGAGGAGGACGAGGAGGGGGATGTGGAGGAGGAGGACAGGGAGAAGGAGTAGGAGGAGAAGGACGGGGTGGAGGAGGAGGAGGAGAAGGAGGAGGAGGAAGAGGAGGAGGAGGAGGAGGAAGAGGAGGAGGAGGAGGAGGGGGAGGAGGAGGACGACGACGGCGACGACGATGACGACGATGGCGAGGAGGACGCCAGCGGCGGGGACGACGCCGCCGAGAGGCCAGCTCCGGGGGCTTCTTCGTGGCCTCGGCAGGCTCCGCGACGGAGCGATGGCGGGACGTGGCGACACAGCCGCGCAGGCTCCGTCATCGCCCTCGTCCTTGCCCTCGTCCGTCGTTTCCATCGTCCCTCTCCTCGTCGTCGTCCCTCTCCTCGTCGTCGTCGCTCTCCTCGTCGTCGTCCCTCTCCTCGTCCCTCTCCTCGTCGTCGTCCTCGCCGTCCCTGCCGTCGTCGTTGTCCTCTTCCTCGTCCCTCTCCTCCTCCGTGGGGGTGGGAAGGAGTACGATGGAGGAGTACAAGGGAGGGTGGGGATGCGTGGATGGCTGATGTGTGTGTGTGTGTGTGTGTGTGTGTTTGTTCGTTTGTGTGTGTTATAATGATGATGCTGATCATAGTGGTGATGTGATGATGGTGGCGGTGATGATGATAATGATGACGGTGATGATGATGCTGATGATGCTGACGAGGAGGAGGAGGAGGGGGAGGATGAGGAGGAGGAGGAGGATTAGGATGACGACGACGATTGTGCTGGTGAGGATGATGGTGATGATGATGATTATGCTGCTGCTGCAGATGATGATACTGATGTTGATGATGCTGATGCTGATGCTGATTGTGATGATTTTGGTGGACACGACGACGAGGATGATGACGAATATGATGATGCTGATGCTGATGCTGATGATGATGCTGATGATGATACTGAGGATCGTGATTATGATGATGCTTCTACTGATAATGGTGATGCTCATGCTGACGCTGTTAATGCTGATTCTGATGATGCTGACGACGGCGACGACGACAGTGTCGGTGATGATGATGGTGGCAGTGATGATGATTATGCTGCTGATGATGATGAGGATGGTGGTGATGCTGATGCTGATGATGATGATGCTGATGATAAGGATGATGGTGAGGAGGAGGGCGAGGATGAGGATGATGATAAGGATGATGTCGCTGATGACGGTTGTGGTGGTGCTGATGGTGGTAATGGTGGTGGTGTTGATGCTGCTGCTGCTGATGATGATTATGGTGGTGGTGATGATGATGATACTGATGCTGATGCTGATGCTGATGATGATGAGGATGCTGATGATGATGATGATGAGGATGCTGACGACGATGCTGCTGCTGCTGATGATGATGATGATGATGATGATGATGATTATGATTATGATGATGATGATGACGACGCTCATGCTGGTGATGCTGGTGATGGCGATGATGATACTGATAATGTTGAGTTGCTGCTGACGCTGATGCTGCTGATTATGATAATGTTGATAGTGAGGATGCTGATGATGCTGAGGATGACGATGATTTTGATGCTGCTGATGATGATGATAAATGCTGATGATGATGCTGATGCTGCTGATGATGATGTTGTTGATGGTGCTGATGCTGATGAGGATGATGATGATGAAGATACTGATGATGATACTGACGATTATGCTGCTGATGATGATGATGCTGCTTCTGCTGATGATGATGATGATGGTGATGCTGATGCTGATATTGATGCTGATGCTGATGCGGCTGATGCTGATGCTGATGCTGATGCTGATGCTGATGCTGATGATGATGCTGATGCTGAGTGAGAATGAGTTTTGCGAGGTTTTGCGGTTTCCATTGGTTTCTGGGCAGTTCTGGGGGTTGCTCGTCGTCCTCGTCGCCCTCCTGCTCGTGTCGTCGTCATCCTCTTCCTCCTCAGCCTCGCTGTTCTCCGTCAGTCAGAGCCCTCACACTCTGGTGGCCAACGGACAGAGGACGCTGCGGACCTGATTATGAAGGCGAAGGCGGCGGGGCGAGCAGTTCAGAGTAGCAGTGTAGCATGCCACAGGGCGTTTGGTGGGTGACGTCACCTGGGCCCAATAGGAGAAGAAACATGGAATGATGATGATGATGATGATGATGATGATGATGATGATGATGATGATGATGATGATGATGCTGATGATGATGATGATGATGATGATGATGATGATGATGATGATGAGGAGGAGGAGGAGGAGGAGGAGGAGGAGGGGGAGGAGAGAAGGAGGAGGAGGAGAGGATGAGGAGGAGGAGGAGGATGAGGATGAGGAGGAGGAGGAGGAGGAGGAGGAGGAGGAGGAGGAGGAGGTAGGAGAAGGAGGCGCAGGAGGAGGATGAGGAGGAGAGGACGAGCAGGAGGAGGAGGAGGAGGAGGGGAGGAGGAGGAGGAGGAGGGGAGGAGCAGAGAGGAGGAGAGGAGGAGGAGGAGGAGGAGGAGGAGGAGGAGGAGGAGAGGAGGAGGAGCAGGATGCAGTGCAGGGGCCCGCCCGCCCCTGCGGAGGCGTCTCCCCCATCGCCTCCACCTGTGGCAGAGCGACGCTAGCAACCTGGGGCCCTCGCCCTCCCGGAGCAAGCCTCGTCGTCGTCGTCGTCGTCGTCGTCGTCGTCGTCGTCGTCGTCGTCGTCGTCGTCGCCGTCCTCCTCCTCTTCGACTCGGCAGCCGCGTTCGCGGCACCGTGGCGGGGTCGAGGCACCGAAGCCGACGCGCGCGCCCAGAGAAGCAAGGACAGCTATAGGGCGACGGTCTCGATGGGGCATGCTCATCGTCCTCCTCCTCCTCGACCTCCTCCTCCTCCTCCTCCTTCTCCTCCTCGGCCTCCACCTCCCTCTCCTTCTCCTCGTCCTCCTCCTCCTCCTCCTCCTCCTCCTCTCCTCTTACTCCTCCTCCTCCTCCTCCTCCTCCTCCTCCTCCTCCTTCCCTTCCTCCACCTCCCCTCGCCGTCCGCAGACGTTTCCGCTCGACGCGTGCCGCTCTTCCCGCGGCCCCTCGCGCTCACAGAGGAGCCCCGCAGCCGGCCGAACTCCCGACGCACAGATGGCCGCGCCCGTGCGCAGGACGGTCAAGCATTGGCGAAGCGTCCTGATTTGCTCATAGGGCCACCAAACAGCTGTTCTAAGAACCCTCTGTGGCTTGCACGAAAAGTTCTTGCAACATTTCTGGCTGAGCCTGTCTTGCTTTCATACCCTGGGTTTCTGTTCTGCAAACATTGTTTTGGTCCTTGGAACATCTTCGTTCCAAGAACATTGTGTGGTAGGTCTATAGGAGTGCCAGGAGGATCGGTCCCTGCCGACGGCCAGGGCTCGAGCCACACGGTGCTTTCGTGATTTCGTGGGCCGTTGTCGTTTTGAGATCGCTCTGCGGAAAACATGCAGAACGGGGACGGCACGAGTGAAAAAACGAAGACAAAAACGACAGCGAGCAGCGGGCCCTGCGCAGGACCCTGCTGCCTCTGCTGCTCGCAGCCTCGGCGCTGCTCGCGGGCCTCAGCTTCGTGGCGCCGCCCCGCGCGGGCCCCGCGCGCACGGCGGGCGCTGCGGCGGCCGGCGCCGCCGCGGGCGTGCCCGCGGCGGCGCTCGCGGCGCCCACCCTCGGCGGAGAGGGCGGCGCGCTGGGAGCTCGGAGGGCGTCGGCAACCCTGGGATCTGGGCGTCGCCCTCGCTGTCCTCCCCCTCCTTGTCGTCCCTCCCTGCTCGTTGTCGCGCCGCCTCGTTCTCTTCGTGGTCTCGCGCCCTCCGTCCCTCCCTAACTGGCTGGGTCGGCGCCCGCCCGCGGGGCTCTCGAGGCTCCCGTGCCTGCCTCCCGCCTGGTGTGGTCTCACGCCTGGGTCGGGGGCTTTCGCCCGCAGGCTTCTTCCTTGCACTTCTCGCTGGATCGATCCCAGGGATCTCGGCGCTGCGCTTCTGTGTGGGCCTCTGGGCCTTCGCTGTTCGGCTTCGGGCCCCAGGACCATTCCAGATCGATCCGGCTCGAAAAAGCTGGCAGGAGGATGGGGTCCATGGGGCTCCCGTCGTGATTTTATCCCCCGCTGGGAGCCCGGAGGGCGTCGACGGTGCACCCGCACTGGGCCGGGCCAGGCTGCTCCTGGGCCCAGGGATCGGTCGGGGGCAACGTCAGGGGCATAGTTTTCAGGGGGCACCAGTAATTTGCCCAGTGCTTAGGAAGAAGAATCCGCTCCGTGCTTTCCCCAGCGCACTTGGACCACCTCAAGCATACGCCTTCTCAGGAAGCTGGCACGCTCTCCGTCACATGGGCATCTTGTTGTCTGAGAGAAGAAAGGGCATATGTTCAGGGTGTGTGTGTGTGTGTGTGTGTGTGTGTGTGTGTGTGCATCGACCCCCAGTCGCCCAGGGGCCCGACATCCCACCCCGCCCAGGAGCTCGGAGGAGGAAAAGGTACCCATACCTCTACCCTTCGCCCGCTTTCCCCTTTCTTGGGGGCGCTCGATGCCACCGCTGGATTCGCTTCGAAATCCTGGCCAGACCGCACCCCGGGAGGGGTCCGGGGAGTAGCGGTATGGGTACCTTCTGGTCTCCCCGGGAATGTGCGGATTCGCTGTCGGGGGGCCTATCGTCGGTCTATCGGCGATGTATCGCCGATTTCAGCTAGATGTTCCTTCCTTCCTCTGAGTTGGTCCCCCTAACTTCCCCTTCAGTCGGTGTGTATGCGTGTGTGTGTGTGTGTGTGTGTGTGTGTGTGTGTGTGTGCCTGTGCGTGCCTGTGTGTGTGTGTGTTCCCCTTGCCCCTTCCCCGCGCCATTGCCCCCTCGCGAGTGTTGCTGTCGATCCCCTATGGGTGGATCCATCTTCTCCACAATGCGTGAGCTGGCCCGGCCCGGGCGGTCCCGTCTGACTTGACTGACCTCTACCGCGCCGCCGCGCGCGAGGCTGCGACGCTAAAGAAGTGTGTGTGTGTGTGTGTGTGTTTGTGTGTGTGTGTGTGTGCGTGTGTGTGTGTGTGTGCGTGTGCGTGTGCGTGTGCGTGTGCGTGTGCGTGTGCGTGTGCGTGTGCGTGTGCGTGTGCGTGTGCGTGTGCGTGTGCGTGTGTGTGTGTGTGTGTGTGTGTGTGTGTGTGTGTTGTGTGTGTGTGTGTGTGTGTGTGTGCGCTCCGTTGCTCATTCACCGTGCTTGTCGGTGGTCTGCGCCGCCTGTCGTCGGGCTGGGCCGCATGGACCACGTCCTGCACTGTCTCGCTGAGCTGCTGGCTGCGGTCCTCGCTGTCCGTATGCCTGCTCCGCTGTCCGTCCTTCCGTGCTTCCTCGTCGCTGCCGTGTGGCCGCGCCGCGCACCCGCCTGCCTGCCACCTGGCGTGCTGCACCCTCGCTGCCCATGCGTGGATCTGCGCATGCATGGCCGATCCTGTTCGGATCCCTGCTCCATCTCCTGAGGGGCCGGCCGCGCGCTTTCTCTGGTGGCTCGGGTGACTTTCTCCGCCTCGTCGCTGCGCGCGAGGCCGCGGCCGCCCCCCCGTAAATCCTTCAGCGTGTATGCATGTAACCGCATCAAGCCTTGACGACCCCCCCCCCTTTCATCCGGTGAAGGTATAGCGCATCCAGCACCCTGGAAGGCGTTACCTCGGCACCAAAGGAGCCCGCAGAGGGCGTTCGGGGCCAAGCTAAGCCTTGCTGAGCCCTGCTGGCTCCCGCTAAGCCCTGTTGAGCAATGATAAGCCAGGTTCGCCCCCTGCTGAGCCCGGCTGCGCCCTGCTAAGCCTGTGCCAAACCTTGCTAGCCCTTGCTCAGCTTTCCCAAGGACATGCGAGGGGCGCTTAGCATCTCCTAGGAGTCTCGGATCCTTGGGATTCCCGAGGCAATCCATTGCTGGTCCGTGAAATGTCCCAGGAAATGCACAGCATATCCAAAGGCAGTCCCGAGGATTTCTTCTTGCGCGTCGCGCGGCGCGCGACGCGCCACGGAATTTTGTTCCCGACCCTATTTGGTTAGGTATTCGTTTTGAATAGAGGGGTGTGGTCGCGTCCTCCTCCGGCCCCCTCCTGTGGTCGTCGTCCCTGGGGGGCTGCGAGCAAGACCTCGCCGTGCCTGGGGGGCTGCGATCTGGGAAACTGTCGCCACTTTCGAGGGCTGCTGGTGGGTCCTGCGGATTGAGGCGCCGCGCGGATCTGAGCAAAACCTCGCCGTGCTTCGGGAGCTGCGATCTGCGAAACCGTCGCCAGTTTCGAGGGCTGCTGGTGGGTCCTGGGGAGTGAGGCACCGCGCGGATCTGAGCAAGACCTCGCCGTGCCTGGGGGGCCGCGATTTGCGAAACTGTCGCCACTTTCGAGGACTGCTGGTGGGTCCTGCGGAGTGAAGCACCGCGCGGATCTGAGCAAGACCTCGCCGTGCCTCGGGGGATGCGATCTGCGCAACCGTCGCCACTTTCGAGGGCTGCTGGTGGGTCCTGCGGAGTGAGGCACCGCGCGGATCTGAGCGGGACCTTGCCGTGCCTGAGGGGCTGCGATCTGCGAAACTGTCGCCACTTTCGTGGGCTGCTGGTGGGTCCTGCGGAATGAGGCACCGCGCGGATCTGAGGACCTCGCCGGCCTGGGGGGCTGCGATCTGCGAAACTGTCGCCACTTTCGAGGGCTGCTGGTGGGTCCTTCGGAGTGAGGCACCGCGCGGATCTGAGCAAGACCTCGCCGTGCATGGGTGGCTGCGATCTGCGAAACTGTCGCCACTTTCGTGGGCTGCTGGTGGGTCCTGCGGATTGAGGCACCGCGCGGATCTGAGCAAAACCTCGCCTTGCATGGGGGGTTGCGATCTGCGGAACTGTCGCCACTTTCGAGGGCTGCTGGTGGGTCCTGCGGATTGAGGCACCGCGCGGATCTGAGCAAAACCTCGCCGTGCCTGGGGGGCTGCGACCTGCGACACTGTCGCCACTTTCGAGGGCTGCTGGTGGGACCTGCGGAGTGAGGCGCCGCGCGGATCTGAGCAAGACCTCGCCGTGCCTGGGGGGTTGCGAATCTGGGGAACTGTCGCCACTTTCGAGGGCTGCTGGTGGGCCCTGCGGAGTGAGGCACCACGCGGATCTGAGCAAGACCTCGCCGTGCCTGGGGGGCTGCGATCTGCGAAACCGTCGCCACTTTCGAGGGCTGCTGGTGGGTCCTGCGGAGTGAGGCATCGCGCGGATTTCAGCAAGACCTCGCCGTGCCTGGGGGGCTGCGATCTGCGAAACTGTTGCCACTTTCAAGGGCTGCTGGTGGGTCCTGCGGAGTGAGGCGCCGCGCGGATCTGAGCAAGACCTCGCCGTGCCTGGGGGGCTGCGATCTGCGAAACTGTCGCCCCTTTCGAGGGCTTCTGGT
Source organism: Prorocentrum cordatum (assembly GCA_963575745.1). Classification (NCBI taxonomy): domain Eukaryota; class Dinophyceae; order Prorocentrales; family Prorocentraceae; genus Prorocentrum; species Prorocentrum cordatum. The sequence continues at coordinate 22,242 of CAUYUJ010007510.1, read as the reverse complement.
GGGTCCTTCGGAGTGAGGCACCGCGCAGATCTGAGCAAGACCTCGCCGTGCCTGGGGGGGCTGCGATCTGCGAAACTGTCGCCACTTTCGAGGGCTGCTTGGGGGGCCAGCCTAGCGATCTGCGGAACTGTCGCCACTTTCGAAGGCTGCTGGCGGGTCCAGCGGAGTGAGGCACTTCGCAGGTTTGAGCGGGACCTCGCCGTGCCTGGGGGGCTGCGATCTGCGCAACTGTCGCCACTTTCGAGGGCTGCTGGTGGGTCCTGCGGAGTGAGGCGCCGCGCGGATCTGAGCAGGACCTTGCCGTCCCTGAGGGGCTGCGATCTGCGAAACTGTCGCCACTTCCGAGGGCTGCTGGTGGGTCCTGCGGAGTGAGGCACCGCGCAGATCTGAGCGGGACCTCGCCGTGCCTGGGGGGGCTGCGATCTGCGAACTTGTCCCCACTTTCGAGGGCTGCTGGTGGGTCCAGCGGAGTGAGGCACTGCGTAGATCTGAGCGGGGCCTCGCCGTCCTTGGGGGGATGCGATCTGCGCAACCTTCGCATCTTTCGAAGGCTGGTGGCGGGTTCAGCGGAGCGAGGCACCAGGCAGATCTGAGCGAGGCATCGCAATCCTTGGGGGGCTGCGAGCCGCACGAATGCCGCTCGCAAAAGTATATGCGCCCATGTCACGTCATCACCTCCGTATACCGTCTCCCAAGCTACGCATGCCCCGCATTGCGCAGGGGTTGGGTACGTCGCCAGGGTATTTGTTTTGATTTGTGCGAGGTGCTAAAGATATCGCTCTGCGAAAACGACCCCCTGACAATATTCAATCTTGGTGCGATGCTAGCGATAGGCCCGGGGGGGGGGGTTCTTAAAGGCTTGTCGGGGTTATGTATGTATGCATGTAGGTATATAGGTATGTACGTATGTATGTATGTATGTATGTATGTATGTATGTATGCATGCATGCATGCATGCGTGCACGCATGCATGCATGCATTGCATGTATGTATGTATGTATGTATGTATGTATGTATGTATGTATGTGTGTATGTATATGTATGTATGTGTGTGTGTAGGTAGGTAGGTAGGTAGGTAGGTAGGTAGGTAGGTAGGTAGGTAGGTAGGTATGCATGCATGCATGCATGCATGCATGCATGCATGTATGTATGTATGTATGTATGTATGTATGTAGGTATGTATGTACGTACGTACGTACGTACGTACGTATGTATGTATGTATGTATGTATATATATGTATGGACGCACATGTGTTTGTCTGTTTGTATTTATGTATGTGTGTGTGTCTGTATATACATCCAGATGTGTGTATACATGTATCTGCATGCTCACACATATCTCTCCCTATATATATATAGCTCGCCCCTGAGATCATACCATGTACCTTGTTTTCGATGCGTTGCACTTCTTTCTTCTTCCGCCCTCCCCCTCAGGTGCTCCCTGCTCCCCGTCGCTCCTCCTCATTTTCTCATCCTCTTTTAGCGGGGCAGTGCGCCATCAAGCGTCTTAGCGTTCTCTCGCGCTGGATCGCTGTCCCTCCCTACCCCCAAGGAGGGGATGATGACAAGGAGGACGGCGACGAGGATGAGGAGGAACATGAATATGAGTGAGGAGCGGGAGGGGGTAGAGAAGATGCGTGCGGACCCGATGATGCTGATTCTGATGACGACGGTCATGAGGTTGATGATGCTGGTGATGGTGATGATCATGGCGATGTTGACGGTGATGATGCTGATGGCGATGCTGATGATGATGATGATGATGATGATGATGATGATGATGATGATGATGATGATGACGATGGTGATGATGGTGACTGTGCTGATGATGAGGAGGATGAGGAGGAGGCTGCGTACGAGGAATAACTATGTTCTATGAGGAGGATGAGGATGAGGATGATGATGATGATGATGATGATGATGATGATGATGAGGAGGAGGAGGAGGAGGAGGAGGAGGAGGGGGATGAGGACGATGAGGAGGCAGTGTTGTTGCATTTTCATTGTGGCCGAAATTGCAATCAATGTTCAAAACGCTTTCTGTGTGAGGACGCGCCGCTCGTGCCAGCGATTCATGGGAAATCTTCTAGAGATACCCCTGTCTACAACACGAAGCTCGAAGCGAACTACGCATACAAACAACGCACGAACACCTTGAAGGCGAAAGAGGCCAAGCGCCTTGCGAAGGCCAGGTTCCAGAAGGCCGTGGACAAGGCGGTCGCCGAGGCGTTGCGGCGGAAAAA
>CAUYUJ010007510.1:5000-10000 GCA_963575745.1 Prorocentrum cordatum | reverse complement strand
AACTCTGAGCTCCCAGATGCCACGCGAGAGGTGGTTCGGCCCGTATCGCCTGAGACATCCTCCAAACTCTGAGCTCTGAAATGCCGTGCGCGAGGTGGTCCAGCGCGTTTCGCCTGAGACATCCTCGCAACTCTGAGCTCCAAGATGCCGCGCGAGAGCTGGTGCGGCCCGTATCGCCTGAGACATCCTCCAAACTCTGAGCTCTGAAATGCCGTGCGCGAGGTGGTCCGGCGCGTTTCGCCTGAGACATCCTCGCAACTCTCAGGTCTGAGATGCCGCGCAAGAGGTGGTCCAGCCCATTTCACCTGAGACATCCTCTCAACTCTGGGCTCCGAGATGCCGCGCAAGAGGTGGTCTGGCCCGTTTCGCTTGTGACATCCTCCAAACTCTGAGCCCTGATATGCCGTGCGCGAGGTGGTCCGGCCCGTTTTGCCTGATACATCCTCGCAACTCTGCGCTCTCTGATGCCGCGCGAGAGGTGGTCTGGCCCGTTTCGCTTGAGGCATCCTCCAAATTCTGAGCCCCGAGATGCCGCCCAAGAGGTGGTCCGGCCCGTTTCACTTGAGATATCCTCGCACTTTTGCATTCCGAGATGCCGCGCGAGAGGTGGTCCGGCCGGTTTCGTCTGAGACGTCCTCGAAACTGTGAGCTCTGAGATGCCGCGCGCGAGGTGGTCTGGCCCTTTTCGCCTGAGACATCCTCGAAACTCTGAGTTCTGAGCTGCCGCGCAAGAGGTGGTCCAGCCCATTTCGCCTGAGACATCCTCGCAACTCTGAGCTATGAGATGCCGCGCACGACGTGGTCCAGCCCGCCTTCGCCTGAGACATCCTCGCAACTCTGAGCTTTGAGATAACCTGCGCGAGGTGGTGCGGTCCGTTTCGCACAAGACATCCTCTCAACTCTGAGCTCCCGGATGCCGCGCAAGAGGTGGTCCAGCTTGGGGGCCCAGAAGACCACATGTTACATAACCCCCCTGGGAGCCTGGGAGCCCCAGGAGGCTCCAGAGAGCTTCAGGAGGCCGCATGACGCCCAGGACAGGCCCCAGGAGTCCCCAGGAGATTCCCAGGAGGCTCCCAGGAGGCCCCAGGAGGACCCTTATCAGAACGTGTCAACTGAATACACATCCGGAGTCGATTCGTTGATTTTTCCTGCTCTTGAGCTCCCCCCCTCCCATTTTGGGGGGCCCAGACGGCCACATGTTAGATACCCCCCCCCTTGGGAGTCCCAAGAGGCTTCATGAAGCCCCAGATGGCGTCCAGGAGGCCACAGGAGGCCCAGGAGGAAGCCCCAGGAGGTCCCCAGGAGGCCCCAAGAGGCCCCAGGAGGCCACCGCAACTCGGAGCTCTGAGACGCCGCGCTCGAGGTGCTCCGGCCCGTTTCGCCTGAGACTTCCTCGCAGCACGTTTCGCCCGAGACATCGTCGCAACTCTGGGGTCCGAGATGCCTCGTGCGAGGTGGTCCAGCCCGTTACGCTGGAGACATCCTCGCAACTCTGGGCTCCGAGATGCCGTTCGGGATGAAAAGGAGGTGGAGGAGGATGAGGAGGAGAAGGAGGAGGAGGAGATGGAAGGGAGAAGGAGGAGGATGATGTGGATGAGGGAGCAGGCAGGAGAAGGGGGAGGAGGACAAGGAGGAGGAGTGGGAAGGAGAAGGAAGGGAGTTGCAGGAGAGGACTGGTCCAGCCTCCGACCAATACGTTCCATCCAGGGCAACCGGGGCGACAAGGGGGAACCATCACGACATGCCCCCCCCGCTTCCGCGCCCTCCCCCGCTTCCTCTTACAGTTGTTTCCGAGTTCACAGCATGGCGGCGGAGCCTCTGGCAGTGCCGACCCGACAGCATACTTGTCGACCGGGTGCGAGAGAGTACGGCACCCTCTAGCGTTAGCTTCCTGATAGGCATGCGTCACACAAGTTTTCGTGTAAACATCTCATGTGCAAGCATCATGCTATCATGTTCCAACATGCCATGCCGGCCCGCACTGGACGGGCACGCAGTCGACCTTGGAAACCGCAGCGGGTTTTTAAGGCCCCGTTTGGGGATACTGCACTCCGGCTGGATTCTCCTCGCCACGGGGTCCTCGAGGTCTCGACCCTGCTCCCGGGAGGGCGGCTTCTCACCCCGCGCCGCTTCTGGACGGCCCCGTGGGACGGCGAGGGCCCCCCGAGGCCGACAACGGCAGCGGGCCTCCCGTCGTGTCCTCTCCACGACGCGAGCGCGCCTTGGGAGGCGAGGTGGCGGGGAGAGCCCTCGGGCCGCGGACTGGGCAGGCCACGTCGTCGGATGCCCTGGGCCCCCGTCGGCCTCGCTCGGGCCCTCGGCCGCCCTCTGCTCGCACCCCGGCCCGATCTGGGCAGGCCCAGGGTGAGAATGATTTGCCCCAGAGCGTTCTCTGGAACGCCCTTTCGTCAGCGTCACCCCAACGTACTAATACTATGTGTGCGTCGCCCCCCCCCAGGGGCGACGCGCGCACCGAGAAATCTTGTAGTATACGCGTCGTGGCGGGCGCTTTCTGGCCACACCTCTCGGGAAACGATCTATTACAATATAGGCGTATTAGATGTTTGAGTCGGACGCGCGCCTCCAAGGAGGAAACATCGTATCACTAGGTTTCTGTGCGTCCCATCTCAGAGCGGCCGGGAACGCTCTTTCGAGCGGCCGCGGCGCGCGACACCTCCTGCAGACCCACTCTTGCTTTTCTGTGCGTGCGTCGGCCCCCCAGGGGTGACGCGCGTGCTCAGAGATCTTCGCAGTGTATGCTCGGTGGCGTGCGATCTCTGGACGTACCGCCTGGGTAGCGATATGTCATGATATGCTCGTGACATGTCTTCGGTTCGGACGTGCGTTTTTCAAGGGGGGGAGCATCCTTCTAGTGTGTCCTTCTGCGCCCCCCCAACAACTTGTCCCCCTGCGTACCGAATTTATCCTGATCCTGCCTTCGTCTTGCCAGTCTCCCCCGAGCCCGCCGGCCACTGGGCTGCCGACCTCCGCGCGCGCGCGCGTCGCGCCGCAGCAGCCGGCGCGGAGCTCAAAAGCGCCGCGGTGTGGAGCCTCCGCGCGCGCGCGCGCTCGGGCATCCCGCGAGGCCCGCGCCACGACCTCGGAGGGCGGGCGAACGACGCCTCCTCCTCAGATCCGGGTGACGCAGCAAAGGTCGCGACGGCTGATTTTTCCTCGGTTTCTGCGCCTGTACGACGTTTCCCGATCCCTGGGCGGGCAGCTAACGACTCAAGCTGAAGCTCCGGCCCCAGGAAGAAGTGGCCGAAGCCCCAGGGGCCGACGTCACGAGCAAAACTGCAACGTTGGAGGAGAGGCCCGCGCCACGACTCGGACGGGGGAGGATCGGCGCCACCCTCCACGCCCTCGCGTTATCCCTGAGATCTCCGGGCGCTGCATTTTTTAAGTAGGTGGGGCCTCGCGACCCTCGCGCAGATCGGTCAGGTGCCGCAGCACGATCTGGTTTTCACCGAGCGCGTTCCACTACTCGCAGAGTGCCTACTCGCAGAAGGCCCTGAACACAAACGTCTGCCTTGACCTGATGTATCGCAAATCCCCCTCGGCGGATCCGGGCCATTTGCAAGCAGGTTCTTTGCGAGTAGTGGAACGCGCTTGTCCAGGTTTGGGGCTCCGTTCGTGATCTTCTCGCGGTGCTGCAGTGTTTCGCACCCCGGATCTTGGGGGCGAAGCAAGTCACGCGGGACGGTTCTTGCTCGTTTTTTTGCGCCCCGGGGGCCCCGCGGGGCTCCAGGGCCGTCACAGGGCGGCGCAGGATGGAGAGCTGCCCCCGGGGGACGTGGTCGAAGCCTCGGTGGCCGCCTTCACGAACAAAGTTGCAGCTTCGGGGGAGAGTCAGTATCGGTTGTCCGATCCCCATCCCCATCCCCACCCCCCTCGAGACCCCCACCAAATCACCCCCCAGTTGGGGATACACCCCTCGAAACCCGAAGGGAATGGCCCATATCCCTATCTAGGGGGGTACATCGGCCAGTGGGGCCCGGGCAACGCCGCTGGGGATGGGGATCGGATAAGCGAGACTCAGAGAGGGCCTCCCTCCCCCGCGCGTCGTGGCCGCACTCCACGACCGACGGTCCTTTTCTGGCTCCAGCCTCCGGCTGCTCACGTTGGGGCCCTCGTGTGCCGTAGAAACAGAGCGGCTCGGGATGGCAAGGCCGTGCCCGGCAGGAGGAGGAGGAGGAGGAGGAGGAGGAGGAGGAGGAGGAGGAGGAGGAGGAGGAGGAGGAGGAGGAGGAGGAGGAGGAGGAGGAGGAGGAGAGTGCCAGAGCCCCGCGGGTCGTTGTTCGAAGAGACCACGGCGGCGGAGGCCCGGGGCCGCCAGCGGGCCCCTGTGCAGCAGGGAGGCCCACGCGTGGCCCCCCCCCTCCTTAGCTGGAGGTCGGAGGTGCGTCAATCGGGACGCCGGGACGCGGGGATGGGGGCCCCCATCCCCGCGTCCCGGCGCGCCCCCGAGAAGAAACGATAACGATAACGCTGCTCGTCCTGGAGAGCCCTGGCCCCCACTGCGGGATTCTCTTCGGAGTGCTGGTCCTGGCGCCGCCCAGGAAAGGTCCCGGGAGTCACCACGCACCAAACCACCCCAACCCAACCCGAAGGCCTCGATTTGCCCTCCATTTCCAGTTGGGGGGTGTCGGGGACCATCGAGAAAGCACACATGGAGCCCGTGCCCCCCCCAACCCGAAATTCGGGTCTTCGGGTTGGGTTGGGGTGGTCTGGTAGGTAGTCAGGGGGGCTGGCCACACCTCACCGAGCGCGTTCCACTACTCGCAAAGTGCCTACTCGCAAACGTCCGAAAAGCACATGTCTGTTTTGATGTAAGTTATCGTAGATCCCCCGCGGCGGATCCGGGCCATTTGCGAGTGGTTACTTTGCGAGTAGTGGAGCGCGCTCGTCTACCACCCCCCACTGCTGGGAGAGGGCTCCCCCCGGCTCTCGCCACGGCGGGGGTGGTGGTGGTGCTCCGCGAGACCCACGCGTGTCCCATT
>CAUYUJ010007510.1:0-2500 GCA_963575745.1 Prorocentrum cordatum | reverse complement strand
GCACCAAGACGCAAGTCTCGCTGCTCCCTGGGTGGCTGCGAGCGGCGCAATGGTCGCCGCTTTCGTGGGTTTCCGTGAGGTCCAGCGCTCTGGTGTGCGGCGAACTGCGCAACTGGCGCCACCTTGCTGGGCTCCTGGCGGGGTCGGAGGGCCGAGGAGATCCCGTCCAGACCTAGCGGCTCCCCCCTGGGAGGCTACGACATGCACACTTGTCGCCACTTTCGTGGGCTCCTGCGGGGCACGGCGGAAATGAGGGCAGCGCAGATCGCGCAGAGTTGGCGATGCGATCTTTTGTGCGGAGCGTTCATACAAATCTTCGCCCCGCGTGAAGAGAGAGCCTGGGCCTGTGGCCTGGGGCTCGACGAGTGCCTGGGGAGGGCCCCTGGAGGCCGAAAACGATGAACAACCTCCCGTCGTGTATTCTTCTCACGACGCAAGCATGGCTGGGAAGGGCCCAGACTGCTTCGCGTCATGCAGAATCACGGTGGTAGTTTTCGTCGCCTTCGGCCTCCGCGGGGAGGCCTCGTGCCAAGGCGGGCGGCGAACAGCATGCTCTTTCGTCTGTTAAATGAGATGGCAGAGAGAGGGCTGATCGGTTCTCACGCAGTGTCCAGGTTGCCCCCTGGTATTACTGAGAGCTTACATCGACGAGTTCGAGGCGGAGTCGAACGCCATTCGAAAGAGCCTCACCAGTGTTCTTGCTGCCATGCCCGCCAGCAAAGCAAACGGACAGCGAGGTGGTGCGCAAGGTGCCGCCAGGAGACACTTGGGCACACCTGCTAGTCTTGTGCACCTGCTGGTTGGGAGGCTCCACGATGGACCGTCGTCGTCATGGTCATGGTCGTCGTCGTCGTCGCCGTCGTCGCCGTCGTCGCCGTCGCCGTCGCCGTCGTCGTCGGCGCCAGTGGCACTGTTGTGCGCGCGGAACGGAGCTTCCGGCCAGACGTCCAGGCGCAGGTTCCGCAGCTCCGCGCGCCGTGCCTGCCGCCCCCCAACGTGCCGGGGCCCCGCCGCGGACGTGCCCCCCGCGGGAGGGCGGGGCCCCATTGCCGGAGGGGCGCGGCTGCCCGCCCGTCGCGCGCGGTGAGGTGGTGACTCAAGCAGTGGCGAAGCGTCCTGGCTCGCCTGTAGCCCTACCACGCAATGTTATGAGAACCTCTTGTGGTTTCCACGAAGTGTTCTTAGAGCATTTCTGGCAGAGTCTGTCTTGGTTTGTCACATCGGGTCTGTGTTCTGAGAACATGGTTTTTGTTAGAACATTTTTGGGTTCTAAGAACATTTAGTGGTAGGACTATAGGAATGCCGGGAGGGTCGGTCCCTGCTCAATGGTGGGATCGGCGGCACCCTAACCTGCTTATACTACATGTGCGTCGTCTCCCCAGGGACGACGCGCGCGCCGAGAAATCTTGCAGTATATGCGTCGTGGCGGGCGCTTTCTGACCACACCGCTCGAGGAACGATGTACTGCAAGATGGGTATAGTACATGTTCGGGTCGGGCGCGCGCCTCCAAGGAGGACATCTAGTATTAGTATGTCTCTTTCGGTCCCATGGGAGGTGGGGGTGGACACGGAAACGGAGCCAGTTTTGGGCCAGTTTTTGGGGGAGGGCGGAGGTCTTTCGCCGACCCGGGGAGGAGGTTCGGCGCCGACCAGAGGTGCCGTGCGGACTTTCAGGAACTCTGTCATCCATCCACCCCGTTCCTTCTCCAAGAGGAGCAGCAGCATAGATAGGAGACATTCGACGCTCCGCGCGGGGTCTCGCAACCGATCTCTTCCGCACGACATGGGAACGAGTCAAGGAGCGCCTGGCCCCCGCACGAACTGGCCTGTAGTACATCTGGGACCTCTGGAAGGGGCGAGCATCAGGTCATGTAAATATGCTCAGGTGATCGTGATGTGGCGGAGTCGTGCGCAGCGCATCGTCTAATGTAAGTTTATGTGGTATTCCATACTATAGTATGCTAGCCAGTGTGGACACCAACCGGTGTGTTCTACCATACGATGTGGTGCAATCTATATGGTGTAACTGATTGATACAAATGAATTGACGCATTCCATGCCCTTGCAAACATCCCACCCACCCACCCGCAACTTGGTTTGCAATACCTATGCGGCGGCGATTGCGATGAGTGCTTGGCGTTGGCTGGTGCATCTCTGCGGCCGCGCTGGTTAGCCGGCGCATGCTCGCGCGCACAGCGGCCAGCTAGTTTGGCGCGACCGACGCGGCCGCGGTGGTGCTGACCGTTGGGCACTTCCCAGCGGGCACTTGAGTGCGAGTCGGTGACTTGGGCGGGCGCGGTACCATGGTGACGCCGATAACGGTAGATACGATTGTGAGAGTAGCGATGGCGGTGACGATGGTGGCGATGTCGACGGCAAGGCCAATGACGGCGCCGGTGTTGATCACGCCCGCCGATAATGATGACGACGTTTTCGCGTCGGCGACGCAAGTTTTTGAAGGAATTCGACATGCGCGCGCCGCCGACGCGCGCGAGTGGCC
>CAUYUJ010007509.1:45000-46249 GCA_963575745.1 Prorocentrum cordatum | reverse complement strand
TTTTTCGTTGATTTCGGTCTCTGGAGGCCCCCGCCAGACCGTCAGAAACTGATCTGGGATAAGAAGCTGGCCCTGGAGAAGGGGTGCGGACTTCCGGGGACCATCTCAGAGGAGGACCTCTGAGATACCATCGAACCCTAACCCCGCCTCCCATCGATTCGGGAGTATTGATGGTTGGTGGGGGTAGGGTTCGGATGTCCCCACCTGCTTGGGTCGCCAGGGTTGGTAAGGGGATAGAGGGTTTCTAAGCGGATGCCAAGGTGGGTCCCCAAATTGGTTGTGTCTGTGCACTTCGCTGTGGGGTCCCAGAAGTCCTTGCGGTTTGGGGGATCTCGTTTGAAATTCGTCCAGATTTCGTCGGGTGTGGTCGGCATGGGACGAGATATGGACGAAATGCTCAGGGTCACTCTTGCCTAGGGTCACTTTTGCGTGTAGCCGATCCGGACTCGCTCGGCGGTGTCGAAGCTTCGGATGCGTTATCTCTGCCCTCTTCTGGGCCTCCGGGTGGGGCATCCGGAGGAGCCTCGCGAGGTCCAGGGGCCGCCCACGGAGGCTTCCGGGGGCTCGGCGGTATCGAGGCCCTCTGGACGAAGTCTCTCGGCCGTCTTCTGGGCCTCCGTGGGGCGCACGCGTGGGGCAGAGCCCTTCCCACTCTCCATTCATCACCCACCAAACCACCCCAACCCAACCCGAAGGCTTCAATTTGCCCTCCACTTCCAGTAGGAGGGGGGGTCGGGGAACATTGGAAAAACACATATGGAACCCGTACCCCCCCCAACCCGAAATTCGGGTCTTCGGGTTAGGTTCGGGTGGTTTGGTAGGTAGTCATCCATGGGGAGTCCTTGGAGGCCCCCGGGGGCTTCCGCGAAGGCTTCCGGAGGTCTTCGTCGTGGGAGCCTGCTCCATTCAGCGGGTCCGCCCCCTCCTCCGGCCGCATGGCGGCACGGCTCGCTCTCTGACGGCACCCTGTTCAATGGGGCCCCTTTGCTAGCGCAGACGACCCCTGCCTTCTGGACGCCCGACATGGGCACGGAAAGAATGGGTACAACGCCCAACAGCAGTTTCTGTTCATTTTGACCATCCACGCCGCCGCGGCCTGTGTTCATTTGAGACAGAAGGCCGCCTGCCCAACAGCGGCCGCTGTTGATTCGGGACAACATTTGCTGTTGGGCATCGTGCCCATTCTTTCCGTACCCATTTCGGGCGTCCAAAAGCCTCGCCGCCGGCGCAACAAGTCTCACTCCGTGGG
>CAUYUJ010007509.1:35000-40000 GCA_963575745.1 Prorocentrum cordatum | reverse complement strand
AGGATGTCATGCGTCGCGCCTCCCCGTTTATGTGTCGCTGCTCAATGTAGGCAAACGACGACGGCGGCGAGCGACCACTTACAGACGAATGCAAACTGGCGACGAACGACGAAGACGAACGACGACCGACCGACGAACGACGACGACGACGACGACGACGAGCGACGAGCGTCCAACGACGAACGACGAACGACGAATGGTGACCAGGACGACACTTGTCGACGAATTGCGAACAATGACGAGTTACGGACGACCGCCGACGAACGACGAAAGACGCCGCACATGCGGGCGTATCGCAACGCGACCACCGCGCGGGGTGTGGGTGGGGAGTCAGCATGGAACACTGAAAAAGCCTTCTCGGGATCCCTCATGCCGCGCCAGGATTTCTCGGGCGCGGACTCGCGCGTCGCATCGGCGGCAGTCTCGGCGCGTGGTTTTCGCGTGGGGCCGGCGCGCGGCATCGAGCAGCCTCGCGCGACCGAGTGGCGCCCGCGCGCGCAGGGAAGGACTCGCGCGCAGCATCGGCGATAGTCTCGGAGCTCAGATTCTCGCGCTCGGGTCGGCGCGCAACGCCAGGCAGGCTGACTGCGCGACGGAGCAGCGTTCGAGCGCACGGGCGAGGTGTCGCGCGTCGCGCCGCCAGCGGCCTCCTCAGCACGCGATGTCGCGTGGGAGTCGGCGCGCGGGCCAAGCAGCTTCCTCGTGCGACCGAGCTCGCGCGCGCAGGAGAGGGCTCGCTCGCCGCCTCGGCGGTCGCCTCGACACGCAAATGCACGCGCGGGGGTCGGCTCGCGGCGCCATGCAACGTCTTCGCGCGAGTTGGCAGTGTCTGAGCGCGCGGGGGAAGGCTCCTCCTCCCTTCTCTTCTTCCTCCTCCCTTCTCCTCCTCCTCCTCCCTTCTCCTCCTCCTCCTCCTCCTCCTCCTCCTCCTCCTCCTCCTCCTCCTCCTCCTCCTCCTCCTCCTCTCTCCTCGCGGACTCCATGGATCGGCTCCGTGGTCTCGATCCGCGACAGTGACGACGCTTCGCTGCGCGACTTTGGCTGCAAAGGCTGAGCGGGCGCTCGGGATGCCTTGTCCTTGCGTGCGGAGTGAGGGAAAGCAGGCGGTGTCGCAATGAACTCCTAGCTTGAGCCAGAACGCTAGAACGGAGAGGACAAATGACCCCCCGCACACAGCCCAGCCCAGTAGGACCGACAGAGATGGCACTGATTGGCCAGAAAGGCGCAACTGCCGCGACGACAAGTGCGCGATTGGACACTTGGCCCCCCCCCCGCCTCCGCAAAGCGTCTGAAAACTTTGGTACCGCCCCCCCCCGCAATCAGACCAGGCACTTAGGGCCAACCCTTTAGACAATTGGCAAGACGCAAGCGGTGGAAATGCGGGCGGCTCTGGGCAGCCCAACACGTCCAGACCGTTACCCTCGATGAGCGCCAAGCTTGAGCCAGATCATGTGAAAGGTGGGGGCAACGGACCCCCCCTCCCGCGCACGGCACCGCGCCAGAAAGAACAACCTACACAAACTGGCATCTGTTTGGCACTGCGCCTTGACAGGTCGAGATTTTGGGGTGGCTTGAATTTTTGGAGGGCGTAGTCGATTAGAGTCAAAAGGCAAGCGAGAGAAGGAGAGAGAGAGAGAGAGAGAGAGAGAAAGAGAAGGAAAGATAAAGGGACATCTATGTACATATATGTACATACATAGGGATACCGAAAGATCAATGCATATACATATATACATACTTATACATACAGATGGCAGAGAGAGACAAAGAGAGGGAGAGAGAGAGAGAGAGAGAAATATACACATATAACAAACATAATCAACAAAAAGAGAGAGAGAGAGAGAGAGAGAGAAAAGGAAAAAGAGAGAGAGAGAGAGACAGAGAGAGAAGAGAAAGAGCGATAGAGAGAGAGAGAGAGAGAGAGAGAGAGAACGCGATACGTATTGCGCCGACAGACGGCTGCCACTTGTAAGAGGAGGGGCAACTTTTGAGTGAATTTGTTGCAATCCCCCCCCAAGGATCGACCAGAAGGGCCGATGGTTGCGGTCTGGTTTGGGGTTCTTTGGGGCCAATCGACGTATTGAGCTTCAGAGGGCTGGGCCGCGGTACCTCGCCCCCTGCGGGGTCCCACACCACAGTGGCGCGAACAAGTAGAAGTCGCCCATGGCGGTTGGCGGCCCAGAGGAGCAGCCCGAACAACTCCCCTGATTTTTCGGGATCCCGCAAATAAGCGGCGTGCCCCGGGGTGCGTGTGTGTTCGATCAGTTTTTGCACCGAACCGCTCGACACAGATGCCCCCCAGCCTCTGGCAGCTCCCGACAGTTGCCGATAGGTGGGGCATGTGGGGGGGGATCGGTTTGCGGCAGTTCGGTGCACCAACGGATCGAAGTCATGCCCCTCCTCAGGGTTCCCCCCGCGTGGTGGGTCTCGAACTTTGGCGCCCGGGTGATGCAACCACCAACCGACAAGGGTGTTTACGCTGGCGACGGTGCTCATGGTGGTGGAATCGGGTTTGGGGTGTTCTTTCGGGCCAAAAGGGACAGCTCGAATAGCCCCCCCGGGTGTGTGGCGCGAGCGTGACGCACCCACAGCAGAAAACGACCGACCATGGTGGTAGCTCCGTATGGGGGGGTCAATCGGGCCCAGGGCACAGCCCGAGCAGAAAACCCTGGCTTGTGGCGCCCTGGTGACGCGACGCCCCCAGCAACCGGCAAGGGCGCCTACGCGGGCGGCAGCGCACACGGTGGTGGACTGGTTCGGGGTGTTCTCCTGGGCCAGCCCGAACAACCCCCCTTGTATACGGCGCCTGCACCAAGGAGGAGGAGGAGGAGGAGGAGGAGGAAGAAGAGGAGGAGCAGGAGGAGGAGGACACATCATAATAACACACGGTAGTACTAGCAGTAATGATACGAACAATCATAAACACACGAATGCTAAGCGTAACACTTACACAACCAACAAAAAGAGTACGGATCATACAATTACGATCACTATTTCAACTAATACGAATGATAGCAATACTACAAATAACAATCACAACTAAGAGTACTAAACATATCAAACATTATAACATTAACATGCTGCGAATAGTAGTAATACAAACCGTACTAATGACAATACCAACAATCATACTAATATTACTAGTGAGAATAATCATACGAATCATAACACCACTAATTATATGAGTAGTAATCAGACTCCTACGTTTAATAGTAATAGAACCAGCAATACTTATACAAGTAATACTTTATATCGATAAAACGAAGCATAGTACTATTCGCAATCGTCGTCGTGATAGTAGTAGGAGTACTACTACTCGTAGTAGTAGTAGTAGTAGTAGTAGTAGTAGTAGTAGTAATCGGAATCGTAGTAGTAGTAGTAGTAGTAGTAGTAGTAGTAGTAGTAGTAGTAGTAGTAGTAGTAGTAGTAATAGTAGTAGTAGTAGTAGTAGTAGTAGTCGTAGTAGTAGTAGCAGTAGTTGTAGTAGTAGTCGTAGTCGTAGTCGTAGTCGTAGTCGTAGTCGTAGTCGTAGTCGTAGTCGTAGTAGTAGTAGTAGTAGTAGTAGTAGTAGTAGTAGTAGTAGTAGTAGTAGTAGTCGTAGCAGTCGTAGAAGTAGTATCATCAGTAGTAGTAGTAGTAGTAGTAGTAGCAGTAGTAGTAGTCGTAGAAGTAGTAGTAGTAGTAGTAGTAGTAGTAGTAGTAGTCGTCGTCGTCGTCGTCGTCGTAGTAGTAGTAGTAGTAGTAGTAGTAGTAGTAGTAGTAGTAGTGGTAGTAGTAGTAATAGTAGTAGTCGTAGTAGTAGTCGTAGTAGTAGTAGTAGTAGTAGTAGTAGTAGTAGTAGTAGTCGTAGTAGTAGTATCAGTGTAGTAGTGTAGTAGTCTTGTTGTAGTAGTAGTAGTAGTAGTCGTGTTCGTTATCGGTATGGTAGTAGTAGTAGTCGTAAGTAGTAGTAGTAGTCGTAGTAGTAGTTAGTCGTAGGTCGTAGTAGGGGAAGAAGTAGTCGTAGCGGGTAGTGGTAGTAATCGAGTAGTATAGTAGTAGTAGTAGTAGTAGTGTAGTAGTAGTTAGTAGTAGTCGTAGTAGTAGTAGTAAAGTAGTAATGGTATAGTAGTAGTAGTAGTATAGTAGTAGTAGTATTTTTAGTATAGTAGTAGTAGTTAGTAGTAGTATAGTAGTAGTAGTAGTAGTAGGAGTAGTCGTAGTAGTCGTGTAGTCGTAGTAGTCGTAGTAGTCGTAGTAGTCGTAGTAGTCGTAGTAGTAGTAGTAGTAGTAGTAGTAGTAGTAGTAGTAGTAGTAGTCGTAGTAGTGGTAGTAGTAGTAGTAGTAGTAGTAGAAGTAGTAGTAGTAGTAGTCGTAGTAATCGTAGTAGTAGTAGTAGTAGTAGTAGTAGTAGTAGTAGTAGTGGTGGTAATAATTCCGTACACAGAATAATAACCAAGTGGAAATACCAGCAGAAGCATCATTGTTATACTTCGAGAAAGAAGAGTGATACTAATAATACTACCAGCAATAGTAGTAGTAATATTGACATTTAACTTCATAGTACTAATCCGAATATGCATACTGAGACTAATAAGAAGACTGGTTGTACTACGTACAGTACGAATGCGAATGCTCATATAGTAGGAATAGCAATACTAATAACACTACGAGTAGCACTATTAATAGTGATGCTAAGGGTACGGATGAACATAACACGCATACGAATACTAATACTTTCAAGTAATATTGATAAGCAGAATAATGATACCATCAATATGAGGATTCTTATTACGAACCGTATGAGTATTAGTAAGAATACTAAGCATCATAAGATCAATTCCAACGATAAGAATACAACTCAGAAAATAACAATAATATGCGAATACTAACACTACTGCAAATAATACTTGTATTAATACTACTCATCAAACATACACATGTTACTACTATGATTCACAACCATAATACGGGTCGTAACGATGGTAATCTTAATAATATTTCCAGAATGATAAATCATA
>CAUYUJ010007509.1:0-32500 GCA_963575745.1 Prorocentrum cordatum | reverse complement strand
TTTCGTCCCAGGTCCATTTTCCCTGGCCCCACGCTCCGAGAAACGCCCCCCCGAGGACGAAGTAAAGCAACAACAGCGAGCGAAACGAGGGCCCTCCTCACCCCTCCTCGGCGGAACGTTCGGGCCCACGTAAGGGTGACCCTGCGCCCGAATCACCTTTGGCGCTCGGCTTTTCGGGGGGCGCGGGTGGTGCGGCCTCGGGTTGCGCACAGACAGCCCCCCAGGTGGTCCCGGCTGGCCTCAGCAGGCCTCCCGAGTATTCTTCCGTAGCCATTTTGGCTCGAGCTATTCTGGCTCGAGCCATACTGTGCAACCGACCCACCGACTCCAGCGATGCAGCAATTCGCCAAGGTAGCCTTGGTCGCAGTCTGGATCCGAATGGGCGCGCAGAGTCCTATGGTGGGAACCGGATGATATCCCGATCTTGGCGCTCGACGGCGACAGTGCCGACCCAAACGGCGTTGGCTGGATGACTCCCCACATGTTTCGTGGGGTTCTGGTTTTCTTCCCTGCCGCGGCGCACCCGCGGCTCCTCCCCTCCCCTCCTCCCTCTTCTTCCTCTCCTCACCCGCGCTCAACACATGCACGGCAAGTACATGACACACGCGTCTACATACAGCCGCACGCATGCACACATTCGCACACAACACACACACATACACCATACAACGCTAGTGCGCGCCTGGAGTGTTCACTGCATCACACATCCACGACGTGTGCGCCACATAGTGGGTACCCACATGAGACACGTCCCGACATGGCCGCTATGCACGACGGTCGTCCAGGCATAGCAGGCGTGGCACTTCCTCGACACCAGAGGGGGTGCGCTGGGGGTGGGGGCCCTATGCGTTTCGGGCTCGCAAGGCGTGGCAGGCGTGGCACTTCCTCGACACCAGAGGGGGTGCGTTGGGGGTGGGGGCCCTATGCGTTTCGGGCTCGCAAAGCGTGGCAGGCGTGGCACTTCCTCGACACCAGAGGGGGTGCGCTGGGGGTGGGGGCCCTATGCGTTTCGGGCTCGCAAAGCGTGGCAGGCGTGGCACTTCCCGACACAGAGGGGGTGCGCTGGGGGTGGGGGCCCTATGCGTTTCGGGCTCTTCCTCGAGACCAGAGGGGGTGCGCTGGGGGTGGGGCCCTATTGCGTTTCGGGCTCGCAAAGCGTGGCAGGCGTGGCACTTCCTCGACACCAGAGGGGTGCGCTGGGGGTGGGGGCCCTATCCGTTTCGGGCTCGCAAGCGTGGCAGGCGTGGCACTTCCTCGACACCAGAGGGGGTGCGCTGGGGGTGGGGGCCCTATGCGTTTCGGGCTCGCAAAGCGTGGCAGGCGTGGCACTTCCTCGACACCAGAGGGGGTGCGGGGGTGGGGGCCCTGTGCGTTTCGGGCTCGCAAAGCGTGGCAGGCGTGGCATTTCCTCGACGCCACAGGGGGTGCGCTGGGGGTGGGGGCCCACCGCGGTCTCTATACGCCCAATGTCGCAGGGCCTAGCAGGAGTGTCTTTTCCTCGACGCCACAGGGGGTGCGCTGGGGGTGGGGGCCCACCGCGGTCTCTATACGCGCCAATAGGCGTGGCATTTCCTCGACGCCACAAGGGGTGCGCTGGGGGTGGGGGCCCACCGCGGTCTCTATACGCGCCAATGTCGCAGGGCCTAGCAGGCGTGGCATTTCCTCGACGCCACAGGGGGTGCGCTGGGGGTGGGGGCCCACCGCGGTCTCTATACGCGCCAATGTCGCAGGGCCTAGCAGGCGTGGCCTCGACGCCACAGGGGGCAGGAGTGGCATTTCCTTAACATGGGGTGCGCTGGGGGTGGGGGCCCACCGCGGTCTCTATACGCGCCAATGTCGCAGGGCCTAGCAGGCGTGGCGTGTCCTCGACGCCACAGGGGCTGCCTCTATACGCGCCAATGTCGCAGGTCCTAGCAGGAGTGGCATTTCCTCGACGCCACAGGGGGTGCGCTGGGGGTGGGGGCGCGCCGCGGTCTCTATAGGCGCCAATGTCGCAGGGCCTAGCAGGAGTGGCATTTCCTCGACGCCACAGGGGGTGCGCTGGGGGTGGGGGCCCACGCGGTCTCTATACGCGCCAATGTCGCAGGGCTCTATCTATACGCGCCAATGTCGCAGGGCCTAGCAGGAGTGGCATTTCCTCGACGCCACAGGGGGTGCGCTGGGGGTGGGGGCCCACCGCGGTCTCTATACGCGCCAATGTCGCAGGGCCTAGCAGGCGTGGTACTGTCTCGACACCGGAAGGGTGCGCTGCAGGCTCCAAGGGCGTGGCAGGCGCGGCATTTCCTCGCCCTGTGCGTTGCAGCCTCCCAGGGCGTGGCAGGCGTGGCATTTCCTCGACGCCACAGGTGGTGCGCTGGGGGTGGGGGCCCTATGCGTTGCAGGCTCCACGGGCGTGGCAGGCGTGGCATTTCCTCGAGGCCGCACGGGGTGCGCTGGGGGTGGGGGCCCTATGCGCTGCAGGCTCCCAGGGCGTGGCAGGCGTGGCATTTCCTCGCCGCCACAGGGGGTGCGCTGGGGGTGGGGGCCCTATGCGCTGCAGGCTCCCAGGGCGTGGCAGGCGTGGCATTTCCTCGACGCGGTGAGCTAGGGGTTGGAGCTCGTATCTTGTCAAGAATTGCAAACACCTTGGCTCAAGCCGGCTCGGCGCGCCTGCGCTCTCACGCAGGCGCGCCCTTGTAGTCCTACTTCAGAGCACCGCCCGACCTGCGCGGCAGCCATGCCTCCCAAAATCGCCGTGGACGCGCTGCCACCTCCATGTTTGGCGATGAAGACTGCAATGGTTCAGATGGGCGGCGAGGTTAGCGTGGAGACCTCCCGCAGATGCGCCAACGGAGTGGTGCAGTCCGCTTTGGATGCGTACCGCCGCCAGCTTAACAATTGGTGGCCCGATACGCTCTATGCGAGGTACTCGGAGATGAACGACGACGGCAAGAACACGTGTGTAGACGAGCTGGCTACTCAACGCGTGTGTAGACGGCTACTCATCATCAGCAACTTCACGACGACGAGTGCAACGAGTGCGACGACGACGATGCTCAGTACGCTCAGTACGACGACGCTTGTTTGTCTGGTTGGTCTGGTTGGCGTGGTCTGGTTGGTCTGTTCTTGTTGGTCTGCTCTGGTTGGCGTGCTTGGTTGGCCGGGTTGGCTCGCGTGGTTAGTCCGGCTGCTTCTGGCTGCGGTTGTTGGCATGACGAATATGGTTGGTCTGGCTGGTCTGCTTGATTGGCCTGGCTGGCTGGTCTGATTACTTCGGCTGGTTATTGCTGGGACGAATGATCTGGCTGGTCTGGTCAGTCTGGCTGGTCTGGCTGCTCTGGCTGGTCTGGTCAGTCTCTCGTCAGGATGGCGAAGCGAGATGTGACATGGCTTGTGAACGCACGTGACATAAAATAAATGAGGGCGGTGTTGACAAGGACCCGGGCAGGTAAAGCCAACCCCGGGTCCGGGCCGGGTCCGGGCCGGGTCGGGGCCGGGTCCGGGCCGGGACGCCGGGTCCGGGCCGGGTCCGGGCCGGGTCCAGGCCGGTTCCAGGTCTTGGCCGGGTCCGGGCCGGGCCGGGCCGGGTCCGGGTCCGGGCCGGGTCCGGGTCCGGGCCGGGTCCGGGTCCGGGCCGGGTCCGGGCCGCCGGGTCCGGGCCGGGTCCGGGTCTGGGCCTGGTCCGGGCCGGGTCCGGGCCGGGTCTGGGCCGGGTCCGGGCCGGGTTTACCGGGTCCGGGCCGGGTCCGGGCCGGGTCTGGGCCGGGTCTGGTCCGGGTCCGGGTCCGGGCCAGGTCCGGGCCGGGTTTGGGTCTGGGCTGGTTCCGGGCTGGCTCCGGGCCGGGTCCAGGTCCGGGCCCTGGAAGACACGGCTAATATTCTTAGCCGCGTTTAGCCAGGACGTTGCTCTCGCCTGAGCGCGGTGCGAAAATGTTTAAAATCAGAAGTTCTAGCCCGGTTTGGCCGCGCATGCTTCTCGCTTGGGCGTGGCTTACGAATGGCTAAACATGTCTAAAACATTATAGATGTTTTAAAAAACTGTCGTGTCTAAACACATCGTGTCTAAACATGGCTACTCGTGGCTAAAATCGATGTGTTGCCGTGGATATTTCGTGGCTAATCGTGGCTCATTCACAGCCGCGACCTAAACGGGGGAAGCGCTAAACATCGTTGCCCGCACGATCACGCAAGTTGCCCCACAAAAGACACACTCGCATCGCGCCAGGAGGAGGAAGTGGAGGAGGGGGAAGGAGAAGGAGCAAGAAGAGGAAGAGGGTGCGGGAGGAAATTGGACACGATGATGTCGAGCTTAACGGCTACGACGACGATGGAGAGGAATACGACGAATACGAAAACCAATGCGACGACGACGACGGCGGCGGCGAGGACGACGACGAGGAGGACGACGACGAGGACGACGACGGCGACGGCAGAAGGCAACCACCAAGGCAACCGCTTCCGATGTTTCCTTAAGGCTTCAAAATGACTCCAAGATTGCCCAAGAGGTGCCCAGGAAGGAAGGCCCCAACACGGCCCCAATAACGCCCAAGACCGCCCCAAAAACGCCCCAATAGGGCGCCAAAAAGCAAATGTCGGGCTCCAGGGGAGGGGAAACCGCGACCCCCCCCCCCCTCTGATGATCGATGGCTTCCAAGATGGCCCCATGCTCCGAAGAAGGCCCCAACAGGGCCCCAAGAGAGCCCCAATAAGGTCCCAAGAGAACCCCAAGAGGGCCCAAGAGACTTCCAAACTGGCCTCCAGAGGGCCCCCCAATGGCCCCAAGAAGCCTCCAACACAATCCCTTAGCGAAAGACTTGCAAAGACCTCGGTGGTTGACTCCTGACGTCGTCGTCGTCGTAGCAGTCGCCGCCGCGTCGTCGGCCGCCGCCGCCAGCGCCGTCGTCGTCTTCGTCGTCGTCTTCGTCATCGTTCTTGCTGTTGTTCGTCTTATTGTTCTCTTTCGTTTCACGATTTTTATTATTAGTATTATTGTCCGTCGTAGTGCCCTTGTTCGTCCACGTATGTTACTAGAACCACGCGCGCGCTTCGCGCGCGCTTAGGTTCTAGCGCAGACGCTGGCGACTGCAATGTCGAATGGTCTCGTCATCGATTATTTCGTCCCCCTCTCCTTGGCCTCCTCCTCCTCCTCCTCCTCCTCCTCCTGCTCCTTCTCTCCGTGGCAGCGGCAGAGCACTCGTTCCCCCCTCCCCCCTCCCCCACTCGCCGGAACGCACTGGAATGATCACGCGCCGCGGTTTCCCATGCCGACGTCCTCGGGCGCGGGCGCCCTGCCACGAGCGCGTTCCGGGAAGATGCCCCCGGAACGCGCTGAAAAGATATGGCCACATCCAGGGAGCGCCCACAGCGCTCCAGGAGGGCCCAAGACGCCCCCCAGGAGCCCCCAGAATGCGAAAGGATGGCCCGAGACGCTCCCGGGCAGCGCAAGTCAGCCTTCGGGCGGCTCTCGAGGCTCCCAGGTGGCCCCCAAGAGACCCCAAGAAGTCTGATAGGTATCACGGTACGGCCCGAAGAGGCCAAAGTCGTACATGTTCAATGGTCTTTTTCAATGTTTTTGCCTTCTCGCGTTTTCGAGCTTCCAACGGTCCAAGAGCGCCGACGAGCCTCCCAAGACCGGCCCAAGACCACCCAAGAGACCCGCAGGACGGCCCCAAGACGGGCCAAGAAGGCTTCAAGACTGCCGAAGAGGCGCCCAGCACAGCCCCAGATCACCCCAGAACAGGCCCAAGATGGGCCCAAGAGCAAGGGCAGGAGGCTTCCAGAGACTTCCGAGAGGCCTCCGGGACCCCCCAGAAGCCCCCAACACACCCCCATCCTTGAGAGGCCCCACAAAGAGACCCTGACGAGGCTCCAAGAACAGCCCAAGAGAGCTGCGAGAACCGCCCCGAGAGAGCCCAAAGAGGGTAAAATCGCTGATTTTCCATAGTTTTTCTATGTTTTTCGGTTTCTCACGTTTTCCCGCTTCCAGCCCTCAAAGATCGAGGATTCGAGAAAAAGAAAGGGAACTCCAAGAATTCCTTTTTTTCCCAACCAACCTGTGTTGTTGGGTCCTCGTTTTGAAGACACGGTCCCCCCTCCTTCCACCTCCTCCCCTTCCTCCCCCCTCCTCCCCCTCCCACACCCATTCTGGCACACCCCTCACACGTTTCGTGGCCCCATAGGGAGCTCCACCGAAGGCCCCAGTGGCTGCGCCCGCATGCGGTTCCACCCCCCATTCTGGCACACCCCTCACACGTTTCGTGGCCCCATAGGGAGCTCCACCGAAGGCCCCAGTGGCTGCGCCCGCATGCGGTTCCACCCCCCATTCTGGCACACCCCTCACACGTTTCGTGGCCCCATAGGGAGCTCCACCGAAGGCCCCAGTGGCTGCGCCCGCATGCGGTTCCACCCCCCATTCTGGCACACCCCTCACACGTTTCGTGGCCCCAGCTAGGGCATGCGGCTCCCCGAAGGCCCCAGTGGCTGCGCCCGCATGCGGTTCCACCCCCCATTCTGGCACACCCCTCACACGTTTCGTGGCCCCATAGGGAGCTCCACCGAAGGCCCCAGTGGCTGCGCCCGCATGCGGTTCCACCCTCCATTCTGGCACACCCCTCACACGTTTCGTGGCCCCATAGGGAGCTCCACCGAAGGCCCCAGTGGCTGCGCCCGCATGCGGTTCCACCCCCCATTCTGGCACACCCCTCACACGTTTCGTGGCCCCATAGGGAGCTCCACCGAAGGCCCCAGTGGCTGCGCCCGCATGCGGTTCCACCCCCCATTCTGGCACACCCCTCACACGTTTCGTGGCCCCATAGGGAGCTCCACCGAAGGCCCCAGTGGCTGCGCCCGCATGCGGTTCCACCCCCCATTCTGGCACACCCCTCACACGTTTCGTGGCCCCATAGGGAGCTCCACCGAAGGCCCCAGTGGCTGCGCCCGCATGCGGTTCCACCCCCCATTCTGGCACACCCCTCACACGTTTCGTGGCCCCATAGGGAGCTCCACCGAAGGCCCCAGTGGCTGCGCCCGCATGCGGTTCCACCCCCATTCTGGCACACCCCTCACACGTTTCGTGGCCCCATAGGGAGCTCCACCGAAGGCCCCAGTGGCTGCGCCCGCATGCGGTTCCACCCCCCATTCTGGCACACCCCTCACACGTTTCGTGGCCCATAGGGAGCTCCACCGAAGGCCCCAGTGGCTTTGCCCGCATGCGTCTCCACCCCCCATTCTCCACCGAAGGCCCCAGTGGCTGCGCCCGCATGCGGTTCCACCCCCCATTCTGGCACACCCCTCACACGTTCGTGGCCCCATAGGGAGCTCCACCGAAGGCCCCAGTGGCTGCGCCCGCATGCGGTTCCACCCCCCATTCTGGCATACCCCTCACACGTTTCGTGGCCCCATAGGGAGCTCCACCGAAGGCCCCAGTGGCTGCGCCCGCATGCGGTTCCACCCCCCATTCTGGCACACCCCTCACACGTTTCGTGGCCCCATAGGGAGCTCCACCGAAGGCCCCAGTGGCTGCGCCCGCACGCGGTTCCACCCCCCATTCTGGCATACCCCTCACACGTTTCGTGGCCCCATAGGGAGCTCCACCGAAGGCCCCAGTGGCTGCGCCCGCATGCGGTTCCACCCCCCATTCTGGCACACCCCTCACACGTTTCGTGGCTCCATAGGGAGCTCCACCGAGCGCCCCAGTGGCTGCGCTCGCATGCGGTTCCACCCCCCCATTTCGGCACACCCCTCACTCGTTTCGTGGCCCGGGGGCGCCACCGAAGAATATATCTACAATTGCGGTATTCACAACTACGTACGGTTGGGTCTTTCGTCTGGCTAATTTTCATAAAAAAGTGGAACTCCTATTCGGGGGTCCTACATACCCCCTGGCATCTGGCCAGCGCCGCCCCTCCCGGCTTCTCAACGTTTTCGCGGAGTCTCCGAAGGCCCCAAGGAATCCGGGAATTGTGCATTTGGGTTAGACTCTCGTCCATTCAGGACTCAGGACAGTATGCCCGGGCCCAGGCATACTGTCCAGGCCATCCAATGCTCCACAGTCGCTGTGCGTCTGCAATGGGGACCGTGTTTAGTCTGAGCGTGGCCTGGGCGTGTGCATTGGTCAAAGCACCACAGAAGAGGTGGCGCTGCCACTCCGGCTGACCAGCCGCGCCCGCCGCCGCCCATCTCCCTCTGTGCTGTCATCACGGATGCCATGGGCAGTCCTGATGTCCATGCCCCACAATCGCAGTGCATCTGCAGTGGGGACCGTGTTTAATCCGAGCGTGGCCCACGCGTGTGAATTGGTCAAAGCACCACTGAACAAGGGGCGCTGCCATTCTGGCTGACCGGCCGCGCCCGCCGTTTTGTTCCCTTCTGCCGTCATCGTGGATGCCATGCGCAGTTGTCAGATTGATGCCCCACAGTCGCAGTGCATCTGCAGTGGGGACCGTGTTTAGTCCGAGCGTGGCCTGGGCGTATGCATTGGTCAAAGCACCACAGAAGAGGTGGCGCTGCCATTCTGGCTGACCAGCCGCGCCCGCCGCCGCGCATGTCTTTTTCTCCATGCCGATGCCGTGAGACCGTTTCTCATCATGCCCTGGCGATAACGGGCGTGACCGAGGGGGGGGACGGGGTGGGGTGGGGTGGGGTGAGCCTTGGGACAAGCCCGAAAACACGGGCGAGCAAATAGCCCCCCAGGGATGGCGATCGCAGCCCCCCAGGGATGGCGAGGTCAAATTTGGGTCCGCCCGTGGCGTCACTGTGCTGGGCCCCCCAGCAGGCCTCGAAAGTGGCGACAGTTTCACAGATCGCAGCCCCCCAGGGATGGCGAGGTCTAATTTGGGTCCGCCCGTGGCGTCACTGTGCTGGGCCCCCCGGCAGGCCTCGAAAGTGGCGACAGTTTCACAGATCGCAGCCCCCCAGGGATGGCGAGGTCTAATTTGGGTCCGCCCGTGGCGTCACTGTGCTGGGCCCCCCAGCAGGCCTCGAAAGTGGCGACAGTTTCACAGATCGCAGCCCCCCAGGGATGGCGAGGTCTAATTTGGGTCCGCGCGTGGCGTCACTGTGCTGGGCCCCCCAGCAGGCCTCGAAAGTGGCGACAGTTTCACAGATCGCAGCCCCCCAGGGGTGGCGAGGTCTAATTTGGGTCCGCGCGTGGCGTCACTGTGCTGGGCCCCCCAGCAGGCCTCGAAAGTGGCGACAGTTTCACAGATCGCAGCCCCCCAGGGGTGGCGAGGTCTAATTTGGGTCCGCGCGTGGCGTCACTGTGCTGGGCCCCCAGCAGGCCTCGAAAGTGGCGACAGTTTCACAGATCGCAGCCCCCCGCAGGCAAGACAGGAGGAGGCAACAGGGAGGCGGGACGGGAAGGAGTGGAGACCACCCTGCTCTATGCAAAACGAATACCCAACCAAGGAGGGTTGGGACAAAAATGTCCGAAGGGTTTCCACAATGGCTCGGGGAACACGCTGTACGATAGCTTGGCCGAGCTCTGGCAGGGGGCGGCGATGATTCGCCGTAGGCGTCTTCCATCCGCCGCACCCCTTGTGAGCGTATTAGTGTTTCTCACAGTGGCGTTTGACAGATGCGCGAACGCCTCACCTTATCTATCCTATCCGTCTAAGCCCTAACTCCTCCACTGTGCCAGGGGTCTCCGCGCGGCTGGCCTGCGTTTCCAACGGCTGCACGTTGATTGACCGCGCGTTGTCAGCAGAGTTAGAAGACGGCTGATCTTGATTTGATCGGGAACTTTGACTTAGCGTGTCGTTTGCTGGTCTCGCCCGCCCTCCTTCGCTGTGCCGGAGTTCCGTGCGGCCGGCTGGCATTTTTCAGCGGCTGCGCGTTGACGGACCGGGTGGTGCCAGCAGAGTTAGAAGAAGGCTGATTTTAAAGAAATGTTTGATGGACCGTGTGGCATGCAAACAACCCGCCCCCCCCAAAAAAAAATTGACGCCTCTCCAGAGCGTTTCAAGAGACCGAAATCGTCAATTTTTCGAAGGTGTTCGACCGATTTTGGCATTCCAGCTTTTTCGGTTTTTTCGGCTGTCCAGGCTGGGTCCGGGCCGGGTCCGGGCCGGGTCCGGGCCGGGTCTGGGCCGGGTCTGGGCCGGGTCCGGGTCCGGGTCCGGGCCGGGTCCGGGCCGGGTCCGGGTCTGGGTCCGGGCCGGGTCCGGGCCGGGTCCGGGCCGGGTCTGGGCCGGGTCCGCGGCCGGGTCTGGGCCGGGTCCGGGCTGGGGCCGGGTCCGGGCCGGGTCCGGGCCGGGTCCGGGCCGGGTCCAGGCCGGGTCCGGGCCGGGTCCGGGCCGGGTCTGGGCCGGGTCCAGGTTGGGTCCGGGTCCGGGCCGGGTCCGGGCCGGGTCCGGGCCGGGTCCGGGCCGGGTCGCCGGGTGGGCGCCGGGTCGGGGAAGCCTTGTCAACACCTTTCTGAAAGAAATTATCCCGGCGAAGCAACCTAACATCGATGTGTACGAGCATATCTGGAAGCATTCCCCTTAATATTCAGATGATAATCCAGTTGTATAACTTTGCTATTTTCGCAGTCGTAGTCGCACTCGCGATGACAGTCGCAGTGGCAACGGCAGTCGCAGTCACAGCCTCAGCCTCCGCCTGCCTCAGCCTCAGCCTCAGCCCGCCTCAGCCTCAGCCTGCCTCAGCCTCAGCCTCAGCCTGCTTCAGCCTCAGCATCAGTCTGTCTTCAGACTCGGCCTCAACCTCAGCCTGCCTCAGCCTCGGCCTCAGCCTCAGCCTGCCTCAGCCTCAGCCTGCATCAGCCTCAGCCTCAGCCTCAGCCTGCCTCAGCCTCAGCCTGCCTCTGCCTCAGCCTCAGCTTGCTTCAGCCTCAGCCTCAGTTTGCCGTCGGCCTCGGCCTCAGCTTCAGCCTGCCTCAGCCTCAGCCCATCAGCCTCAGCCTCAGCCTCAGCCTGCCTCAGCATCAGCCTGCCTCAGCCTCAGCCTGCCTCAGCCTCAGCCTGCCTCGGCCTCAGCTCAGCCTCAGCCTCGGCCTCAGCCTCAGCCTGCCTCAGCCTCAGCCTCAGCCCTCAGCCTCAGCCTCAGCCTCAGCCTGCCTCAGCCTCAGCCTCAGCCTGCCTCAGCCTCAGCCTCAGCCTGCTTCAGCCTCAGCCTCAGTCTGCCTTCAGCCTCGGCCTCAGCCTCAGCCTGCCTCAGCCTCAGCCTGCATCAGCCTCAGCCTCAGCCTCAGCCTGCCTCAGCATCAGCCTGCCTCAGCCTCAGCCTCAGCCTGCCTCAGCCTCAGCCTCAGCCTGCTTCAGCCTCAGCCTCAGTCTGCCTTCAGCCTCGGCCTCAGCCTCAGCCTCAGCCTGCATCAGCCTCAGCCTCAGCCTCAGCCTGCCTCAGCATCAGCCTGCCTCAGCCTCAGCCTCAGCCTGCCTCAGCCTCAGCCTGCTTCAGCCTCAGCCTCAGTCTGCCTTCAGCCTCGGCCTCAGCCTCCTGCCTCAGCCTCAGCCTGCATCAGCCTCAGCCTCAGCCTCAGCCTGCCTCAGCTCAGCCTGCCTCAGCCTCAGCCTCAGCCTGCTTCAGCCTCAGCCTCAGTCTGCCTTCAGCCTCGGCCTCAGCCTCAGCCTGCCTCAGCCTCAGCCTGCATCAGCCTCAGCCTCAGCCTCAGCCTGCCTCAGCATCAGCCTGCCTCAGCCTCAGCCTCAGCCTGCCTCAGCCTCAGCCTCAGCCTGCTTCAGCCTCAGCCTCAGTCTGCCTTCAGCCTCGGCCTCAGCCTCAGCCTGCCTCAGCCTCAGCCTGCCTCAGCCTCAGCATCAGCCTGCCTCAGCATTCAAAATGTGGCCCGGGAATGGAGTTCTGGGAACTCGAAGAACACGAAGTGGCCTACAGTTGGCTCCGGGCATTCAAAATCATGCCCAGGAATGGAGTTCTGGGAATTCGAAGACCACGAAGTGGCCTACAGTTGGCTCCGGGCATTCAAAATGTGGCCCGGGAATGGAGTTCTGGGAACTCGAAGACCACGAAGTGGCCTACAGTTGGCTCCGGGCATTCAAAATGTGGCCCGGGAATGGAGTTCTGGGAATTCGAAGACCACGAAGTGGCCTACAGTTGGCTCCGGGCATTCAAAATCATGCCCGGGAATGGAGTTCTGGGACCTCGAAGACCACGAAGTGTGTAACTGTTTGCTTAAAACGACTTCCGCGGGTTCTCCCCGGCACCCGCCCAGACCCCCCTGGGGAGTCAAGATGCTTTCTTTTGACAGTACTAAAAACCTATCAGTCTTCGCTGTTAGGTAATATGTGGGGTTCCTCGGCCTGCGCGGCTCCCGGCAGGGCTGCGGTTGCGACGTCTGGGCACGATCAGTTTCGATTATTTTTTGACTATCTAAAGGCTGCCGCCTCTGCCGCCGACCCCAATTGAGCGACGTATGTTTGATTCGTTTGCTGTCGGGGTGCCTTTCCGAGTGCGGCAGGAAGGGTTCAGGTGAGACATCCAGGCCTGCGCCTCGCCCCCTGGACTCATGATTCTCTGTTGCACCTCGGACTCCTCTCTATCGAATGGCCTTCCCGCCACTTTGTCTAGGTTTTAGGTATGAAGCCTATTGGATGTTCGTTGGGATTTCGTGGGGGACTTTTTTTGAGGCCTCCTAGGGGCAGTTTTGTGGCCTCTTGGATGCAGTGTTGAGGCCTCTTCGGGGCAGTTTTGGAGCCTCTTGGGGTCGCTGTTGGGTCCCTTGGGGGCCTCTTGGAGCCTCTTGAGGCCTCTTGGGTGCCTCTTGGGGCTCTTGGGGCCCTCTTGGAGGCCTCTTGGCAGTCCTGGGGTGGTATTGGGGACCTCGGGCCGTCTGGGAACGTCGGAAAGGAAACAGGCGAGAACGCCAACATTTTTCAAACAACGAAGGCAAGTCAATGACTTTTGCCTCTCAGGATCGTCTTGGGAGGCATCTTCGAGGCCTCTTGGGGCATCTTGGGGGCCTTTTGGACCATCATGAGGCCATGTAATGCGTCTTGGGGCGATTGTTGGGCGTCTCGGGGCGTTCGGGGGCCGTCGTGGGCCTCTTTGGGCCTTGTTGGCCCGTTTTGGGGCTTCCACTGCTCCGAAACAGTCGCGCGAGAAACCGCGAGAAGCCCCAGGAGAAGATTTCGCGATGTGGGGTCTGGGTCTCTGAACGACTCCTCGGGAATGAGGACTAAGGTTGAGAGGATGATGGCAAGGACCTGAGGGCACGCCCCCTCCGCGCCCAGAGGCACGGTGGCGGATCTACATAACCATGAGTTTAAGGCTCCACCTGGGGGTACCCCCCCTGGGGGGGCCGACCGCTGCTGCTGTGGTTCAGCACCTCTTGCCGAGCAGGTCGGCCTCCCTGGGAGCATTGACCCACACACCAGAGCCCAGGGTCCCAGTCCCAAGTCTGGGCGCCGATGGAGATTCTTCGTCTGTCCACGCAGTGACGGGCGGGAGCTGAGGGTGTGATCCAAGCCCACGGATCGCGCATCCAGCACGATTGTGACACTATGCATACTGAGCTGGAGAACACGGGCATTACTGTTGTCAAATGGTCGACGAAGCGAGCCATCCGCAACCTGTTCATGAACGGCACGTGTCGGTACAAAGGCCGACAGTACGATCTTGCGCAGGCTACCCAGCTCGCCGACTACGCTACCCTCCAGAGCGTGCACGTGGCCCTCGGCACGAAGTCCAGGGCTGCAGAGGTGCTGGGGTTGCCGACTGCATCCGATGTCAACCGAGTTCGACGGCTGCGACATGCTCAGGTATTGGACGAAGTACACCAGATACGCGTACGTACCTATAATTGTGAGAGCCTGCGAGTTGTTGGGAGAATAGACGAACTGCTCCGACTTGCTCGCACCTCCGAGATTCATGTTCTTATGCTGCAGGGCACTTCTATGGATATTGATATTGAGTGGAAATCTCAGGATTATCGTGTCATTCCCTTCCCTCGCTCCACGCCTCAGCCAAGAGATGGCCTTATGATATGCGTTGGCTCTGATATGTTTGGTTCCGACCCTATGGTTTGCAAACACACTTGGCTGAGAGGTAAGTTGGGAGGCATCCGTATCCGTTGTGGGAAAGGTCGGCACGAACGTGATCTGTACTATCTTACTGGCAATGCACCTTTCTCAGTTCAGCCAAGTCAGAAAGAACTTCAGGAAGACCAGCGTGAGTTTTGGCTCAGTATGGGTACTGCACTGCACAGCCTGACACAACATACGCGTTCTAACTTGATTTTGGGTATCGATAACAATGGTGATTTTGAAATGCGAGCCCCCTTTCATTGGACACGGTGGCCAAAGGAATAGTAAGCCGACGTTGAACGCGAATAGTTTTGAGCTCACATCCGTATTGGGAGATTATCACCTGAAGGCACTTAATACATTCAACTCGAGTAGGCATTTTCACTGGACGTGGAAGCATCCCAGTGGTTACCATTGCAGAACTAGCTTCTTGATTTGTCGCATTTCTCGCTCTCCTGGTATGTCAGCAGTGGTGGACTATTCTTCACCAGTTAGCTTGGGAGGATACAGAGACCACATACCAATAGATGGCCTCTTCAGACTGCCACCATGGTACCCGACCAGATCGCCCAAGGCCGTTCCTCGGTGGAACAGGCCCCTCCTGGGCGAAGCGGTCAAGATCGCTAAGAAGCTTGATGAGAACCCAGATGCGAACCACGATTCTGAGATTGCGCAGCAGGTGATACAGATGCGTCAAGTGGTGGCGGAGCGTGTCTCTGCCTTCCCACACCAGGCCTCGTCCATCGACCAGTGCGACTACCTTGAGGATGTCAGTGTTCGCCCGGCCATGGACGTGGGCTTCATTCAGCAGCCTGGTATTCAGCCTACTAGACGATTGAACGTACTGCAAGAGACCACTCTGAAGTTGGTTGCAGAAAAACATCGGTGGATGAAGATATTAGCGGATGGAGAGTTTATGGATGCATTGGTATATTCAGCACAGCGCTTCTTTGTGATGCATCAATATAGATTGGCAGCGGAGAGCAAAGGCGGCCATCCGTGCAGACAAGAAGGCCAACGCCGAGGTATTGGCCACCGAGGCAGAAATATCATTCGCTTGTGGAGACACCCGCGGGGCCTTCAAGATTGTGCAGTCCTTAGCGCCCAAAACATCATCATCAGCAGCAACATTGAAGTTAAACGGTCAGTATTGTTGGCGTTCACAAGAGGAGATTGAGGCTAGAGCCATTGCCATGAAGGAGATTTTTGAAGCAGAAGATTTGCCGTTGCATGAGGAATTTACTCGACGGAGAGTTTTCGGAGTGAATGAGGGCACTGAGGTAGTAGCGCCCTGTGTGTTCACTGATCATATGGTGGAGGACATGATCCACACAATGCCGAACTTCAAGGCGGGCCTTGCCATTTTGGCGCCGGCCCAGACCCAGATGTACAGGGGTGCGGTGGCTGAGCTGTTCAAACTCGTCAGCTCACAGATTTCCTCACCACTTGCTATTGCCAGCACTGGCATGGTTTCCGCCCGCCAAGCGCCTATGTCTTTCAAAGATGGTGAGGCGGTCTACCTCCGCAAACCTGGCAAAGGTGATGGATCAGATGCTGGTGAACACTATCGCACCTTGAGTATGCTTAGCCATTGGGGTAAACAAATGGTGAAGGAGTTTCTTGGCGATTCGAAGGGTGCGATCGCTCAGCGCATCAGCCGTATCCAGTTCGGTGGGCTTCCTCATCGTGGCACTCGTGACGCTATTGCCATAGTTGAGGAAGTCATTGAGCGTGTGGCAGCCGCCGCGGCCAGAAGAGCCAAAAGCAAGCGGCACGACCAGAAGTTATTCATCCTAATTCAAAGCCTCTTCGATCTGTCCAAAGCCTTTGACAAGATCGATCGCCGTAAGCTCTGGGAGGCAATGCGTGCTCTTTTTCTTCGTGATGATTTGTTGTTGTTCTTAGAGGACATCCATGATGGTGCGTGCATTCTCATCCGCGATGTGAAAACAGGTCGTGTCGTTCGAAGGCTGCGGAGCCAGTTGGGAGTTCGACAGGGATCGTCTGAGGGTCCCCTGTGCTTCATCCTCCTGTACGATCTCGCCATTCGTAAGATACAGCGTGAGCGAGGCGACCATTCCTTGATTGCGACCTTCGACACTAATTTAGAGAACCTCTTGGGGTCTGGTGCTCGATTTCCCGATCAGATATCCCTGGGTGAGACAGTTTTTATGGACGATTTGAGTGTGATGGAGATTTTCACCGACGCTGACGCGATCACCCCATTCCTCTCGAACATAGGTACTATCTTGTCGGAGGCGGGGTTCGGGGTGAACCTGTCTAAGCTGGAGGTTACCATCAGAGCTTTTGGATTGGGGTCCAGGGCTATGAACAAAAAGATCCGCCAAGGTCAATTTCGTCTCGTGCTTCGTGGCCCTACTCCTGGTGCTCCTGAAGTCCCCATCAAGGCCGCGCAGTCTGCTAAATACTTGGGCTCTATGATATCGATTTTGGGAAGTGACTCGGTGGAGGTCGAGGCTCGTATTAAGAAAGCTCGAGTGGCCCGTCGTAGGTTAACTACCCGTCTGTGGCGCTCTAAGGTGTTACCCCTCAAGTTGAAAGCTCGTTTGTGGGTGGCACTGGTCCGCTCTATTCTTTTGTATGCTATGGAGGTTCGCCGAATCAGTCCCGGAGGTCTCAAGAAATTGGAGCGATTTCAGATTAGATGTCTCAGGCATATCGCTCGGCTTCCTGCGCATATATCGAGAGTTCCCTCTAATGACCTTCGTGGGCGTTGTGGCGTCCATAGTGTTGAATCTACTCTCCTTGTTCGTCGTTGTCTTTGGATGCAGAAGGTTGTTGCCCCAGTCTTTCTTGACGATGAAGGAGACCCGCTCTTTGGCACCCGTGAGGATGACCCCGCTGTTGCTGTGCGCGCTGCTGTTTTCGGATCGTTCGAATTTGAAGGCGAGAGAGATGATTTCACACCCCGTCAGATCAGGCTCTACGAAGACCTCCTGGCAGTGTTTGACGGGGCAAAGGAAGAAGCTCGAGCTCGCGCAGTATCCTTGGGGGTGGATCGTGAGGAGGGTGCGCTGTCTAAGCCGTGGCTTGAGTGGCTTGCCCGCGAGCCGTGTTCCACCTTTCAGGCCCATTCGCCCTTCAGTGCGGCGCCGACCGAGACTGCAGATGTTGAGAAGATTGTTTGCCCACAGTGTGGTGTTGTATGTTCTGGACCTCGTGGGCTCCACATCCATCAAGCGAGGGCTCATCAGGCGTTCGATGTTATACCTCGTGGTGTTACAGAGTGCCCCCATTGCCAAGCTAAATTCAGTCGGCGTGATTGTCTCGTGAAGCACATTCGTCTCCTCCGCTGCCCTTTTTTCTCAGACGGTTCAGTTGCATCCGCGGCAGCGCCACCTGTGCCAGAGGGAGGCGATGTTCAGCACCCCAGGCCGCCCGACGCGAAAGGCAACCGACGACCCGCCGGGGCGGAAGGGGCAAGGACGCGAAGAAGGGCAGGGTCGAGGTCGCGGCCGAGGCAGGCCCAGCGGAAGGCAAGGACAAGGACGGCAAGGACAAGGATGCGGTCGTGGGAGGCCGCCGAAGAGTGCAGGAGCTCCAGCTGATGGAGGCGATGGCCACGCTGACGATCCAGCTCGACGGGGAGCGAGCGGTACAGAGCAGGGCTCAGAACTTCGTGCTGGAGGGCAAGTCAGACAGCGAGTTCATGCAGGTGATGGACTGGGCCGTCGAGCAGTACGACAAGGCGGGCGTGGACGCGCGCCAGGACGCAAAGGCCAAGGGCGTGGAGTTCAAGGGGAACCCGTTCGGCAAGAAGCCGGTGGCCCTTTTTTTCGGGCATGCTCTTCCGTCTGGGAGGTCAGGCCGAGAAGTCAGAGTCGAGGAAAGCGATTTTGGAGAAGATCAAGGAGAGGGTGCAGAAGCAGGAGCTCGCGGACACAGCACCAGCGGCGGCCTCCGCCCTGCTGGACCAGTTCGTGGTGTTCGGCAAACAGGCGTCGACGCTGCCCCCGAAGTTTCGGGCATCGCGATGCTTCAAGATAGAGTGCAACCAAAACGCCGAGGACGGCCTCCACGACGACGTGGCCATGACTAAATGGATCTTCGCCATTCCCTCGTGCCGCGAGATAGAGTCTGTGCTGATGCAGTCCCGTGAAGCACAGTTACTTCGTGGCATCGGCTTAGAGTTGGACTTTGACCACGGTCCGAGGAGCAAGGCGGCAAAACATGTTGCGAAGATTGCATGCGGATCTGATAGTGCGAAAGGGAGTGGCAAGGGCAAAGGTGGCCTCTTCTCGAAGAAAGTGAGAGCGTGAGGCGAGTGGGGTCCGAGCTAGCCGCAGAGGTGGTTTGCTCGGCCTCGCCCTCGACTGTGCCGTGCGGCCGTAGTGCTGCGCGCGTCGAGGCAGGAGCCTGCCTCGATGATGGCTACGCCTAGCACGC
This sequence comes from Prorocentrum cordatum, assembly GCA_963575745.1. Classification (NCBI taxonomy): domain Eukaryota; class Dinophyceae; order Prorocentrales; family Prorocentraceae; genus Prorocentrum; species Prorocentrum cordatum. The sequence goes on along the minus strand of CAUYUJ010007509.1, from coordinate 14,135 downwards.
TGAAGCCTCCTGGACGGGCAAGCGGGGTGCCAAAAAACCATGAGTTTATGATGATCATGGTACTGACGGATCGCAGAGCATTTCCGAGCTCCAATGGGGGGGCCGCCTAGGGGTATTTCAATTTGTTTTTGGTTGGAATCGTGAGGGGTGGCAGTGACTCGGGTTAGCGGTCGGTGGATTGATTGGGCGAGGTGGCAAATATTATCCAGGAGCAGCGATGACCCCATCCCCGAAGGGGAAAAAATGGGGTTGGACAAGGAATTGCGATTGACCATCTCCTGCCCAGGAGGCAGGGGGGGGTTGAGCTAGGAGACCCCATGCGAGAAGTTGTCCAGGTCGGTTTCGGCGAAACCATCATCGTTTTTTCGGGCCTTGAGATGCCGCCTGTGAGGCGGTCCGGTCGGTCTCGCCTGAGACATCCCTGCAAATGCGGGCTTCGAGATGCCGCGCGAGAGATAGTCCAGCCCATTTCGCTTATTAGACATCCTCGCCGTTGTCCTGAGGCGGTCCAGCCCTTTTGGCTTAAGACATCCTCGCAGTTGTGGGCTTCGAGGCACGCGAGAGGACCATCCAGCTTCCCCCCACGCGCACTCGCAACTCAGGGCCCATGGATGCCCTGACCTGAGCTGGTCCAGCCAGGTTCGCTTCACACTTCGTCACAACTCTGGGCTCGGATATCACCTGGCCTGAGGTCGTCCAGTCATCTTCGCTCGATGCAGCCTCGTCAATCTGGGTTTGTCGATGCTCTTGCCTCACGGTATCCGATCCGATTTCCTCGTTGTTCTGGGTTTGCAGCTGCCGTGGGCTGATCGTTTCGCTTGAGATCTCCTTTTAACTCTGGGTTCATGTACTTATGTCCTCATCTCACGTGGTCCTGGTCCTTTTCGCTTGGGACATCGTCGGGATCGTGTTTTCGGGGATGCCCACACCTGAGTTGGTTCAACCAATTTCGGCCGAGATCTCCCCTTTCTGGGCTCAGAGATGTCCTGTCAATGCTGTCGCCGATGACCCATTCGACAATTTGTTTCACTTGTCAGATGAACACTCGGGGAGACTGGAACCCTCCTTGTTGCCAGACTCGGGGAGACTGGAACCCTCCTTGTTGCCAGACTCGGGAAGACTGGAACCCTCCTTGTTGCCAGTGGCAAACATGTCAATCGGGGCCACGTGTCAAACGGGCGAGGGTACTTAATTGGGCATTGCATGAGGCGAGTTGCCCGTCCTCTGCCGATGGGATTTTGGGAGGAAGTGATTTCACACGCTGGTCACCCAAAGGTGTGGGCGGAGCCTTAGATGCTGTGTGACACTTCGTCGGAGGGGAGGCCCGACGTTGCCCCATCAGCCAGACTACTGCTGCTGCTGCACCGCGCGTTGCCTTTGCGAAAAAAATATCATTTCGCCTTCAAGGCCGGCGGGTTCGGAAGTCATGGGGCGTCGCGTCACATTCGCGGGAGTGGTCAGTGATATGCCAGCACCCCTGAGAGGCCTGGCCAATTTAGGAGCTTCGATTCCTGGCCGATCTGACTCTTGGATTCCAGTTTTGGTCCGATCCGTCGTGCGCCATGGAGATGTATATCGATCCAAAATGGGGAGTCGAGTGGTGAACCTCTTGCCTTCGGCGAAAGCCGACGCGAGTAAAACGAGGGCGGTGCCGCTGGTGGAAACTCGGCGGAAATTGGCGGAGGAACAATGGGAGACTCCATGAGAGGTCAATGCTGGCTTCCCAAGAGTTTTCGGAGGTTGCCAGCTGTCGTCCGACCGTTTTCCTTGTCGTTTCCATGGTTCGGGCTGTGGACAAGCCCTGTGCCGAACTCGGTCGTCCAACTCACTGACGGTCAGGCTCACTTCACGTTCTCAGAAGGCCCAAAAGGCCCCTAAGGTCGTCCCAGGACCGCCTCAGACGCCCCCCAGAGGGTGCCAATGGAGCCCCTGGTGGCCCAAAGATGGCCCTCGAAGCGCTCCTGGGGCGTCCGAAACGGCCCTGATACGGACCAACATAGCCCGCAGAGCCCCCGACTGTTTCCAAGAAGCGCCCCCCAACTGCTAGCAACGACGCTCAACGCCCCCCAGGCGGCTTCCACGCGGCCCACTTTTGCTTCCCAGACGTCCGAAGATGCCTCGAAGAGCACTGAGTGCCCGCGTGGCCAAGGAAGGCTCTTAGAGAGCTCCAACACCAGTGAAGGTTCAGTCACGCCAGAGAGCGCTCGCGTGATGATCATCATGGTGATGATGTCGACGATTGTAGTGATGACGATGTTGATGATAATGATTGTTTTGCTGCTCGTGACGGTGATGATGTTGATGCTGATTGCTACCCTTTGGGGCTCGCATCTTTCATGATGATTCGTATATGTGACCTCCACTGTACTTTGTTTGGCTTCCGGGAGGCTTATCGCCATCACTGGCCGGGGCTCGCCCCAGGGAGTCGCTCGGGTTGGTGCCCGGGAAAAGTCCAGGGGGCCGAGGAGGCTGGAGGGTTGTATCCGCTTTTGGAGTCGTCGTGGGGCTCGCGTGGGGATTTTTGGGGGCTTGTAGAGCCCTCTTCGGGCGATGTCGGGCGTTCACGTGCGAAGTGTTGCCTTGCTCAGATTCGCCTTCTGTTGCCGAGGGTGGGTTTTTTTTGAGACAGCTGGCAAAGAAGGCCCAGTAGGGTGGAGGTGTCAGACGTGGTGGGTGGCGCGGTGGGGGTCCAGGCGTGTGTTTTCGTGCTGTGGAGGGTTTCTAAAACATCGCGGGAAAAATGTCCAGGAGGGTGGAGGTGTCAGCCGCGGTGGGTGGCGCGTTGGGGTTCCTGGCGCGTGTTTTCGCAGGGCGGGAGGTCCCTAAAACAGCGCACAAAGAAGGTCCAGGAGGGTGGAGGTGTCAGCCGTGGTGGTTGGCGCGGTGGGTGGAATTCTAGACGTTTCGCGTAACCCCGCCAGCTGACAAGGGGGCGGCCGCAGATGCATCCCCCCAGCGCACCCCTCCTTCGCTGTCCAGCCGTGACAGCCGCCCGCTCTCGGTGGCAGGGGGCAGTCGTCTGAAATAGTCCCCCCTCTGCTCGCCGCTCAGCCGGTGCCTAGGCCTAGTTCGCAGCTGCAGCTACGGTGCGTACGGCTGCGGCACATGAGCCCCCCATGAGGCGCGTCCGACGCTGGCGCGCTCCAGCTGGGACCGCATCGGCGAGGTTCTGCCGCCCCCCCAAGATGTAATGGTGTTTCGCGGCGGTTGGCTGCGCCCCCCTCAGGCGCAGATGGTCTCGGCGTGCAGCAGCTATCAAGTTACTTGTGTCTTGCGGCGGTTAACTGCACCCCCCTTTCCACTGCAAAGGTGCTCTCCGCGGGTTGCATCCACCCCTGGACACACCAGGTGACTGGAGACGCCCCGTGCCGGCGCCTGTTTTTGTAGGTTGGGGGGTCATTGAAGAAGCACAAAGAGGGTCCAGGAGGGTGGGGGTATCAGACGTGGTGGGGGGGCGCGGTGAGGGCACCGGCGCCTGTTTTTGCAGGGTGAGGGGCCGCTGAAAAAAACACACACACACAACGAGAGTGTTGTGCCGCCAGTCGTTTCGCTCCTGCCTCGCATGGAGGAGGGGGAGGAGGAGGAGGAGGAGGAGGAGGAGGAGGAGGGGATGGAGAGAGGGAGGGACGGAGAAACTGAGGAGGAAGAGGGGAATGCCTCTTGGGAATTCGCGGGGCGTCCCATTCCCGTTGCGCGATTCGCAGCGCCGACGAGGAGAAACTACATGCTGGCAAGAAAACCGTCGACGTTGCGGTGTTTTTTGACAGGTAGGACGGGGGGTCCCACGCGGGGTTGGCCAGGCGTCTGCGCGCGATGTGCGCCGCGTCCCATTCCTGTTGCACTTTTCGCATCGTCGACGACAAGAAAGTCCATATTGACAAGGAAAACGTTGGCTTTGCATGGTTCTTTGATGGGTAGGACGCGACCACCGGCTTCTGGTTATTCAAGCGATGTTCATTGCGTCCCATTCCTGCTGCACTTGTCGGAACTCGATGACATGTTGGCGACAAAAAATTAGTTTGTGTTGTTCCCAACCTTCCTGCGTTGGGTTCTCGGCAATGCTCGCGCGTCTCCTTTCTTCCTTCCCGCCCCTCTCTTCCCCCTTGCCTTTTGCCTCGCTCGTCGCTGCGTGCCAGCTGGGGGGCTGCGATCTGTGAAACTGTCGCCACTTTCGAGGCCTGCTGGGGGGGCCCAGCACAGTGGGTACTCACCGCAGACTCAAATGGGACCTCGCCATCCCTGGGGGGCTGCGATCTGTGAAACTGTCGCCAGTTTCGAGGCCTGCTGGGGGGCCCAGCACAGTGGGTACTCACCGCAGACTCAAATGGGACCTCGCCATCCCTGGGGGGCTGCGATCTGTGAAAGTGTCGCCACTTTCGAGTGCTGCTGAGGGGCCCAGCACACAGTGGGTACTCACCGCAAACCCAAATTGGACCGGGGGCTGCGATCTGTGAAAGTGTCGCCACTTTCGAGGGCTGCTGAGGGGCCCAGCACGGTGGGTACTCACCCCAGACTCAAACTGGACCTCGCCATCCCTGGGGGGCTGCGATCTGTCAAACTGTCGCCAGTTTCGAGGGCTGCTGAGGGGCACAACACAGTGGGTACTCACCGCAGACTCAAATGGGACCTCGCCATCCCTGGGGGGCTGCGGTCTGTGAAACTGCCGCCCGCCACTTTCGAGGGCTGCTGAGGGGCCCAACGCAGTGGGTACTCACCGCAGACTCAAATGGGACCTCGCCATCCCTGGGGGGCTGCGATCTGTGAAACTGTCGCCACTTTCGAGGCCTGCTGGGGGGCCCAGCACAGTGGGTACTCACCGCAGACTCAAATTAGACCTCGCCATCCCTGGGGGGCTGCGATCTGTGAAACTGTCGCCACTTTCGAGGCCTGCTGAGGGGCCCAGCACAGTGGGTACTCACCGCAGACTCAAATTAGACCTCGCCATCCCTGGGGGGCTGCGATCTGTGAAACTGTCGCCACTTTCGAGGCCTGCTGGGGGGCCCAGCACAGTGGGTACCACCGCAGACTCAAATTGGACCTCGCCATCCCTGGGGGGCTGCGATCTGTGAAACTGTCGCCACTTTCGAGGGCTGCTGGGGGGCCCAGCACAGTGGGTGGACTCGACCTCGCCACAAACTGTCGCCACTTTCGAAAGTTGGACCTCGCCATCCCTGGGGGGCTGCGATCTGTGAAACTGTCGCCACTTTCGAGGCCTGCTGGGGGGCCCAGCACAGTGGGTACCCACACGCAGATTCAAATTAGACCTCGCCATCCCTGGGGGGCTGCGATCTGTGAAACTGTCGCCACTTTCGAGGCCTGCTGGGGGGCCCAGCACAGTGACGCCACACGCAGATTCAAATTAGACCTCGCCATCCCTGGGGGGCTGCGATCTGTGAAATTGTCGCCACTTTCGAGGCCTGCTTGCGGGGCCCAGCACAGTGACGTCTCGCAAGTAGCTTACACATCAAGTTGATTGTCCATACAAGTTTCGGCCAACTCCTCGTTTCCTCCATTGATACAAATGGGTTGGGTACGTCACAAGGTAATTTTTGAAAGTTAGGACGGCGGGGTTGCTATCGGCCGGCTAGGTGGGGATGTGGGGGTGTTTAACCATAGGAAGAAAATATAGGTTTCCGGCCAGCAATTTTCGTGTGGGGGCTCCTAAGAACAAAACTCTGGTGGGGTGGGGGTTCCGGGGCGCGGTGGGGGGCGCGGTGGGGTGTGAGCTCTGGTGTGGGGGTGCAGGGGCGCGGTGGGGGACGCTTTGGGGGGGGGGGTGTCGGGCCAGAAATGTCGTGTGGGGGTCCAAAAACTGAGCTCTGGTGTGGTGGGGGTGCTGGGGCGCGGTGGGGGGTGCGGTGTGTGGGGGCAGTGTCGCGGTGGGGGTGCTGGGGCGCGGTGGGGGGCGCGGTGGGGGTGCGTGGGTAGTTTTCGGGCCAGAAATTGTCGTGTGGGGGGTCCCGAACTGAGCTGTGGTGGGGTGGGGGCCGGCGCGCGGTGCGGGGCGCGGTGGGGGGTGGGGCGGATTTCGGGCCAACAATAGTCGTGTCGGGGGTTTCAAAAGCAGAACTCTGGTGGGCATGGGGGTGCCGGGGCGCGGTGGGGGGCGCGGTAGGGTGTGTGTAGGTTTCGGGCCAGAAATTGTCGTGTGGGTGGTCCCAAGAACTGAGCTGTGGTGGGTGGGGGTGCCGGGGCGCGAGGGGGCGCGGTGGTGTGTGGTGTGTGGGTAGGTTTCGGGCAAGAAATTGTCGTGTGGAGGGTCCCAAGAACTGAACTCTGGTGGGGCGGGGGTGCCGGGGCGCGGTGGAGGGCGCGGTGGGGTGTGTGCGTGTAGGTTTCGGGCCAGAAATTGTCGTGTGGGGGGGTCCCAAGAACTGAGCTCTGGTGGGGTGGTTGTGCCGGGGCGCGGTGGGGGGCGCGGTGGGGTGTGTGAGTAGGTTTCGGGCCAGAGATTGGCGTGTGGGGGGTTCCAAAAAGTCTGGTGGGGTGGGTGTGCCTGGGCGTGGTGGGGGGCGCGGTGGTGTGTGTGTGTGTGTGTGTGGGTTGGTTTCGGGTCAGAATTAGTCGTGTATGGGGGTCCCGAGAACTGACCTCTGGTGTGGTGGGGGTGCCAGGACGTGGTGAGGGGCGCGGTGGGGGGTGCGGATAGGTGTCGGACCACAATTTGTCGTGTGGGAAGTCCCCAGAAATGAGCTCTCGCGGGGTGGGGGTGCTGGGGCGCGGTGGGGGGCGCGGTGGGGTGCGTGCCACGCACCCCGCCGCGCTAGGTAGTTTTCGGGCTAGAAATTGTCGTGTGGAGGTTCCCGAGAATTTGGCTATCGTGGTGGGATGGGGGTGCCGGGTTGTCGTGTGGAGGGGTTCCATGAACTGAACTCTGGAGGGGTGGGGGTGCTGGGGCGCGGTGGGGAGCGCGGTGGAAGGTGTGTGGGTAGGGTGTGGGCCAGAGTTTGGTTTGTGGGGGGTCTGAAAAACTGAGCTGTGGTGGGGTGGGGGTGGCTGGACGCTCTGGGTGGGGAGGTCGGCGATGGGGATCGGTTTCGGGCGAGAATTTGTCGTGTGGGGGGCCTGGCAAGACCTGAGCTCTCGTGGGGTGGGGGTGCCAGGGCGCGGTGGGGGGCGCAGTGAGAAGTGTGGGTGGGTTTCGGGCCAGAACTTGTCGTGTGGGGGGTCTGAAGAACTGAGCTTTTGTGGGGTTGGGGTGCCGGGGCGCAGTGGGAGATGCGGGTAGGTGGTGGGCCAGAACTTGTCGTGTAGGAAGTTCCCAGAAATGAGCTCTCGCGGTGTGGGGGTGCTGGGGCGCTGTGGGGGTCGCGGTGGGGTGTGTGGGTAGGTCTCGGGCTAGAAATTGTCGTGAGGAGGTTCCCAAAAACTAAGTTATCGTGGGGTGGGGGGGCCGGGCTGTCGTGTGGGGGGGTCCCAAAAACTGATCTCTGGTGGGGTGGGGGTGCCGGGGCGCGGTGGGGAACGCGGTGGAAGGTGTGTGGGTAGGTTTCGGGCCAGAATTTGTTCTGTGGAGGGTCTGAAAAACTGAGCTTCTGTAGGGTTGGGGTGCCTGGACCCTCTGGGTGGGGAGGTCGGGGATGTGGCTCGGTTTGGAGCGAGCATTGGTCGTGTGGGTGCCCGGAGACCTGAGCTCTCGTGGGGTGGGTGCCGGGGCGCGGTGGGGGGCGCGGTGGGGTGTGGGGTAGGTTTCGGGCCAGAAATTGTCGTGGGGGGGGGTCTGAAGAACTGAGCTTTTGTGGGGTTGTGGTGCCGGGGCGCAATGGGGGACGCGGTGGGGTGTGTGTGGGTAGGTTCAAGGTTAAAATTTGTCGTGTGGGGGGTCCGCGGGAAGGAGCTCTCGCGGGGTGGGGGTGCCAGGGCGCGGTGGGGGGCGCGGTAGGGGGTGTGGGTAGGTTTCGGGCCAGAAATTGTCGTGTGGAGGTTCCCAAGAGCTATGCTATCGTGGGGTGGGGGTGCCGGGCTGTCGTGTGGGGGGTCCCAAAGACTGAATTCTGGTGGGGTGGGGGTGCCGGGGTGCGCTGGGGAGCGCGGTAATGTGTCGTTTGGAATGTCCCAAGAACTGAGCTCTGGTGGGGTGGGGGTGCGGGGGCGCGCTGGGGGGCGCGGTGGGAGATGTGGGTGGTTCCAGGATTGGATTTGTCCTGGGGGGGTCCCAAGAACTGAGCTCTCGCGGGGTGGGGGTGCCTGGGCGCGGTGGGGGCCGCGCTGGGGGATGTAGGTAGGTTTGACGCTTTAGTCGTCGCGTGGGGGATCCCAAGAACTGAACTCTTGAGTGGTGGGGTGAACGGGACGCGGTGAGGGGCGCGGTGGAGTGTGTGGGGGTGGGTTTGGGGCCAGAATGTGTTGTGTCGTGGATCACAAGAATTGAGCTCTCGTGGGGTGGAGGTTCTGGGACGCGGTGTCGGGGATGTGGGTCGGTTTCGGCTCAGTGTGGGGGGCCCCAAGACCTGAGCTCTCGTGGGGTGGAGGTGTCGGGGCGCGGTGGGGGGCGCGGTGGGGGTTGTGGGTAAGTTTCGGGCTAGAAATTGTCGTGTGGAGGTTCCCAAAAAGTATGCTATCGTGGGGTGGGGGTGCCGGGTTGTCGTGTGGGGGGGTCCCAAGAACTGAGCTCTGGTGGGGTGTTTGTGCCGGGGCGCGGTGGGGAGCGCGGTGTGGGGTGTGGGTAGGGTTTCGTGTGGGGGGGTCCCAAGAACTGAGCTCTGGTGGGGTGTTTGTGCCGGGGCGCGGTGGGGAGCGCGGTGTGGGGTGTGGGTAGGGTTTGGGCCAGAATCCCACCAGCCCTCTGGGCGCAGGTGGTCTAGGGCGTTTCCCTTTCCAACCTCCTGCCTTTCCCTGTTCGGGAGGTTTACCTCCCCCCCCTCCCTGCGTTTGGACGGGGGGGGGACGGACCCATAGCAGCGTCCAAGATGGCCCAAGATGGCTCCAAGATGGCCTTCGAGAGCGCAAGATGGCCTCCAAGATGGCCCAAGATAGCGGTAGACGGGTCAAGATAGCCTCCGACACGCGTCCAAGAGGCCTCAAGACGGCCCCAAGACGGTTTCAAGTGCCCTCCAAGGCCTCCAAGGACCCCCCCAAGAGGCCAAAATCTTCGAAACACCTAGGGAAAATCAATGTTTTTTTGCCTTCTCGCTTTTTCGCTTCCGAAGGGCTCGTGAGGCCTCAAGATGGCCCCAAGATGGCCCAAGACAGCCCCAAGAGGGGCCCAAGAGAGCCCCAAGACGGCCCCAAGAGCGCCCACGGGCGCTGCAAGAGCGGGCCAAGAGGGTCCCAAGACGGCAGTTTTGAGCCTCCGAGGGGGGTATTGGCAACGATTTTCCGCCCCCCCGCCCCCCCCCCCCTACCCCCCTCCCCCCTTCCACCCCTTTCCCCCTCCCCCTCTCCCCCCTCACCTCTTTAGCGCATATGACCAAGAAAATGGGGGGGGGGGGAAGGGGGGGGCGGGGGGGGGGGGGGGGGGGGGGTGGGGCCGGCCCGAGAGGTTTCCCAGAACCCCCCCAAAGAGCCCCAAGAGGGCTCCAAGACCCTCCAAAAAAGCCCCAAGAGGGCCCCAAGAAGGCACCAAAAGAGCCCCAAGAAGCCCCCAAAAGGCCCTACGAGGACCTCAGGAGAGCCCCAAGAAAGAGCCCCAGGAGGCCCCAAGAGGGGCCCAAGAGAATCCCAAGAGGGCCCCAAGATGCTTCCAAGTTTCGGAACGCACGCGAATTTAATATACAAATCAGTGCAACAATCATTACGAGTCATCGAAATACCCCTCACCTCTCATCGAAACACCATCGTAACTTGCACTGGTTCCATCTTAAACTTCAATACGGGAAGCTATGTGTGATGCTTGTGTTCTCGAAGACGGCTGCGCGACTGCATGCGTTATGCTGCCCCAGATTCACCAACTCCCGTGCTGATCGTTTCTGGATCGGCTGGTGTTTTTTTTTGTTTTTTTTACAGCCGCGGGCGGAAGCGCCAGCGGCGACGAGTAACGGTCGGGCTGCGGCCGATACTAATTGGCCGAAGAGCTGGTGGCAATACAAATTACCGACGGCGAACGCGCGCGACTAGGCGGCCGCGGCGGCGCCGGATGCAGCAAGCAGCAACTGCGGCGAACGAGGCAGATCCCAGGGAGAGCTGAACCCAGGGCAGAGCTGCAAGGTGACCCAGGGACACCCAGGAAACACCAAATTAGCCAAACCTGACACGCGCTGCCAAAATGGCGCGAATCTGAAGAGGCGCCAGCCGAAGCGTCGCACACCGACAGATCAAGTAATGACCGCTCAAAGGTAGGTAAACCTGCGTCCCATGAGCAATCGTGTGCACCGTGGTCCATGCATAGCATAGCAAGACCTGTGAGTACATAGCAATGCAACCGAGCAGGATGGACCACACCCAATGCCAAATATGTACCCAGGGTGCTAGTGCGCAGCCAATGGCGAGCGACACCGGGACAATGAAGGCGGCGCCAGCGGATGCGACGCACGACCAACAGTCATCCGAAGTGTGCCACCTGTGACACCTGTGGACCTGTTGGCAACGCCAGGAGCCAAGTAGGATAGACCACGCCCGACCCTGTCGCGACCGTGCAGAACCTAAGCTGCATAAGGCTGCCCGCTGGAAGGCCGGGTCACGGCCACACCAGGAGAAGCCAGAGTGAATTAGGGTGAAACAAGGGCGGGCGCGCCCGCGGCTTTAGGTGACGACCTTCCACTGTTTCTGGTCCTTCCTGGGTGCGCGGCGATCAGCGTGGCCCTTCGCCGCCTGGCGCCCCCTGCCCGCGCCGTCACTTCCACCCAGGTACCGAAGCCGCAACTGCGTCCAGTCAGCGCCGAGGTCCAGCGCGTCGTCCATGGCCCGCACGTCGCAGTTATGGCTGCGGAAGGAGGACAGGAAATTGACGCACGTTTGCTGGTCGTGCCGCCGCGGGTCGAGCGCGCCTTTGCTGCCAGGCATGGCGTGCTGCTGGGCGAACGCGTGCCAGGCGCCTGTGAACCTCGCTCCCAGGGTGACCTGAAGCCGCTGTATCGTCTCGCCAGGTGTCTCCCCGGGGGGGTCCCACTGGATGCCGCCGATCTTAGCTTTATATAGCTGCTGTGTCTGGGTCTAAAGGTTCTGGACAGTGACGCGCGGCGGGGCCCGCTACCAGGGGCGGGGTGGTCAGCGGCTGGTCCTCGGCGCGGCGCCTGCTGCTGCTTCTGCGGCTGCTGCTGCTGCGTCCGCCGCCTGCCGTCTGCCGTCCACCAGGCCCGCCAGCGCGGTCGGCGTCGCTACGGGCCAGGTTTCGGCCCAGGGGCGGCGGGGAGACTGGAAGGTCGCCAGTCACAGAGGCTAGGCAGGGCGTCCACCTGCTGCCGCGAAGACGCGCTGGGGGAGCGTTCCGGCCGCACTGCCGTTGTTCCTCGCCGCTCGAGCTCGCGCCATTGCCAGGGAGGGAGGGGCCAGGGCAAGAAGTGTCAGCCAGGGGAGTGTGGCGGTGGGTGGTTGCCTGTTCCTGCTCTTGCCCATGCTCCCATTCCTGTGCTGGCGCCACTTCCGCGCCCTCCCCGTGGGCGGCCGGCAGCTCCTGCTCATCGGGCTCTTCCGGCTCCTGCTCCGCATGCTGCTCACGTTCGCTGCCCTGCGACTGTTCCGACTGGTTGGGCCCGCCGCCGGAATCGTCTATGGCTTCGCGAGGCGCGGCGGCTACTGGGGCACGGAAGCCTGGCGGGGACTTGCGGGCTGGCGCGGGCCGCGCGGTTGGCCGCCAGGTAAAGGCCGAGTGGCCTCCAGCAGCTGGGGCGGAGAGGAACGCTGCACTGTGGTAAGCGGGGGCAGGCCCCTCCCGTTGGCGCTCGCCTTCAGACCCGCGCCCGCCCTCGTCCACGAGCGCGCCCCCATCTGTCGCAGCGTGGCTTTCGCCATGTGTGGGAGTGCTGCGGGTCGTGCCTGGCCCAGGCACGTTGTCAGGCGCCGTTTCTTTCGCCAGGACGGGAGTCGCCATCCTCGGCGTGGCCCGGCCTTCGGGGGGAGTGGCTGCGGTTCGCTGTCCGTTCGGGCGGATTCGCTGAAAGGGGAACGAGGGCGAATGGGCGCGAAGGGACTTCTCTCGACGAGCTGGCGGATGGCATCGATGTCCTGCCTCTGCAAGGCATGTTCGTGGTTCCCCAGCGAGGGGTCTTCGAGAGTGCCAGGGGCGGCGGCGGGCGGAGTCGCAGCGGGGCGTTGTTGGGTGTCGCCGCCAACCAGATGTATCGACAGCCCCAGGCTTGGCAAGTAATGGGCTCCGTATCGGCCGTCGGCCACGGGGATGGCCTCGGAGGCGCTGGCTGGAGGGTCTGCGCCGATCGCAAACGCGCGCCCGTCTGTGGCCCGCGCGCACCTCCAGGAGCCAAGCGAAACCTCCAATCGTGAGCGCCCAGGGCCGCTGTCAGTCACACTTTCGCGCACTCCCACGACGCGAGAACTGTGACAACTGACGGCCGCGTTTGGATATGCGACTTTCTGGCTGTCTGTTGCGCTCGGAATGTATGCGATTTCCGCAGTGCCGTCCGCAGCGTTCCGAACTGTCGTCGCGATGCTGTTGCCAGGAGAGTGCGCCATTTCGGGCGCAAGTTCGGCGTCCGCCAAGACTCTGCTCCCAGGGCGCTGGTAGGAGTGAGGGGGCGCAATTTCGGCCGCATCTTCCGCCTCAACAACGAGACCGCCCCCGGGGCGCTGATAGGAGTGAGGGGTTGTGGGGGCGCCTGCGTGGTTGTCTCCTGGAGGGGAAGGCACCGGCGCGCTGTGGCTGACGACCGCCTGTTCGGTCTGTAGCACTCCCAGGGGACTATTGCAGCTGAAGGCCGCACGTTCCAGTGTGAACTCCTGACTCTCTATGCTGCGAGGAGGCTCGAGATATCCTCCACCATCCGCTCGGAGAAACGTCGTGGACCTCCTCTCGGGAGGAGGCTGGTCTCCGAGCGCAGGCGCGCCCTCCGCGGCATTCCCGACTGTCGCGCGATGCTGTTGCCAGGGGGGCACGCAATTTCGGCCGCGTCTTCCGTCTCAACACCGAGACCGCCCCCGGGGCGCTGATAGGAGTGAGGGGTTGTAGGAACGCCTGCTTGGTCATTTCTTGGAGGGGAAGGCACCGGCGCGCCGTGGCTGACGACCGCCTGCTCGGTTTGTAGCTCTCCCAGGGGACTACTGCAGCTGAAGGCCGCGCGTTCCAGTGTGAACTCCTGACTGTCTATGCTGCGAGGAAGCTCGAGATATCCTCCATCATCCGCTCGGGGAGGCGTCGTGGACCTCCATTCGGGAGGAGGCCGGTCTCCGAGCGCGGGCGCGCCCTCTGCGGCATTCCCGACTGTCGCCGCGATACTGTTGCCAGGGGGGGCGGAATTTCGGCCACATCTTCCGCCTCAACAACGAGACCGCCCCCGGGGCGCTGATAGGATTGAGGGTCTGTAGGAACTCCTGCTTGGTTGTCTCCTGGACGGGAAGGCACCGGCGCGCTGTGGCTGACGACCACCTGTTCGGTTTGTGGCTCTCCCAGGGGACTATTGCAGCTGACGGCCGCGCGTTCCTGTGTGAACTCCTGACTCTCTATGCTGCGAGGAGGCTCGAGATATCCTCCATCATCCGCTCGGGGAGGCGTCGTGTACCTCCTTTCGGGAGCAGGCCGGTCTCCGAGCGCAGGCGCGCCCTCTGCGGCATTCCCGACTGTCGCCACGATGCTGTTTCCAGGGGGGCACGCAATTTCGGCCGCATCTTCCGCCTCAACAACGAGACCGCCCCCGGGGCGCTGATAGGAGTGAGGGGTTGTAGGAACGCCTGCTTGGTCATTTCTTGGAGGGGAAGGCACCGGCGCGCTGTGGCTGACGACCGCCTGTTCGGGCCGTAGCACTCCCAGGGGACTACTGCAGCTGAAGGCGGCGCGTTCCAGTGTGAACTCCTGACCCTCGATGTTGCGAGGGGGCTCGAGGTATCCTCCAACATCCGCTCGGGGAGGCGTCGTGGACCTCTTCTCGGGAGGAGGCTGGTCTCCGACCGCGGGCGCCCCCCCGGCAGCACTCCCACCTGTCGCCGCGATGCTGTTGCCAGGGGGGGAGCAATGGGATATGGGGTGGTGGCCGACAGCCCCGGCGACTGGCAATGTGATAGCTTGAGCTCGTGCCGCAACAGCTTGA
>CAUYUJ010007508.1:0-46269 GCA_963575745.1 Prorocentrum cordatum | reverse complement strand
TAGTAGTAGTAGAAGGCGTAGAAGTAGAAGTAGTAGAAGTAGTAGTAGTAGTAGTAGTCCTGGTAGTAGTAGTAGCAGTAGTAGTAGTAGTAGTAGTCGTAGTAGTAGTAGTAGTAGTCGTACAAGTAGTGGTAGTAGTGTCAGTGGTGGTAGTAGTAGTAGTGGTGGTGGTAGTAGTAGTAGTAGTAGTAGTAGTATTAGTAGTAGTAGTAGTAGTAGTAGTAGTCGTAGTAACAGTAGTAGTAGTAGTAGTAGTCGTCGTCGTAGTAGTAGTAGTAATAGTGGTGGTAGTAGTAGTGGTGGTAGTAGTAGTAGTAGTAGTAGTAGTGGTAGTGGTACTGGTAGTAGTATGGAGGGGGAGGAGGGGGGGGCCTCTCCCTCCCCCAAGGAGGGTGGGACCCACACTCGGTGCACTGCTGCACCCGCACAGCGCGGGAGCTGAGCTTCCCCTGCTTGATCTCCCTCCTCCGTGGCCACGGGCATCATCATGTCGGAGGCGCGCAAACATGTCGGGGGCGGCCAAGAGGGGGGCGTCCAAGAGGGGGGGGGTGCAAATCATGGCCAGCGGCACGTGCGCGGCCCAGGGGGGGGGGGGCAGGGACGTAATGAAATAAGAAGAGGCGCCATGAAATCTGGTGAAATATCATGGCCCACGCCATGAGATCCCCCCCCCTAGTCATCACCCCCCTCTTGACAGCCCCCGAACATGGATCGGGGGATGTGCCCTCCCCAACATGCGGCCAATGCAGCCTCGCTCGGCGGCGGGAATCCGCGATTTCCCACAGAGAATGGACTCGTCGCTGATCCACGCCCCCTCGGGATGCGCGGTAGGGATGCAATGGCCTTGGACGCCCATTTCGAAACTTCTCGAGCAGGGCGCGGCCAACGGAAGCGGCCAAGGATGGACCGAGGATGCAAGGATGCGAGGTTACCCATCCTTACTATGCGGGCTGACTGTAGCCTGCCCCTCAAGCTCGAGATAGCCAGCGGGCCTGGGACCAGGGATAACATTGGTCTCATCAGTGCCCTGCAACACGGCGATCACCTGTGGCCTCGAGGACTGGATCCCTAATGAACGAGGAGGTGGAGGAAGAGGAAGGAGGGAGGGACCCCTCTGGCAAATCCCAGGGATCTACCAAAACACTGTCTGTTGTGCTCGTTACGTTCCCAACCATCCTGTGATGGGTCCTCGTTTTGAAGTGAGAGTGCCACGCGTTCCTCTCCTCTCCTTCTCCTCCCCCTCTTTCCTCCCTCCTCCCATCCTGGCCTCAGCCCTCCACGTGCAAATGTCGACGCACCTCTCAGACAGTTCGTGGCCCCATGGGGAGCTCCACCGAAGGCCCCAGTCGCATGGTTCGCATGCCGCCCCCCTCTATTTTGGCGCACCCTGCACACGTTTCGCGGCCCCATAAGGAGCTCCACCGAAGACCCCAATGGAATGGTTCGCATGGCGGCCCAGCCCCATTTCGGGACACCCCTCACGTGTTTCGTGGCCCCACAGGGAGCTCCACCGAAAGCCCCAGTGGCAGGATTCGCATGGCGGCCTCGTTCCATTTCGGAACCTCCATCAAACGTTTCATGGCCCCACAAGGAGCTCCATCGAAGGCCCCAGCGGAAAGATTCGCATGGCGGCCCCGCTCCATTTCGGCACACCCCTTACACGTTCCGTGGTCTCATAAGGAGCTCCACCGAACGCCCCAGTGGCATGGTTCGCATGGCGGCCCTGCCTCATTTCGGCACACTGCTCACACGTTTCGTTGCCCCACAGGGAGCTCCACCGAAGGCCCCATGTGGCAAGATTCGCATGGCGACCCCGCTTGATTTCGGTACACTGCTCACACGTTTCGTGGCCCTATAGAGAGCTCCATCGACGGCCCCAGCGGCAGGGATCGCATGGCGACCCCACCACCGATTTCGGTACACCGCTCGCACGTTTCGTGGCTCCACAAAGAGCCCCACCGAAGACCCCAGTGGCAGGGTTTGCGTGGCGGCCCCGTCCCATTTCGGCACCCCCCTCGGACGTTTCGTGGCCCCAGAGGGAGCTCCACCGAAGGCCCCAGTGGCAGGATTCGCATGGCGGCCCCGCCCATTTCCGAACAGTCCTCGCACGTTTCGTGGCCCCATAAGGAGCCCCACCCAGGCCCCAGTGGCAGGATTCGCATGGCGGCCCCGCCCCATTTCGGCACACTGCTCACACGCTTCGTTGCCCCAGAAGGGATTCGCATGGCGGCCCCACCCCATGTCGGCACACCCCTCACACGCTTCGTGGCCCCATAGAGCGCTCTACCTCAGGCCCCAGTGGCAGCGCCCGCATGGCGGTCCCGCCCCAGTTCTATACACCCTTCACACGCTCCGTGGCCCCCCAAAGTAGATCAATCGAAAGCGATAATCACAACGGCGGTACTCACAACTGCACATGGTTGGGCCCTTCGCCAGGATAAGATTCCTTTTCCTCGTACTGTATCCAATCCGCCTGTGCTGCAGAACGACATCGAACGGACAACTGCCGACGAAATCGCCATCACCGTCCAGGGCGACCCCTGGCAAGCCCAAATCTGGGTTTTCCATCCAGGGTTAAGTCGGGCCTGTCCATCTACAGGAGGAGTATCAAAAAATGTCAAAACATAGTCGGGGGGCTACTTGTTTGATTATGCTTTGACCATATGAGAATATATTCAGTTTTTTATTTATCGTCGCAAATCCTCCCTATAGGGGGACGCGCCCGACTCAAATCCAGGGCAAGTCCTCGAGACGACTCCCGGCTGTGGCTGGGGCGACGCGAGGGCGCCCCGAGCGCGAGCGTGCCTCTCCCAGACCCACCGCGCGGACCAGGCCTCCCGCCCCGGGATAAGCCGTGGGAGGCCGCCGCGCGCGCCCCCTTTGGGGGCGCAGGCGGCGACGCGGAGCCCGGCGCCCCCGCCCGCTGCTTCGTGCGCAGGAGGCTGCTCGTCCTCCTCTTTTGGCAGCTCTCGGCCCGACCGAGGTGCTGGCCGACGCGGCCGCTCGACCAGTGGAAGGAGGAGGGGAAGGAGGGGGGGAGGCGCAGGAAGAGGAGGAGGAGGAGGAGGAGGAGGAGGAGGAGGAGGAGGAGGAGGAGGAGGAGGAGGAGGGGAAGGAGGAGGAGGCGGAGGAGGAGGAGGAGGAAGAGGAGGAGGAGGGGGAGGAGGAGGAGGAAAAGGAGGAGGAGGAGGAGGAGGAGGCGGCGAGCACAGCCAACCCCCGATGGTACCACGTGGGGTGCTTGGAGGGAGGTCTGGGCCCGGAGGCGGACGTGGAGGGCATGGCCGACCTGAGTCCCGAAGACCAGGCCCAAGCCAGAGCTCACTGCGACCAACCAGGAGGCCGGACTCGAGCCGAGTTCGTGGAGGAGGCGCGGAGAGCAAAACGCGCTAGAGTGGCGCAGAGGGCTGCCCCGCCTGCCGGGACGGCCGCGGCGCCCTCGGGAGGCGGCGCGGCGGCGCCAGCAGAACCAGGGGGAACGGCGGCATCGTCCGGACAGAGAGCTGGAGTCGGAGGAGGAGGAACTGGAAGGGCAGCGGCCGGTGGCCAGCAGCAGCCCTCGCAGCAGCCTGACGACGACTGGCCGGGCGACGCGGACTTGCCTGAAGACAGAGAGCAACTGGGGCAACACGAAGGCTACTTGCAGGAGGACCTCCAGAACATGGAGTGGTGGGACACCGTGAATTACGACGAGCTGCGCGACTGGGTCCCCACGCTGGGCAACACGCCGAAAGACGTCCACCACGGCCTCGCGGTTCTGCGGGGCACGGTCTGCAAGGAAATCATCATGGCCCGCGACCTGGACGACGCCATCGCCGAGGGCCGGGCGTGCAAGCTCCTCACGTTCCTCGACAGACTTATCCTGGCCACCCCGCGCCGGCGCGGCAAGAAGGAAGGGGGTTTGTCTCCGCTCATCGCGTCCCGCCTGCGACTGGCGCGGAAATGGGACTGGGGCGCCCTCTGGCGAGACGCGGCTGCGGCGGGCGGCCACGCGGCGCAACCGGGAGGAAGGGGGAGGACCCTGAAGGAGGAAGCGCGGGCCATCAACGCCTTGGTCTTCGAGGGCTTGCTCAGCAAAGCCTTGTCGCTGGTCCGCAGCACGGGCGCCCTAGCCGCAGGCGCCGCGGTTTACGCCGCCCTCCTGAACCTCTTCCCTGCCGGGACGCTGCCCGGGCGAACCCCCCAAGCGACGGCTTCGGTGACGCCTGAGAAACGCGCTGACCTTGTGGCCGCGGCGCGCCGACAGCTCAGTCGTTGCCCGGCGCGGTCCGGGCCGGGCCCCAATGGCAGCCGCTTCGAACACTTGGGTACGACCACGGCGGACAGCGAGGCAGCAGACCACGCAGCGGAGCTGGCAGTGCGGTTCCTCCTCGGAGAGTGCCCAGACGATTTCCTGCGGGCGAACTTGGGGGCGCGCCTAGTCGCCTTGCGGAAGCCCAACGGCAAGGTCCGCCCGGTTGCCTGCGGCTCTGTGATACGGCGGATTGCAGCAAGGGCCGCCTGCTACGTGTACCAAGACGACCTTCGAGACGGCTGCGGCCCTTGCCAGTTCGCTGTAGGGCGGAAAGCAGGGTGCGAAAAGGTCCACAAGGCGATCACGGCCCTCACGGCGGCGGCACCGACTGACGTGGTTCTCGCGTTCGATGCCACTAACGCCTTCAACGCGATCCCCAGAGAGAAGGTTCTCGAAGGTGTGGCCGCCCGCGCCCCGGGGCTGCTGGGCCCGGCGTCAAGCTGGCTATGTCACCCCACAACGCACCTCTGGTGGGGGGCAGGCGCCACGGCCCGGGAGGTGCGAGCCACGCGGGGCGTAGACCAGGGCTGCCCGCTCTCCCCCGGCTACTTCGCCCTAGCCCTCGCAGGGCCACTGGTGGCACTGGATGCACGGCTGCGCCAGCTAGCGCCGACGGCCCTCGTGTTCTCCTACCTTGACGACGTCATGGTTGTCTTGCCCGCCTCTGTCGCCGAGCAGGGTCTGGACGCGGTGGCGGAGGGCCTCGCTGCTGCCGGCCT
Source organism: Prorocentrum cordatum (assembly GCA_963575745.1). Lineage (NCBI taxonomy): Eukaryota > Dinophyceae > Prorocentrales > Prorocentraceae > Prorocentrum > Prorocentrum cordatum. The sequence goes on along the minus strand of CAUYUJ010007508.1, from coordinate 41,256 downwards.
CACTCTTAACGAGAGCAAGACGGTGGCATGGACGGCAGACCCGACTACGCAGCTCCCGCCGCGACTCGCCCCTTTCCGGAAACCGACTTTACGCTGCTTGGGGGCCGCTGCCCCCTGGGTGGACCGGGAAGACCCTCTCCCGCGCCTGGTGGTACACGGACAAGCAGATGGCCACGAAGCAGTGCAGGCAGCTGACCGCTTGGTGGCGAGACTCCGCGAGCTTCGGTCGGCCGTGCTGGGCTCCCGCGAAAGCTTCCTCCTGCTACAGACTTACTGCAACGGATGCATCACCCACCTCTTGCGGGCCAACTACGAAGACGGGGGCTGGACCACGCTGCTGGACGACGCCGTCGTCAGAGGGATAGAAGACCTACTCGGGTGCCCGCTACGCGCGGACCAAAGAGCGCAGTGTTTTCTCAGACTCGCGCACGGAGGACTGGGGCTGACTTCGGCAGCGGAGACAGCTGCGGCGGCTTACCTGGGAAGCTGGGCTCTGACGTTGAAAAGCGTGCGAGTGTGCCTGGACGCGGTCTCCTGGCAGAGCTTTAGAGCACGGTGCCCTGCTGTGGCGACGCCATTGGGCGCACAGAGGCGAGACTACGGGCACAGGGCAGCGGAACCATCGACGCGGTGGATTGGGCCAGCTGCTGGGACGAACCGCTCGCTGGCCGGCAAGGGTACTGGACAGGGCTGCTTCGGACTCGAGCGCGCGCCGAACTGCTACGGACGCTGGGGGAAGACGACCGCGTTGACCTGCGCTCCGCTGGAGGCCCCGGAGCTGGTGGGTGGCTCGAAATTCCCGTGGTCAGGGAGGGGGAGACGCCGGCGAAGGTCCCCAACGCCCACTTCCGCATGGCCCTAGCAGACCGCTTGCGCTGCGACCTCTGCGCCCCTGGAGCGCAGTGCCGGCTCCGCAAGCAGGACGGCACGGTCTGCGGCGCGCTGCTGGACAAGCGCGGGAGGCACGCGCTGAAGTGCCCCTGCGGCCCTTACAGAACAGGGAAACACGACCAGATGCGCGACTGGTGTGCGGCCTACCACCACAAGGCCACGGGGTACGTGGCGACCACGGAGCAGATGGTGTCAGCCTGGCACCGGACTAACCCGAGGACCGGGGAGTGGGAGGAGGCCAAGTTGGACGTCGCCACCCGCGATGCGGTGACGGGCGCCGCGGTCTACCTGGACGTGAGCATCGCCTGCGCTCACAGCGACGACCAGTCGCGCCAGCGGGCTCGCTCCGGCCGGGATGGCCTTGCCGCCCAAAGCCGCGGGGACGACAAGCGGCGGAGGTACCCACCTCACGGGGGCGACCTTGTCCCGGTCGTTTTCGAGACGGGCGGGCGTCCGGGAGATGCGGCGGTGGCCTACGTGCGGTCCCTGGCGCACGGCCTCGAGGGGGCGGCCCGCACCGAGGTGCTGAGGTACGCCTGGCAGCAGCTGAGCTGCCTGCTGCAGGTCGGCAACGCTGAGGCGTTGCTCGCGGCTATCCGCGCCTGAAGCCTGACTGCCAGGTAGGGGAGCCGCCTGCGCGGCAGCACCAGCACAACGAGCGACACCACGGCGAGCGCTACGCCGACGCGAGACGACTCCTGCCGCCAGTACCACCGGCAGCGCCAGCAGCACCACCGCGGCAACCACGCTGCAGCCAGGGAACACCAGCAGCAGCACCGCCGCGGCAAGCCATGCGACCTCGACCAGCACGACGACGACGACGCCACCTACCAGGGCGCCAACTTGCGGCGACGACCACCGACCCTTCCACTCGACGACCGCCGACCCCCGTCTTCCGTTCCCCCTCCTGCCCTCCTCCCCTCCTGGCCGGCCGCCCTGGCTTCCTAGGGGCGCCTCCTTGTGGTCCTCCTTCTCCTCCTCCTCCTCCTCCCCCCGCCTGACAGGTGAATGGTAAATTCGGATTTTGCAACGCCCCAAAGTGGCCTCGGTTCAGTGCATGACCTCCAGGACCGATGCTCAGGGCCGCCCCCTGAGGGCTGGTGGGGGCGCCACACCCGCGACCAGCGGAGGAGGAGGAGGAGGAGGAGGAGGAGGAGGAGGGGGAGGAGGAAGGAGGAGTGAGGAGGAGGAGGGGAAGGAGGAGGAGGAGGAGGGGGGAGGCGGAGGAGGAGGCGGAGGAGGAGGAGGAGGAGGAGGAGGGAGGAGGAGGAGGTGGAGGAGGAGGAAGAGGAGGGAAGGAGGAGGAGGAGGAGGAGGAGGGCCCGCGAAGGAGGAGGCGGCAGGAGGAGGAGAGAGGAGGAGGAGGGGGAGGAGGAGGCGGAGGAGGAGGACGAAGAGAGGAGGAGGAGGAGGGTTGAGGAGGAGAAGGAGGGTCCGAGCAGGAGGAGGAGGCGTGGTGGAGGATGAGGTGGAGGAGGAGAAGGTGGAGAAGGACGAGGCAGGCGGAGGAGGAGAGGAGGACGTTGGAGGAGGGAGGGGGAGGGGGGGGAGAGGAGGAGGAGGAGGTGGTAGAGGAGGGAGGAAGAGGAGAGGAGGAGAGGAGGAGGAGGAGGGGGAGGCGTGGAGGAGGAGGAGGAGGAGGAGGAGGAGGAGGAGGAGGAGGAGGGGAGGAGGAGGGAGGAGGAGGAGGGAGCAGCAGCAGAAGGAGGCGAAGGAGGAGGAGGAGGAGGAGGAAGAGAGAGGAGGGAGGAGGAGTGCCCATCCTTATAGGCGGAGCCGTCAGAGAAGACTGAAGGTGAGGAGGAGTGAGGAGGAGGAAGAGGAGGAGGAGGAGGTAGCAAGGAGGAGGAGGGGAGGAGGAGGAGGAGAGGTGAAGGAGGCGGAGGGCCGAGCAGAGGAGGAGGAGGAGGAGGAGGAGGAGGAGGGGAGGAGGAGGGCCGAGCAGGAGGAGAGAGGAGGAGGAGGAGGGAGGGAGGAGGAGAGCCCGAGCAGGAGGAGGAGGAGGAGGAGGAGGAGGAGGAGGCGGAGGAAACCCTCGGGCTCACAGCGGACGGCGGCCACCGCGGCCGCGCACGGCGGCCCCTGGCCGCCGAGGCGGCGGCGCGCCCCTCCGCTGGCAGCGGGCGCGGCCTCCCGCCGTCGGCCGCGGGCTCGCGCCGCCGTCCCCCCCCATTCGGGGGCGTCTAAGGGGGGCGTCCAAGAAGGGGCCCTGGAACACACAAATTCGCCGGCCCAACGGGCCAGAGGCGTGCTAAGATCTCCGGTAACTGGTTAACAATTTTCTAGTTCGCGCGCGCGGGGCGGCCCCTGGGGGTCCCCGGACGAAAAGTCCCCGACCAGGTCCCGGCCGGGTCCCGGCCGGGTCCCCCCGAGCGCTCCATGAGCGCACCAACAGGGCTCCGAGACGTCCCCGAGAGCCCCAAGAAAGGCCAAGAGGCCCCCAAGAGGCCCCCAAGATGGTACACGAGGGGTCCGACATGCCACAAGATCGCTCCAAGACGCCCAAGATAGCCCCAGGTCCCGGCCGGTCCCCGGCCGGGTCCCGGCCGGGTCCGGCCGGGGTCCCGGCCGGGTCCCGCCGGGTCCCCCCGAGCGCTCCATGAGCGCACCAACAGGGCTCCGAGACGTCCCCGAGAGCCCCAAGAAAGGCCAAGAGGCCCCCAAGAGGCCCCCAAGATGGTACACGAGGGGTCCGACATGCCACAAGATCGCTCCAAGACGCCCAAGATAGCCCCCAGACGCCCCAAGAGGCCTCCAAGAGCACTCCCAATAGGGCCCCCGGAGGCAAAAATCATTGTTTTTCCATAGGTTTTGGGGAGATTTTGGAGCTTCCACCTTTTCGGCTTCCCGACGCCCCAAGACGGCCCAAGAGGCCCCCAAGATCGCCCCAAGAGGGCCCAAGAGGCACCCAAGAGGGCCCCAAGATGGCCCAAGAGGGCTCGAAGACGGCCCAAGAAGCCTCCAAAACGGTCCAAGAGGGCCCCAAGAACGCCCCCAAAGGGGCCCCAGAGAGGGAACACGAAACAACATTTCGAGCCCTCGGCCCTAAGAAGCCCCTACGAGGCCCCTAAGAGGCCCCAAGAGGCCCCCACGGGGCCCTCAGGAGGCCCCCAAGAGTCCCCCAAGCGGCCCCAGGAGGCCCCCCAAATGCCCCCCCGAGCGCCCCAGGAGTCCCCCAAGCGGCCCCAGGAACCCCCAAAGCGCCGCATTGACACCAGGCCCTCGGGCAAACGGCAGACATGAGACTGTATGGGCCGGCGGAATGAGCGAAGCGATTAAATAACTACACACAAATAACAAAAAAAACATCCACATATTTTCGCATTTGTTCTGGGTTTTTGTCTTCCCCCCACTTCCCATATTTTCCCATATTTTCGGGGGAATCGAAGATTCATTGTGTCTGTGTGTGTTTGTTTCCCTCCTGAATCCAAGATTTGGACGCCCGAAATGGGTGCGGAAAAAATTGGTACACTGCCCAACAGCACATGCTGTCCCAGACGAGCAGCGGCCGCTGTTGGGCAGGCGGCCTCCTGTCTCGAATGGACACGGGCCGCGGCGGCGCGGACAGCGGGTCCTGTACGAAATGAACAGGAACAGCTGTCGGGCATTGTACCCATCCTTTCCGTAGCCATTTCGTTCGTGCCGACAAGAAGGGGAAGGTGCAAATCATGGCCGGCGGCATGTGCGCGGCCAGGGAGGTGGGGGCTGGGAACGTACTGAAATAAGGAGAGGCGCCATGAAACCTGTGGAGATATCATGGCCCCCGCAAGGATATCGACGCCCCCCTAGTCATCACCCCCTCTTTGCCGCCCCCGACCCATGGGCCTCTCCTCGGGGGCCTGACGCCCCAGATCTACTGAGATCCTGGCGACTCCATTTTTCGAGCCGGGCGTTTTCGCTCAATTTCGGGCCCCAGGACTACCTCACAGATCGATGCGGCTCGGAAAACGACGCAGGAAGATGGGGTCCAAGGGTCCAGTCGTGATTTTGGTTGCGATGTTGCAGCTTGTTTTGTCACGTCGGGAAGTGTTTTCCTTCTCTTCGGCCCCTGGGGGCCCTCCCCGGGCCTCGGGGCCAGCAGCAAAACGACTCGGGATCAAAAAAAGCGGCCCCGGGGGATGAGCAACGGGACTCGGGATTAAAAAAGCAGCAAAACGACTCGGGATTCAAAAAAGCAGCAAAACGGCTCGGGATAAAAAAAAAACGACTCGGGGGTCGACGCGATGCGCAAGAATCCTGACGTCGGGGGCTGGTGGTCTGGGGCCGAGGCGTCAGGAACCCCGCCCAGCCCCGACCAGGGAGTGGACGCCTCGTGCCAGCCCGCACTCTGGCGAGGCCGCCGGGGAAGGCGCGCGGGCGAGCACAGGCAGAGGCGTCGTCCTGCTTCGGCAGGGCCCCCTGAAGTCCCGACCCGCTCCCCAGGGCCAGCTTGCCAGCCCGAGCCGTTTCTCGACGGTCCCGGGGCCCGGGGAGGACCCCCGGAGGCCAGACGACCCTGCGATCTCCGACGTCGCCCCGAAAATGCAGCGTCGCAGCGAAGAGTACGACCGGACCCGTGGACCCCGCCTTCCTGCGCCACCTTTCGAGCCGCATCGAGCCGGGAGGGTCCCGGGGCCCGACATTGAGCGAAAACGCCCGGCTCCCCCCCCCCCCAAAAAAAGTCGCCAGGACCTCGAGCAGTGGATCTGGGGCACCGGGCCCCCGAGGAGAGGCCCATGGGCCTAGGCCTCCCGGCTGGGGTCCGAGTAGATGGGGTCGGAGGATCGCGCCGCGCTGCTGATGCATCGCCGTTCTAAGCCCAGGCATGCGACGTCCTGATTTTCTCAGGGCGGCGGCGTCCCTGGAAGCCCAGACCTCTTCCCTGAGGCCACCTGTTCATCCTGAGTCGTTCTTGACGGCCCCGAGGCCCGGCGAGGGCCCCCAGGGGCCGAAAACAGCGAAAAACCTCCCGCCCTGACTTCTGTTTCGACGCCAGCCCGTCCGCCCTACTTTGGGGAAATTCGTAAGTAGGGCTTGGAATTTCCGCCTTACTTCTCAAGCCCCGCTGATGCCAATTTCCGCCCTGCTTTTCTGCTGCTGTTTCCGCCCTACTTCTGTGGACTTCCGCCCTACATTATGCTGGGTGCAGGCATTTCCGCCCTACTTTTTCGGCTCCTGATAGGGGGATTTCCGACGCAGTTTTAAGTTGGGAAAAAAGCCAAACTAGCTAGGGCGGATCTGGAGTCAGGGCAGGCCAGAGAGCCCTCCCGCCGTGGACGGCAGCCCCCCGGCGCCTCCCACCCTGAGCCGGTCGAGCCGCGCGCGGGCCCCGCTCACGCGCGGCGGCGCGCGCGGGGGGCACCTCCGCCCGCCGCGCGCCGCGCGCCGCGCGCTACCGGCCCTCCGCCTGGGGCCCGCCGAGCTTCGCGCCGCCGTCGGCCTCCGAGGCGCGCCCGGCGCCCTTCGAGCCGCCGCCCGGCGCCGGGGCGCCCGGCTCGGCGCCGAGGGCGGCGGCGGCGGCGGCGGCGGCGGCGGCGGCGGCGGCGTTCGCGCGCTTGTGCGCCTTGGTCCGCGCGGCGCGGTTGCCCTTCTTGCCCGGGGCCTCCTGCGGAGGGGGCTCCCCGCCGCCCTCGGCGGCCATGGCGGGCGCGCGCCCCGGCCGGGGCGGGGGGCGCCACCGTGAGGCCACTGCGGCTGCGGGCCATATGCCTCCGGAGAGGGCCGGGCCCGGGGGAGAGGGGCGACGAGCGATGGCCTGCCCACGAGGCCCGATGACAAAACCCAGCGCGTCCGACTGCGTGATCGGCTCACGACCGCAAGCGCGGCGGGATCCGAGCGGCCAGCCTTCGGGAGGCCGACGTGGCAGGTCATACGGTGAGGGCATCAGCTAAGGAACGATTGTTGGATGAGGAATGCAGGGCCTGGAAGCCGGTGGGGCTCCACTCGTGGATCCGCAATGGACCCAGACATGCGACGCCCTGATTTTTCCAGGACGGCGCCCCTGGAAGTCCAGACCCTTTCCCTGGGACCGGCTTTTCGTCCTGAAGCGTTTTTGGCGGTCCCGAGGCCCGGCGAGGGCCCCCAGGGGCCGAAAACAGCGAAAAACCTCCCGTCCTGATTTTTTTACGACGCCATCATGTCTGGGGAGATCACCGCCGCCCTCATCAAATAAGGAGCCCCCCAGGGTCTGAGGCCTCCCGGGCACATTCCTCAACGAACGCCCCCCCCGCAAGCAGGAAGCTCTCACAGGTCCGCGCGGACGTCTGGCGTCGGCGCCGGGCCCCCGAGGAAGAGGAGGAGGAGGAGGAGGAGGAGGAGGAGGAGGGGAGGAGGAGGAGGAGGAAGAGGAGGAGGAGGAGGAGGAGGAGGAGGAGAGGAGGAGGAGGAGGAGGAGGAGATGGAGGAGGAGGAGTGAGGAGGAGGAGGAGGAGGAGGAGGAGGGGAGATGGAGGAGGAGGAGGAGGAGGAGGAGGAGGAGGAGGAGGAGGAGGAGGAGGGAGGAGGGGGGGAGGAGGAGGAGGAGGAGGAGGGGGAGGAGGAGGAGGAGGAGGAGAAGGTGGAGGAGGAGGAGGAGGTGGAGGAGAAGGAGGAGGAGGAGGAGGAGGAGAGGCAGGTGGAGGAGGAGGAGGAGGAGGAGGAGGAGGAGAAGAGGCAGGAGGAGGAGGAGGAGGAGGAGGAGGAGGAGGAGGAGAGGAGGAGGAGGAGAGGAGGAGGAGGAGGAGGGGAGGCGAGAGGAGAGGGAGAGGGTGGGGGGGAGTGAAGGAGGGGGGGGATAGCACCGCCGCCCTGATCAGATAAGGCACCCCCCAGGGTCTGAAGCCTCCTGGGCGCGGTCCTCAACCAGCGCTCTGGCCGCAGCTTCGGCACGCCCTCGGCGAGCTGCGGGGAGGCCCCGAGCGGCAGCGGCGCTCCAAGGCGAGCCGTGGGGAGGTCTCGAGCAGTAGCCGCTTTGGGCCCGGCTCTCCCCCGCGGGGGGGGGGTGTCGGGGACAGCTTCGGAATCGCGAGCGTCTGAGCGGCCCGTTGTGGCACAGAGAAACAGCTAGCAGCCCCCCCCCGAACACAAAGCACAAGCGTCTGAGGAGCCCTGTGTCACACGAAGAAGCAACAAAAACTACATCATCACCCCAAAAAACAGACAAACCAAGAGAGAGAGAGAGAGAGAGAGAGACGAGCATCTGAGGAGCCCCATGCCACACGCAAAAAAAAAACACCCACCCACCCCTTACCCCCCAAAAACACACATACAAACACCTCCCCTCCCCCTCCTACCCAACGAACACGAGCGTCTGAGCGCACGGTGAAGATGAGCACGCTCTGTGGCGTCGCGCGCCGCGCGCGCGCGGCGGCGCGGCGCCGCAAGGCCGAGGCGCCGAGGCGCACCACGGCAGGCTCAGGGCGCGCGGCGCGGGGACACTGGGTCCGTCCCTGTTGGATCGACAGTGCCGCTCGCGGGGTGCACGGTTTCCCCCGGGGGCGTAGGCGACCCGAGGAGGAGGAGGAGGAGGAAGAGGAGGAGGAGGAGGAGGAAGAGGAGGAGGAGGAGGATCGATCGTGCCATTCTGTTTTTCTTGAACCCACATCTGTTGAAAATCTCGAAGGCGAGCAGGCCGGCCATGATGCTTCCAGGGACGTGCAAGGCGAAGCCCAGAGAACACAGCCCACCTTGTGTGGTGCCAGGGTGAGAAGCGCAGATCGTTATTATTATAGGGCCCTCGGGTGCTGACCTGGGAGGGCCCTTGGAGACACCAAAAATTTTGGGGGAGCCACTTTAAAGAGGGTGGGGGTGGGGCCTGTGGACGGTGAGAGAAAGGCTGCGGAGCGAACAACTCTATTCTACTCTCGAATCCCATGCAGAGCAAACCCATCGATCGTGCCATTCTGTTTTTCTTGAACCCACATCTGTTGAAAATCTCGAAGGCGAGCAGGCCGGCCATGATGCTTCCAGGGACGTGCAAGGCGAAGCCCAGAGAACACAGCCCGAAATTCGCAAACTCCGTATGCGGTTCACGATCACGAAGCATTCCTGAGTCTTTCGCTCACCCATGGCGCCACAGGAAAATATGATTGTTTCGACTCCTGTAACAGCTTGGTGAAACCGGTGTCGACAAAGAGGCCGGCCAAGACGGATGCAAACCGAGGAGGGTAAGCAGCTGCCCGCTTCGTCCAGCGGACCCCAGCAGGGTCTGGCCCCGATAGTGCGATATGAAGTTTTGCCGAGAAAACACAGGGTTGACACCCGAAGCTGGGGCACTTGTGCACCATCTTGTTCATGTTCTCCACACCCCAGGACCACAACGTCGTAGGTTTTTTCCACCGCGCTCCGAAACCACAGAGGTGAGTCGTGAGCGACTGCTGTTTGGCAAGATCACGAAGGCTGCGAAACTCGACAGTGTGCCAGATCAGACTTGTCTGAGGATTCTCAATCACCCAGGGAACTCCACATTTCACAGCGAGTTTGCAGAGCTGGGCCGTCAGCCTCATGAAAAAGGTACCTGCTGCCACCTGGGCCTGCTCCGACTGAGTGTTCGTCGGCAGGCCCTCGATGAATTCACGACTCCTGATCATCGGCCTCCGGGCGTTGCTGTGCGTCGTGCACGGCGGCGCCAGGAGGATGCCCAAACAACGAGGATGAGCCAGAAGCCGCCGGATACGTCGTTGCACTGGGCGGCGGGTGACATCGCCTGCGGCTCCCTGCAGGACGTCGAAGGGGAAGGCCTCCACCCCGCGGCGCCTAGCGGCTTTGGAGAAAGCCCCGCAGCCACTGAACACCTCGATCATGAAGAACCCGCGCCTCTGACGCCCCCGACGCGGCCGCAGGCGCGGACGATCGCCGCCTCCAGCTCGTGGGCGCTCCGGTCGCAGTAGGCCTTGGACTTCTGGTCGAGCCCGTTGTAGACCTCCTGCACGAGCGCCCGCTTCTCGCATCGTCGCACTGATGCCCCCGTCCGCCAGCGGCCCCGGCGCTGCACCTCGGCGAGGTCCAGCCGGTTGGTCAGCCTGTCCAGGCTGGCGCCGGAGTGCCGGCCCATGTAAAGGACAGGCTTCAGGTCGCTGATGCCCGCGGGGATGCAGGCTGCGAGGAAGCTGGCGTTAAACTCCTTGAGCGTGAAGTCCCACAGGGGCCCCTGCTGGGGCCGGCTCGCCGCGCACTGGGTCAGGGCATCCGAGAGCCAAGTCCGGTTGATGATCAGACTCTCGTCGACGGCCCCGACCTTGCTGGGCATCCCCTTCTCGGCGGGATGCAGGAGGATCGCAGCTCGCCGCATGTCTTGTTTTGCGTTGCCTCGTAGGACTTGACAGGTCTGGAGGTCGAGGCACTCGCCCGGTCTCATGTATGTGTCCACCATGAGAAGCCAACAGAGCGCCATCCCCAGGCCGTTGACCCGGAGGAGCCCCATCGCGATGGCAGTCACCACCTCCCAGGGCAAGGGCCGCCGAGTGCGGCGCGGCACCAGCCGGCGCCAGCCGCGCAGGGCCCTGGTCGCCCGCGGCAAGGTCATCATGCCCTTGGCGTTGTAGCTCGGCACTACGTACTGGATGGCCGCGACGAGCTTCTCCCCCGTCGAGGGGGCCTTTCCCTCCAGAAAAAGTCTGTCGAAGTAGATCACGACCTGCGCGTCCAGGATGGCGGGATGCACACTCAGGTCCCTGATCTGCTGCCGATCTCGAAAGTCGTGAAGTAGCCTTTGATATTGTCCCCGCGTCTTCTGCGTCAGCGAGGCCTCCTCGGTGATGCCCGGCCCCTTCGTCGTGTCCCGGAGCGGCCCGTGAACGTCCTGCCGACGTGCGGCTCGACGCCCCCGCAGCTGCTGCTCTTTGTCGAGGCTCGCGCTCTTGGCCTCCAGCAAGCCCAGGATTGGATGCCCAGGAGGAGGCTGGTTGGCACGGCAGAGGCTCTCCACGTCCGGCTCGGTCTTCTGCCGCTTGCCCGTCAGTGGGTAGCCCGACCTCCGAGGCACACGAGAAAGCGCCTGCACCGCGTAGGACCTCGTCGGCGCGGTCCGCCGGTGGCTGGGGCGCCCCACCCGCCGGTCGCGAGGCTGGCGCCGATGGCTCTCTCTTGCGGGATGGTCCATCGGCTGGGTTCAACTCTGAAGGTAGCCATCTACATACAAATCTCGATTTGGTAGCTAGAGCCCACGCGGCTGCCTTACGATGAAGCATGAGTAAGCGAGGATCTCGACACCGACCTTTCGAGAGCGAGAGGATGAGCCCCAAGTTGTCTCCCAACATCAACCACGACTTGCCCCAGTCACCAGGGTCCCGAACCGCCTGACGAATAGATCCCAAGAAGCCCCGCATTTCGGTAACATGTATCGGCTCACGAGTAAAGACCGGTTGATATCTTTCCAGCGTCCACCGAGTTGACCGAACAAGCTGAGGGGGGACGTGGGGGAAATCGCGATTCAAGTACACATCACCGTAATCGACCTCCTTGTTTGATATATAATCCATATGTGTTTGTTTGTCACAAGGTTGTCCCAGAGCGTGTTCACGGGGATTTGTACGAGCCGGATCGTCTTCATTCTTATATCTCCAGCGCTCATGCCACTTCCCTACCTGCTGTGCACCCCCCACCGTCCAGGCCCCCCTCACCGTGGCATGCCCAGACTCACACGCATCGTAGGCCAACACGTCCGAGGACCAGTTAGGATCCAAGTCCCTAGACGCGGAAATCAAAAGACCCTGGATGGTCCTAAGTTCCTGGAGGACACTTTTCCACAGACTCCTAGGCTTGATGAAATCACCCCTGGAAAAATCGTAACAGGCGCGCAACGTGCTAAGCAGCTCTCGCCGAATGAGAGCCACAAAAGTAAAGTGGCCAATCAGACGCTCAAGCTGACGGCTGGTCAGAGGAGGCTGCCTGCGCCGAATCCACCCCAGCGCCTGCCACAACCGCCAGTAGCGCTTCGCGGACACCTGCACGAGACCAGGACAGCCGATCTGCTCCACGCCCAGCATCTCCATGCTCGCCGCGGCGTCGGACTCGTCGTGAGTGGCGTAGCCCGCGCGCTGCAACGCGGCGCACGCAGCCTCTCGGAGCCGTGTCACCTCGGCGCGATCGAACCCCTCGATCAGCACGTTGTCCACGTACACCGTGTGCACCGCCCCGTCTTCGGCTCGAGGCGGAGGCCGAAAGTCGACCGCACGGCGCCGCGGCCCCAGCTCGGGGACTCCATCGAGAACATGCTCGTGGATCCGCTGCACCATGAAGAGGGCCCACTTCCACCCCATCGGGACCACGTTCATCAGGGGGTACAGGATCTGGTCGCCCTGCACGGCCTGGCCGTCCAGCTCCACCACGCCCAGCTCCGAGACCCGGACGCCGTCGAGGCCGAAGTAGGGCTGCAGCCAGCAAGGCAACTGGCGCTGGTAAAAGGCGTTCTGAACGTCACCCCCTGCGTACCACATCTGCTGGTGCGCCGAGACCTCGACCTCCCCGAAGCTGCTGCCCGAGAAGAGGTGGACCTTCGGCGCGGCTCGAAAGTGTTGGTTACTCCGTCGGCAATCGATCACGATTCGAATGCTAGAGTCCTTCTTCTTCACGAAAAAGACCTTGACGGCTTCCTTCCGGCGGCGGCTCAGGCGGAAGATCCCCCGAGCAAGGCCGTCCTTCACGAAGCCGATGTAGGCGTCGCGATTCTCCTTCAAAGCTGTGTCGCCGTACAACGTCGGCAGGCCTTCCACCTGCCGGACCTGCGCGACCTCCTGCGGCTGCCGCAGCCACACATCTCGCTGGCCCTCTGTCATGTACCGGAGCAGGTCCGGTGGCGCGTTCGTCGGCAGCGGGGCCGGGCGGTTGCCCCTCTTGGGCCAGCTGACCAACTCGCGCGAGTAGGGCCGAACTGGAGAGACCTCGTCGCCGTCCATGCACAACGAGGGCGTGCTCCCGAGAAGCCCATGAAAGGCTTCCTGCGGACTGATCGAATTCACCGGCTCGGGGGCGTGAGCCGCGTGAAGCGCCCGCACGTCGCTGTAGACCAGGGCGGAGGGGCCGGTCAGCTCACCAACGGACTCCACCTCGGGCGTGTCGAAACCTGCCAGGCGATTGATGGCTCGAATCGTCTCGGCGGTCCTATCTTGGACCTTGAGCCGCCGCCGAACACGTTGTTCCGTGCCCCGCGACAGCGAAGTGCAGCCACCAGTGTAACACTCCTGCCGAGGACAAGCCAAAGGAAGAAGCCCATCCCCTTCACCAGCAGCAGCATCGCGATGGTGAATTGACCCCTTGGCATTCGCACCGCGACCGGGGACCGTCGCGGTGCGCCCCTCTCTCAGGGGTTATCCTGCTCCTTCTTGCCGCCACCCTTGGCGGCCTTCTTGGCCGCCGCCGACTCCTCGCGAGCCTTGCGGCGCTGCTTCATCACCTCCGTCTCCTTACTCTTCTTGTCGGTCGCGTAGTGCGCGAGCCCAGGGTTGAGCGCGACCCCGCGGCGCAGACCGCCGGTGGGGTCGCGGCCCACGTAGTGCTCCAGGCCCTCCAGCTGGAGGGTGCCGTTGGTCTCCTCCACTAGCTGGCACAGCCGCGCCAGCACTTCAACGCTTGCGAGGTTGCCGCCGTCGCACTGATCATAGCACACCGAGAGGTCCAGCGCCAGACCCACCAGATCGTGGACGAGGTAGGCAGTGGAATCGATCGCGATCTTCTGCTCCGTGGCCCACTTGGTCTGGCGGGCGTCGAAGGCACCGCCGTGGTCCCGCACGTACTTGAAAAGCCACAGCGCCGACCGCTCGCCCTCCAGCGGGAAGTCCTCCATCGGCTCTGTGCTCATCTTGCTGACAGCGTTGGCAAAGTCACACCAACGCCGCCCGCCTGGGTCATAGGAGACCGGGGCGAGCACGCGGGCGTCGCCGCCTTCACCAGCGGGGCCACCATCCCCGGTCCTGCTCAGGTAGTCGGGGCGACACGCGGCTATCACCTCGCCGTTGGTCAGGCGGTGGAGCGCCAGGTCGCCCAGGACCTTGTCGCCAACCTCGAGCACCACGGGGTCGCCGCGGCGCACGGCGCCGATCGTGACGAGGGAAACCCAGCGGCCCCCCTCGCTCACCGGCTCCACATCCGCGTCGATGACCTCGGGAGTGCGGGTGCCCCCCACGAGGAGGTCTCCGCCCTCTGGAGGCTCAAGGGGAGGCGGCAGGGGCGGCAAGGGGCGGCCGCGCGCACGCCGGTAGGTGCCCTCGTGCAACTCCAGCGGCTGCCTCTGCCCCATGGCGTCGGAGTACGCCGTCGGGCCCACGGCCTCGCCGCCCTCGGCCACGGCGAGCTCGTGCCCCTCGTTGATCAGGTCGAGGAGCTGCTGCTCGTCCGGGAAATCGCGGAACCTGTAGGTCTTGCCGCGGAGGAAGAACGGGAGGGTGCCGTCGGATGGCAGGATGGCCGCGCGGCACGGACCCGAGTCAGGATCCCCGGCCAGCACACTCTCGATGTACATGTCTCCGTCGGGCGTGTACACGACCCAGTGCTGGGCGTCGACCTGGAACAAAATTAGGCGCTCATGCCACACATTATCATCAGTATAGAAAACAGCCAAGTAGCGCCCCACGAGGAGCTCATTGCAGAACTCCTCCTCCACGGCGACGTGACCTGTCGCCAAGAGCAGGGCGGCCAGGCCCTGCCAGCGCGGCACGCCTGGGGGAGCCGGGGCCGTCGGGCGCACCTCCCGAAGGGGGGCTCGGCGGCGCCCGCTCTCGGACGCCATCTCGGCGGCGGCAGGCGCAGAGTCGGCCTCCCAGCACCAGGACGACGTGGCCCACCGCGCCTCCAGCCAGGTGCCACAGGCCCTCCTTCGCGTCACTCTCCGGCGCAGGCGGACACTCCGGCGCCTCCGGGCACGAGCAGGTGCAGGCCGGCGCCTCCGGGCAGATCACGCCCTCCGGCGGACCGCTCCAGTCGGACAAGGCCGGACAGTGCTGCCCGAGTGCCTCGCCCGCCGCTGCCGCCGCCGCGGCGGCCAGGCTGGCCGCGTCCGCGGCCGAGTAGGCAGCCTGGGCAGCCGCCTCGGCGCCCGCGTGGCCGGCGCCCTGCCAGAGCCCGGCCTGCTGCAGGAAGGTCTGGTACACCAGGTCGGCGTGCCTGAGCAAGACCGCGCCCACCACGCCGGCTGCAGCGTGCCGCGGACGCAGCGCCAAGGCCATGCAGAGCCCGGGCCCCGGGACGCCCCTCCCTGTATGAGAGAAAGGCTGCGGAGCGAACAACTCTATTCTACTCTCGAATCCCATGCAGAGCAAACCCAGGAGATGGGAGGAGGAGGAGGAGGAGGAGGAGGAGGAGGAGGAGGAGAAGGACGAGGAGGAGGAGATGGAGGAGGAGGAGGAGGAGGAGGAGGAGGAGGAGGAGGAGGAGGAGGAGAGAGGAGGAGGAGGAGGAGGAGGCGGAGGAGGCGGAGGAAGGAGGAGGAGGAGGAGGAGGAGGAGGAGGAGGACGAGGACGAGGAAATGGAGGAAGAGGAGGAGAAGGAGGAGGAGGAGGAGGAGGAGGAGGAGGACGGGTCGCCTGAGCCCTTTGGAGAAGCCCTCCATCGCGGGGGGGGGCGGCGCTACGGCAGGTTCGTGTCGTGCCGACATCGGCCGCTTCCGAAACGTCAGATCGTTCAGCATCGACCGATTCTGGGTCGCCGGCGGCGTTCAACGTTGAACGCCGACGGCGGGGTCGCCGCCGGTCGACACGACACGAAGCTACCGTACGCGAGAGGAAGACTCGGCGGCGAGCGAGGGGGGGGGAAGTGAGAAGGAAAAGGCCTTCTCAGAAGGCGGCGAGGCTTCTCGGAAGCCGTCGCGCCTTCTGCGAAGCTGTCTGTGTCTGCGGGTCCGCGCGGGGAAGAATGCTCAGAAGGCTGTGGGACTTCCCAGCCTTCTGAGAAGGCCCGGCCCCGGCTCGCCGCCGAAAAATGAGGAGACGGGTAGAAGAATGAACACATGTGCACACACACACACATCCACACACGCGCGCGTGGACACAGACAGTACTGCACTGCGCTTCCACATGCGCTGATCATGCACAAGGTCAGAACTCAGATTGGCACGGAATGCTTCCCTATGTACTATGTTCGTCCACTCGTTGCGCGGCAGCCCACAGCGCCTGATATACCGCTGCGTAGCTGGGACTGTCGCTGCAACAAAGAAAATAAAGTAAAACCCAGACCACCTCGCGTCGTGAGAAAGTATGACGGGAGGCTCTCGCAATGTTCAACCTCTTGGCGGGGCCTTTGCCGGGCCGCGGGATCGCCAAAAAAACGAAGGATGAAAAGCTGGTCCCTGGGAAAGGGGCCAGACCTATGGGGTCCACGTCATGAAATCAAAAAGCTTTACACCGGGAATCTGAGAAGAGGGGGACAAGGTACGGGGGACACGCTGACTCATCATCAACATCATCAGCATCAGCATGATCAACAACAGCATCGCCATCATCGTCAGCAGCATCACCATCATCGCCATCATCACCGTTACGATCATCACCCTCATCAGCATCATCGTCATCATCCTGATGATCCTCCTCATCGTCATCATAATCACCATAACCACCACCGCAACCATCATCAATATCTTCATCATCATCAACAGCATCATCATCAGCATCATCACCATCATCAAAAAAACATCATCAGCCCCATCATCAGCATCACCGTCACCATCATCATCATCAGCATCATCATCATCATCAACAACAACATCATCATATTCATCACAATCATAATCAGCATCATAATCAACAACATCAACATAATCATCATCAGCATCATCATCAGCATCATCACCGTCATCATCCGAATCACCAGAACCCACATTCTCACACTCACTATAATCCTCGTCATCCGCGCGCGCGCGCCCCCTCGGACAGTCCTGGTCCCTACGCACTAGGGGGACAACTGGGGCTCACGAGCTCCCTCTGGGCCATTGTTTGAAGCCTGGGGGGGGGCTGCTCTTTGGTGAGCTTCAAAATGGCCTTGTACCCCCCCCCCCCCCACACACACCCCACCCCACTCTGACTGTTGCGGGGTGGGGTACACTGCCCCTTGAATTTCCTGGAGGCCCTGGTCCGCCAGCATCCACACCTCCGACACCACAAGACCCCACGGCACACAGCAAGGTGGGGTCGGAGGCTGGGGTGGACGGTGGGGCCTCCAGCGTCTGCACGGGGCACGGGCGACCTCCCGCCCAACGCCTTGCAACGAACTCGCTGCTCTCGTATCTATGCAGGAGGAACGGAGCCAGCGAGCGCAACACCTCCCGTGGGTCTGCTTCCCGCACCTGGCGCAAGAAACTTGGTCATCGCGGACCTTGGGCCAATGGGGGGTCACCTCTAAAAGTGAAATCCTCTACAGAAGGGTTCCTATCGAAACCATTAACTGAAGGA
Organism: Prorocentrum cordatum; assembly: GCA_963575745.1. Lineage (NCBI taxonomy): Eukaryota > Dinophyceae > Prorocentrales > Prorocentraceae > Prorocentrum > Prorocentrum cordatum. The sequence continues at coordinate 24,030 of CAUYUJ010007508.1, read as the reverse complement.
TTCCTATTGAAATCCTCCACATCTGGATTCCTATTGAATTCACCCGCAGAAGGATTGATATTGCGATGCTTCGAAAAAAAGAAACCCCCGTTGGCATTGCATTGGCGTTGGCTTGGCAATGGTTTGGCGTCGCATTGGCATTGCGTTGGCATTGCGCTTGGCAGTGCGTTGCTAGCGCGCTTGCATTTCGCAAGCATTGTGCTGGCGAGTGAACCCTCCACAGAAGGACTCCGATCGAAACCTTATATAAGAAGGGCTCTGATTGAAACCCTCCACAAAACAACGGTTCATACTGACACCCTTAACAGAAGGATTCCATGCGAAACCCTCCACAAAAGGATCCCGGTTGAAATCTACAACAAAACGCCTCCACCATTGGCAGTGCATGGGCATTGGGTTGGGGTCGCTTTAGCATTGCTGTGGCAATGTGTTGGCACTGCGCTGGCATTGCGCTGGCATTGCGCTGGCGAATTCAAGCACCTCCCTTCGCATAGTGATTCCTGCTGAACCCCCACAAGAAGGATTCCGATTGAAGCATCCCACAAGAGGCTTAACATTGAACTCCCTCACGGAAGGGTTCCATTCGAAGCCCTCCATAGAAGGATTCTTCTTGAACCCGACCACGAACGATTTCCCCCATTGGCATTGCATTGGCATTGAACTGGGGTCGCTTTGGCATTGGCTTGGCATTGCGTTGGTATCGCGTTGGCATTGCGCTAGCGGGTTCTAGTGCCCCCCCACACACACAGAGGGATTCCTATGAACACCTTGCTTGCTATTGAGATGTTTCGAATGAAAGAACCCCCCGCTGGCATTGCATTGGCATTGGTTTGGCAGTGGTTTGGCATCGCATTGGCATTGCGTTGGCATTGCGTTTGGCAGTGCGTTGCAAATCTGCTTGCAGTTCGCAAGCATTGCGCTGTCGAGTCTCCTCATGGAACCCTCCGCAAAAGGACTCCGATCGAAAACTTCTACAAGAAGGATTCCTACTGACACCCTCCACAGAAGGATTACATGCGAAACCCTCCACTGAAGGATTCCTTTTGAAATCTACCACAAAGGATTTCCCCCATTGGCAGTGCGTTGGCATTGAGCTGTGATCGTTTTGGCATTGGTGTGGCATTGCGTTGGCTCTGCGTTGGCATTGCGCTGGCATTGCGCTGGCGAGTTCCAACACCTCCCTTCGCATAGTGATTCCTGCTGAACCCCCACAAGAAGGATTCCGATTGAAGCATCCCACAAGAGGCTTCACATTTTTTTTTCATGCCGGACGGATCGTGTTTTCCATGCTCCAGGCCGAGGGCAAAAGGTAGGGGCTGGGGACCAGGTTCGAGTGGAGCTCGGGGCTGGGGTCGACATGCAAAACCGCGCAGCAGTCACACATAGTGCGTCTCCCCCAAGGTCCGAGCGGAGCTAGGGGCTGCCAGCGACAAGCAAAACTGTTTAGCTGCAGTCACACACAGTGCCTCCCCCAAGGTTCGAGTGGAGCTCGGGGCTGCAACTGCAAGTTAAAGGTATGTGGATGCCATGCTGAGTCGCCGGGGCCAGCTGATGAGGATGAAGAAGAACAAAGAAGAGTAGTAGAAGGGCTCGGGTGCGCGTGCTGATTTTTGGAAGGGGGGAGGCGATGAAAAGACGCGCATGGCCATCATTGAATAACACGCGTCAACTATCATGAAAGACATCCGGACCACGGTCGCCGCAGTCACACGCAGAGTCTGCCCCGAGGCTCGAGTGAAGCCCGGGGCTGGAACGACGATCCGCCGACCCCCTGTGGGTCTCCAGGCGCGTGAGATTCTCCCCACTCCCCACAAGCCCCCCCAGGGACCTCGCCCCACCCACACCCCACCACCATCCTCATCCTGATCAAGATGATGAGGAAGATGAGGATGATGGAGTTCAACATGAGAAGAGCCAAGACAACGCAGCAGCACAACACTTTGCCTCGGGATCATGCCAGCTGGAAAATGAAGGCCCGGCAGAACAGCGGGATTTAAACGGCGGCAGCCAAAAGGCGCTGCCAGGCCACGAGGAATGCCGGGCTGCCGCAAGTCATCGGGCCAGAAAATCTATACATATCCAGGGCTGGGCCCTGGAAAACTGGAAATCCAAATGTCGTTCATCGTTGCGTCGCATCGGCGGATATGTCGGGCCCCACTACGCCCCCCGAGCATTCTGGAGAGATTGCCCCCCGGGCTCTTAGCGGGTTGGCGTAGTTGCGCCACATCAGTTGGACAATGAAAAAAGCCGGAGGAGCGGGGGAGGAAGGAGGGGTGGCGAGCGGGCGGCGGCAGTGGCAGAATTGCGAGAACAAGCGGAGAGGAGCAGGGAGGAGGAGGAGGATAACAAGGACGATCGGTTATATAAATGTGGTTTGCGGACAGAGCCCATGCTTCTGCAGTCGACGTTTACTCTTGCTGCTTGTCCTCCTGCTTCGATTTGCCTTCTCCTGGCTGATGATGTTGCCCCTGCAGTCTTTGCTTCCTTCTCGCAGACGCCCCCGCATCGTCGTCGTCTTCGTCGTCCCTTTTCAGCCTTGTGTCATGCTGCTGCTACTGCTCCTTCTGATGGAATTGTTGACGCTTCGCGTATCCCCACCAGCCCATCCAGAAACGACGCCCTGGCGAGCTGAGGTGACCAGGGAAGTGTGGGAGCAACGAGGGGGACAGCCGAGCCGAGCGAAGGAGGGATGAGGCGACGGAGGAGGATAGCTGGATGGATGGATGAGGGAGTGTGGAAAATGATAAGGAATAGGACGAGGAAGAGGAGGAGGAGGAGGACGACGACGAGGGGGAGGAGGAGGAGAAGGGGGAGGAGGAGGAGGAGGAGGGTCGGGATGATGATGATGAGGAGGAGGAGGAGGGGGAGAGGAGGAGGAGGAGGTGGAGGAGGAGGATGCGGAAGAAGATGAATATGATGAGAAGGTGGAGGAGAAGAAGGAGGATAAGGACGCTGACCAGCAGAATGGCCATAAGCATCTTGAATGCCTCTCGGATGCCTCTTGGAAGCCTTTTGGAAGCCTTTTGGAAGCCTCTTCGGGCGTCTTGGGGGTCTCTTGGCGGTCAATGGGGGCTCTTGGGCGTCTTGGGTGCTTCGGGGGGGGACCTGGGGCCGCTTGGGGTCCTCTTGGAGGGCTCTTGGGGGCCTCTTGGAAGCCTCTTGGGGCCTCTTGGGGGCCTCTTGGAGCCTCATGGCGGCCTCTTGGGGCCCTCTTGGAGGCCTCTTGGGGGCCTCTTGGGGCCATTTTGGGGCCATCTTGGCGCCTCTTGGGGCCTCCTTGGCGCCTCTTGGGGCCATCTTAGAGAACATCGATCAAACAAGAGGGGAGCTCTAATTAGCGTCGCCCCTCTAAAGCCTCTAAAATCGCCTCTTGGGGCCCTCTTGGGCCGCTCTTGGAGCGCTTTTGGGCACTCTTGGGGCCGTCTTGGGGCTCTCTTGGGCCTCTCTTGGGGCCCTCTTGGGCCATCTTGGAGCCATCTTGAGGCCCCGGATGGCCATCGGAAGCGAAAAGGCGAGAAGGCAAACATCATGGCTTGTTTTTTTAAGGTTTTGGAAGGATTTGGGCTTCTTGGAGGCCTCCTTGGGAAGCTCTTTGGCCTCTTGGGGCGGTCTTGGGGCGGTCTTGGGGCCTCTTGGAGCATCTTGGGAGCTATCTTGAGGCATCTTGGACTATCTTGAACTATATTGGAGCTCATCTTAGGCTCTCCGAGGCGCTCTTGGGGCCGTCTTGGGCCATCTTGGACGCTCCAACGCGTCGCGAACCCCCCCGTCCAGGTCCAGGGGAGTGGGTAGGGGGAGGGGTAAACCCCTCCCCGAAGGGGAAGAAGGAGGTTGGAAGAGGAAACTCCCTAGACCACCTACGCCCTAAAGGGCTGGTGGGACTTCTGATCCAGATTATTCACGTTCCCTTCTTTTGTTTTTCTGCTACCGCGTGGCTCAGGCTCTTGATAGGTTCCGTGCGTTGCCAACCTCGCGGCATCTTTCTTGCTGTAGTTTGCGGCCCGTTTTCGCCGGCAGAGACCATGGTTGCTGGATCGAGCGGCAGCGCGCGGGACATGGTCGCGTGCCCCATTCTGAAGCACGTCCCCCCCGTCCGCAAGACAGGAGACGACGCCTTGGATGACGCGGCCAAGAGGAACCGCAAGAGGCTCTGCGACATCATCACCCTGGCGTGGGAAGACCCTGCAGGCCGTGCCGACGCTCTCAACTTCATGGAGGAACAGCGAGAGGCGAAGCGTCGCAAGGCTGGCGTTGTCGTTGGTTTGTGCTTTACTTCGATATCGGTGATGCACTGCTTGGATGAGACGTGGCGCATCACTTTCTGGTGCGCTCGGCTGCAGGTGACCGCCGCATCTTTGGGCGAGGCTACTACGAAGGACCCTCAATTGTTCAAGAACCTTGACACGATGTTCTTCGCCATCAGCATGCAGTGCGTTATTCCGGATGTTTGCATTTCGCAGACGGTTCTCGAAAGAACCCTCATTGCACGCGGTGGGCAAATTGGCGACAGGTTCCAATTCGTGGTGAAGGGGCACGGCGCGGGTTGTTTCATTTCCAAGACTGGCGTCGTTGACTGGTCTCAGGGGCTGTACGTGCTCAACTGGGAGAACGGCAGGGCTGTGACGATCACGCATCGGCCGAGCGGCACCACCAAGCCTTTGGACACGGAGGTTCCGATTGTGGACGGGTGGGAGCTCGTCCACACCTATTCGGATATGGGGTGCAAGCTTGAGAAGGGCAAGACATCGTACCCAGCAGAGTCGTTCTTCTCCAAGGTCGCTCGCGAGGGCCCTCACGAGCTGCGCTTCAAGCCTTGGACTGGCAAGTCGAAGCCGTTCCAGGATGAGGCCGTCAAGCAGAGCGATGAGCTGAAGAAGGTGGCGTCGACGAGCGACTCCGCCATGCAGGCGGCCAACGCGGCGGCCTACGCCACGCCGATCAAGGAGCAGCAGAAGGCGAGGGCGCAGGGCGGCTTGGCGAAGCTGGCGGAGAAAAAGAAGGAGCGCAAGGACGGGCGCAAGGTCGTCCTCAAGGCCCCCGCTCCTGCGGCGGCGCCGGCGGCGCCGGCGTAGGTCGAGGTGGGTTCGCTGGGTTGCACTCCCCGCGGGCGGGGTCAGTGCAGCACCTTGGAGGTGCGTTTTTTCCATTTGCGGGCTCCTCTCGGCGGTTGCCGCGGGCGCTGCCCAGGGGCAGGGGGGCTCTTGGTTGGAGATCTTTGGATCGGAAAGCTGTTGTGCTGTTGTGATTGTCCCCTCTCCTCGCCTGCTGGGCCCAGCTGCGCAGAGCGTGTACATGTGCAGTGGGGATGGGCCACGGGGTGGGCGCGGATTAGGGTAGCCAGAGGGGGGCGAGGAAATGGAGGGGCTGGGTATGGCTACGAGGTGCCGCGGGGCCTGCAGTTGCACGACGTTTGTCCTTTTTCGGAGCGGCGCAGGATGGGGCCTGCAACGCCCTTTTGAGCGAGAGTGTCATCATACGGTTACCGATGCCGACGTCTGAGAAACAACATAAAAAAACAAAACAGCATCGTTTCCTCCTTCTTCCCGCCCTCCCTCCATGCCTCCTTTATTATATCCATGCCACCCCTCCCCTTCAGCCTCCCACCCCTCCTTTATCACACAGCAAAGCTTCTTACTGCGCGCGTGTATCCGTTTTCGTGCCTCATGGGCCCCCGCATTGCGCATCGAAGGATGGGCCGGAGCTGGGGGGGAGGGAAAGGAGAGACCACCAGTGGAATCCGGGTTGCGCGTCCAACCGGCGGCGGAATATCGAGTAAACTTAGTCCTATTATTTTTCGGGCTTTCTATGGGCCCATTGAGCCCTGTGAGGCCGATGAGTTTCGGGAGCTCCCTGGGCCTTGCGCGCCCCATGGGCCCTGCGAGTTTTGTGGGTTCCCACGGGCCTTGCGGGCCCTCTGGGCTTGTCGCGCCCCGCAAGCCAATGGGCCACATGGGCAGTTTTCGCACGATGTGCCCTACGAACCCTTTCAGCTCTATGCACTGTCGGGCCCCAAAAGCCCAAAGGCATCATCGGCCTTATGATGCCAACGAGTCCACTGAGCTTAGTGACATCATGAGCCTCTGAGCCTCCCTGCGGCTTTGACTACACAACCTGTTCGTTACCATTTGTCCTACGCAAGCTTTTCGTTACCATTTGTCCCCCACAAGGTTTTCGTTACCACTCATCCCCCCGCACTTTTCGTCACCATTTGTCCCCGCCGAGCTTTTTGTTACCATTTGTTCCCCACGAGCTTCTTCTCGTTACCATTTGGCCCCCACGAGCGTTTCGTTACCATTTGTCCCCCACAAGCTTTTCGTTACCATTTGTCCCCCCACAGTTTTCCTTACCATTTGTCCCCCCCGAGCTTTTCCTTACCATTTGTCCCCCACAAGCTTTTCGTTACCATGTGTCCCCCTATGAGCCCTGTGAGCCCTGTGGGCCTCATGGGCTGTCTCAGCCGTCTGAACCCCACTAGCCTGAGGAATCCTTTGGGCCGCGCGGGCTTTTTGAGCTTCAGAATTGGACGACCCATGTGAGTTCTGTGGGCATCATGGGTCTCTTGAGGCATGCGGGCCCTATGCGCCCGATGAAATGCATGTGCCTTCTGAAACGTCGGGGCATTACGAATTGTGAGCCCTATGGCTCACAGGGGCCTAAGCCTTGGGAGCCCTTCGTTACTCATGGAGCTTATGATTGTGGGGGCCTTGTGGGCCCTACTGGTCATTCGGACCCGTCTCTGCGAGCCTCCGGGCAAGCCCGCTCTACATGTGTATTGTCCTCGCAAGTCTGTTTGAGCCTATGTACACCCCTAAAGTCTTGACGCTTCGCGCAACCCGTCAGCTCATCCATGGAAGCTGCTTGGGCGAGTTGCCTTGCTCAGGGAAGTGTGGCAGCATGCAGTGTACCAGCATACTGCATGCCAAAGAGGGCCCCAAGGGGGCCCCGAGAGTGATTCAACTTCTTAAATTCGCGTACCCCTTTAAATTCCCGTACCCTCTCAGACTCTCGTCCTCTCTAAATTCCCGCGCCCCGATCAAATTCCCGTACCCCCTTACGTTCCCTTACCCCCCGCCCTTCCCGTGCCCCCATAAATTCCCGTACCCTCTTATATTCCTGTATTTCCTAATCTCCCGCACCCCCATTAAGTTCCAGTACCCCTTCAATTCCCGTACCCACTTAAACTTCCGTACCCCCTTAAATTCCCGTACCCCCTTAAATTCCCGTGCGCCCTTAAATTACCGCACCCCCGTTAAACTCCCGTACCCTGTAAATTCCAGTACCCCCTGACATTCCCGTATCCTTTTGGAAATTCCCGTTCCCCTTTCAATTTCCGTACCTCCTTTTAAGTTCTTAGGGTTCGGATCTCAAAGGGTTGCCACGCAAGCATTGTTTAGGAAATCCAGTGGTGCAAGCTATCGTGAAGCCAGAGAGGTTTCGTGACAATTTCGTGCCCGTTGCACCGCTGACGCAACTCATCAAATTGCCGCCCCCCTTGGAGGGGAGTTGGAAACGTAACGGATTTCCCCCTCCGCCGCCTTTCGGGGAGGGGTGCCATAGCCATATTGGAATTAAGGGGGGGGTCGCTTCGCGAGGGGGGGCTGGAATTGTACCACCGTGAATTCCTGCTGCTCTTGGACACCCTTGAATTCCCGACGCCCCCAAGTGGCCCGGCTCTATATGAGCCTCGTTGACCCCGTGAGCCTTTTCAGTCCTACGGGACATACTGGCCTTTGTGAGCCACATGCGCCTTGTGCGACCCGTGAGCTGCGCTTTGCGCAGCTCTATGGGGGAAGCTCGGGAGCTCGGTGCGCGAGGTTTGGGAGCCCAGTGCGGTGCCTTGTCGGAAGCCTCACGGGAAGGCCCATGTACGAGGGCTCCGTGGCCTTCCCCACAAAACTTCGGGGCCCTACGGACGAGGCCTGGGAGGCCTACGCATGACATGTCGAATGCATTGTGCGACTGTTGGGCGGGCCGAATCCGATAGGAAGGGGTGCCCGACACGAGTTTAGGAAATTCACTGGTGCATTCTGTGCTCTGGCATGCAGCAGTTATTGTGGACATCCAGTGGTGCACACTGCGCGCGCACACGCACCTGGAGTTACCTGAGACCCGCTCTGCCTCGAGCGTATTCGGCAGCCGCCCCCGTGTGGTGGCACCCCTAACTACATGCAGAGTTTCGCCTGGCAAGCGTTCTCATCTTTACACATCTCCATGCTCCACGGGGGCCTGGAGGGACCATTTTGAGTGATCTGTTTGTCTCGTCGTGGTGCGTGTGCTGGCCTCTCTCTCTCTCTCTCTCTTTCTCTCTCTCTTTCTCTCTCTTTCTCTCTCCTCCTCTTTGAATGCGTTCCCCCGTGCCTGCCAGGAGAGTTCACTGTGTGTGGCGGCATCCGTGCTTTGGCATCGGCTGTCAAGGCGTTTCTGGCATCGGTTGTGTGTGGCGGCATCGCCAGTGTGTGGCGGCATCCTTGTTTTGGCATCGGCTCTGTGGGGCGGCGTTCGTGTTTTGGCATCGCCTGTGTGTGGCGGCATCCGTGTTTTGGCATCCGCCCGGGGAAATAGAAATATAACAAACAACAGCAAAGTTTGCGGGTGCGTAGGCCAGCTAGGGCACAGCCTGGGGACTTCGCTGAAACAGTCCCAAGCGATCGGGGGAGGAGGAGGGGGAGGCGGAGGTAGACGAGGAAGGGGGCACACGTAGGAGATGCGGACAGCCGCGGAAATGGGCACCCGCGTCGCTCCATAGTTTGTCGGTTCCGGCTGCGGGGGGCCTCACGCGTCCTTGGAGTACGATGCTTTGTCTGAGCACCAGGGCTAATCTTGGCCGCTGTTACTTAGCGAAGTGCCCCGGAAATGTCTCTCATCGTTGTCATGGCTTTCGTCCCCAACCGCATTGCCATCCCGTATTGGCTCAAAACTGGCATTCGACAGGGAAGAGAATTCATACTGCCTGTGTCCAACAACTTCGTAGTTCCATGCTTGGGCCGGCCAGTTCTTCAGAAGTAGCTCCGTTGTCGCATGGTGTAGGGGCCTCGGCCACCACAGGCACTGACGCAGCGTCGGCCAACGTCGCAAAGTTAGTTCAGGCTGGCGATTGTGGAGAAGAAGTGCCGAATGGTCAATATTTACGGTTGTTCAGGAATCCGCAGACAAACGTACCCACGGTAGTGCACACGATGACATTGGAACAGGCCACATTTCCCGAAGCATCTTGGCGCATTATCGTCGACGAGGACGGTTGGGGCGCCGTGGAGGATACCGACGGTGTCTTAGAGGCCGTCGCCTTGGAGGACCGTTTCAATAATGTCTTGCTACAACATGAAGATGGCAGCTTTCACGTGCAGGTGATGAGCGAGGGGAAGGTGGCGCAGCAGTTCTCACTGTCAAAGAAAATGGAGCAGTTCATAGACGTGACCCTTCGTATTCCAATGGGCCCGATGCTCTTGGAAGCGGAGTTGAAGTTTGCTTTGCTGTCCTGGCCTCGGAGTGGCTTCAGATTCTTCGCCTCTGCGCATGAGCTTTACGACGCCCTCAACCTCCAGAGTTTCTCAAAGCAGCGCTCCAAGTGGAGCTATGCATCCTTCGGCTCGTGGCACAGATTTGTGGGCGAGCTCTTGGGGAATGCCGACCACCACGTTCTCCCATCCGCACACGTGAGCCAGTCCGAGGATGTCAACATCCTCCGCCCACAGCACGGCCTTCCACTCTTTGAGGGGTCTTACTTTTCATCTGCAGCCTTGCTCGCTCTGCTTGCCCGATGGGCAGGCGCTTCCCCGGCCAAGGGTGGACTCAAAGGAGACCGGGACAGAGGGGCGTCCAAGGATCTTTTAGATGGACTTCTCCTCTCGGCCTTGGCCATGCCAGGCGCAACGTTGCCAGTGTACCTCGACCAGGCGTGGGTACCCAAATGGCCCGCGAAGGATGCCGATCCCGACGGGTACCTTCCGTTGGGGGTTGACGGGTCCGTGCATTTGCGCGCTCTCTTTGCCCCGCCGCTGAGCAACTTCAAGGTGGCCAGGGACTGGCAGCGCGCGCTCCAGAAACAACTCAACGCTGAGATCCCCGAGAAGCTTCCTGTAGGTAGTGTTTTGCGTCTGCTGGCGGGGTCGGTCGCGCTGCGGTCTCTGTTTGCCCAGGCAGTCTGGGCGCTCGCTCGTCATCTCGAGTACGCCACCTTCTGGAGTTACAAAAAGGGGCCATGCAATGAACGCTGCGTGCAAGCGCATGCCAAGCAGATTGAACAGGTCCTCGATCAACCACGCGCCCTCCGCAGAGAACTTCTTCGTTACGTGGGAGGCATGCGTTTGGCCACCGAGACTGTTACGGCTTTCAGCATGTCGGTGGACAAGGCGCAGATCGGCAGGGTGGGGCTGCTGAACGGCATCATGGCGCTGCCGAATAACGTTGGCATGATCCTCGTCCCGCAGGTCCGCGGGCCTCCCCAGGAAAGCAGGAGTGTCCAGGACAATATTTTCTGTGTTTTCGATCAGTCCGTCCCAGTAGTGTATACGAAAACGCTCGCTCTCGCGAGTGATTGGCGTATACATATCTGCGTCCTCTGGATGCGCCAGTTCTATATACGTTGCCGTTCGTGGAGTGTCCTTCACTTTTTCGTATACACATCTGTCGTCTTGGGCCCGTTCTGGAGACATTTTTCTCTGGGTTGGCCTGTCGTTTGACGGCCCCCCCCGCGGCGGCCAGGTCTGCGTGCCGTTCAAGTCCGCGGAGAAGGCCACCGACCGCCATTCCCGGGCAGTCAAACGAGCCGCGCAGTGCCAGCGCGCCAGAGCCTGGTTGAAGAGGGACACCGCCCACGAGAAGGATCAGCCCGGGTGGAAAACTCGGAAACGCCAGCGGATCTCCACGCAAACGTGGTTGGAGAAGGTCGACAACCAGCTGCGATGTAGCACGTCCCTGCCCGGCCTAGTTTTCATCAAGCCTGTCTTGGGCGACGGTGCTTGGGATGCAAGCGTTTGGTCGCAATGGCCGAGGTGCGTCTTGAGTTCAGATCAGGGTGGCGATGGTCTGAGCGCCATCCACGCAGCGTTATACAAGGAAGATTTGGAACTCAATATTTGGCCCTTCTGGGATTGGTGCCACGGTGCTAATCGTGACGTCATTGCAACGTTTACTTCGGTCAAGAAGTTTTCGCTGATGCTGTTGATGCTCATGGTACTGAACCTGAAGCACGGGCCGGAGAAAGAGGAAGGCATGCGTTATGAGCAAATGCTCGCTGCGGTGTCAGACATGACGAATACGCACACCTCGGCCTTCCCTTTATTCCAAGAGCATGCTCCGAGAATCTTGGAGGAGATGGGGGATCTCGTGCCTGACTCTGGAACCGGAAATCGGGTGCAAGATCTCTGGGACCACATTGCGAAGACTTCTGGATTCTGGGCCCAGGGGTACAAGGTGAAGCTGGCGACCTGGTGCGCTTGGAGTAGGGCTGGCAAAGATTTCCTTCCCGAGTGGACCCTCGCCCTCCTGAAGGTCACGCACGTTGGCCTCGAGATGGACATGTTCAGCAGGAAAGCGTTCAAGGAGAAGATCTTGATCAAGCCGGCCGTCGTAGAGCACGCCTTGGGACCTGCCTTCGACACAACTTCAACTGCTGTGACAGCGGTGGACGCGAAGATTGTCCGGGATTGTGCGCACAACGCCATTTCTGGAGCATATTCAATCCTTTCCAACGATAGCTACCAAAGACAATTTGTGGTGATGGTCGAGCTCACGCAGCCAGTGACTATCTGGCAGGCGAGGTGCCAGAAACAACTCCGAAGCGTTTCCATGTCGAAGGCATGGCTTGTGGAGCAATTGCACGGCGGCTTTTTCAAGGTCTACGTCGACACGATGTCTATGTTGAGGGCTTCGCCCTATGCTGCCAGACGGTCCCTTGATCGACGGGTGGCTGCTCGTTTGGTCCGCCTGTTGATTCGTGGTTGGGAGCGAGCCCATGAGCCTCGCAACTTCCATGGGCCATCGTATCTTTGTGAACCTCATTATGTAGCTTGTGGGGGGTGGCGGAAGCAGGGGAGGAGGTAGATGGGGTGGGGCGAGCCCGGCAAGCACGGAGGCAAACATAGTGGTGGAAGGGGGAGGGCGGAGGGCAGACAGGAGGGCCGGAGGGGAAACGGGGGCGGGAGAGCGATGCTTCCAGGAATGAGGGAGGGGATGAAGGAGCTAAGGCACGATCCGCTCCACGTCCAAGGCAGCGCCAGTTCCGTCGCTCCTACGTGCGCTCTTGCCCAGCGCGATCTTCTCGTTGGAGGTGTCCCCCGGCGAAGGCCCGAGACCGCCGGAAAGGGCCCCAGGATCACCTAAAACAAACCAAATCATGCAAAAGAGCCCCTCAGGGCCGCCTGAGGAAAGCAACACAAATCACTCCAAATGGCCCGTCGGGGTTGCCCGGGGAATGCAACGCGAATCACTGAAACTGTTCCCTCGGGGTCGCCCGGGGCATACATATGGTTTGGTCGGACACGTTTCTGACGCCCCCTCCGCCGCGTGCGGAGGATGGGGGGCGTCAGTATGCAGCGTAGCAGCATACCGCGTTACAAAGAAGGCCCCAAGGGGGCCCCAAGAGAGATTCAACTTCTGAAGTTACCGTGCCCCACTAGATCCCCGCAGCCCCTTAGATTCCAGTCCCCTTTAAATTCCCGTACCCCCTTACATTCCCGTACCCCAATTCGATTCCCGTGCTCCCTTACATTCCCGTACCCCCTTCAACTCCCGTGCCCCCTTCAATTCCCGTGCCCCCTTAATCTCCCGCACCGTCATAAATTCCCGCACCCTTTTAAATTCCAGTACCCCCTTAAAACCCCGAACGCTCTCAAATTCTTGTACCCCCTTAGATTCCCGTGCCCCCTTAAATTCCCGTATCCCTTTAAACTCCGTTACCCTTTTAAATTGCAGTACCCCCTTAAATTCCCGTACCCGTTTTGAAATCCCCGTACCCCCTTACATTCCCGTACCCTTGTTCAGTTCTTAGGGTTAGGATTTTAACGGGTTGCCACGCAAGCGCCGTTTAGGAAATCCAGTGGTGCAAGATATCGTGTAGCAAGAAAGGTTTCGTGACAATTTCGTGCCCGTTGCACTGCTGACGCAACTCATCAAATTGCCGCTCCCCTTGAAGGGGAATTGGAAACGTAACGGTTCCCCCCCCCCCGCCGCCTTGTGGGGGAGGGGTGCCATAGCCATATTGAGTTTCAGGGGGGGGATCGCTTCACGAGGGGGGGCTTCAATTGCGCCACCTTGACTTCCCGATGGTTTTGGGCCCCCTTGAGTTACCGACGCCCCCAAGTGGCCCGGCTCTATATGAGCTTCGTTGACCCCGTGAGTTTTTTTTCAGTCCTACCAAACATAGTGGCCCTTGTGAGCCACTTGCGCCTTATGGCACCCGTGAGCTGCGCTCTGTGCAGTTCTATGTGCAGCCCTATGGGGGAAGCCCGGGAGCTCGGTTCGCGAGGTTTGGAAGCCTAGTGCGGTGCCTTATCAGAAGCCTTACGGGAAGGCCCATGTACGAGGGGCCCTCTCGAAGCCTTGAGAATACCCCGAGAAACCTCCAGGGAAGAGAGAATCTCATCAACGATCCCCGCCCAGAGAGCTGGTGGGGTTTCAGGGCCAGTACAAGGCATGACAGGGGCGTTTGCAAAGTATTGCAAGGTTTTCCAGGGCAAGGCAAGGTCGTTATGCAGGGTATTGCAGGATACTGCGGAGCTCTGGCTTGGAGGGTATTGCCGGGTATTGCAGGGTCGTTTTGGAAGGTATTGAAAGGTATTGCAGCGTCTGCGCGAAGTCTGTGCCCCCCCTTTTTGCAGGGTATTGCAGGGACTGCGGCGAAGTCCAGGTGAGAGGGTAGAGAGAGGGGCCACTAATGGAAGTTGGAAGAGCGAACGGGCTGAACCACCTACGCCGAGAGGGCTGGTTGGATTAAGCACGGTCCGTTAGTCCGCACCGTCCGCCAGCACTCCCAAAGCCTTGGGACCACCTGCCCGGCACCCTACTACACGTTGTTGGACTCGGTGGGCCAGAGCTTTTGAGAAGAGGTTGGAGTTGCACGCCAAAACTCAATTGGCACTGTCATGCAACACACTGGCAGCAAAAGCCTACCACGATGGACATTTGTTGAACGCTTTCGCGTGTGTGTTGGGCAGTGTGAGCTTTGTGGGCCTTCTGGGCCTACGGTGTGGGCTGTGTGAGCTCCATGAGTCCTCTGAGCCGTATGGGCGCCATCAGACCCATGGGCTCGACGATCCTTATGAACATTATGGGCCTTACGGGTTTTATGGCCCCTGTGGGCCCTACGTGGTCTTCGCGCCCGATTCTCTATATGGGCATTGGGAGCCCCAGGAACCCAATGAGCCCTACGGAATTGATTATCCCCATGTGACCCCGATGGGCACTGAAAGCGCTATGAACGCTGTGGGCCCTCTGAGCCCTCTTTGCATCATGGTTCCCATGGACCCCGCGGGCCCCAGGAACCCAAACGGCCCTGTGAGCCGTAACCACCTTCTGTGGGGAGAGCCCCCATGGGCCTTCGGGGTCTCATGAGCGGCATAGGTCCCATGGGCAGCAGGGGACACATGGTCCCAATGAGCATTACAGTTAGGTGGCCTCGCCATGGGGTCGGCGCATCTTGCGCTCCGACTCGTTTTTGCGCAGCGGGAAGTTCTTGGACGTGGATCCCTGCGCTACGGAGGCGGAGCGGCAGGGCCACGCATACATTGAGGATGAGTTCGCGAGCCTTGCTGGCAACGTCGCGTTGACCATGGTACGGACGCGGTCACGCCGTTTGTTGTATTGCACGGCTGGTTACCCTCAGTCATCGGCGGTGGCTTTGTTGGACGACGACGCGGCCTCGAAGTTCGCAAGGAGCTTCTATTCGGATCTCGATGCTTACAAGCGGGTGTCAGAGCGAGCGAACCAGACAGTTACCGTCCGCAAAGCGTTGGAGAGGTCACCCTTTCGCACGACCGCTGTAAAACAGCTCGTGGCCGGCTTCGATAAGACCAAAAAGCCCGATGGGACCTTTCAGCATTCTGCGGAGATGAAAGATTTCTTGACAACCACGTTGTCGGCAATGATTTCATCTGCACCAGTGGAGGAGTTGCACAATTACGAGAAGAACAAAGCCCAATATCAAGCAGCCGCCAAGAATCGCACCCCAGAGCGGGCCATGGCGGTTGGGATTGGCAGTTGTCTGGTGGACCAGCGGAATAAGATGGACATCGTATCCCCGGCCCCCTTGGCCTCGAAGGGCCTGACTCTATCGAAGGCGTCTTTTGGGATCGAGGCAGAGGAGCCGACCGTGAAGCTAAACGACGTGTCCTCGAACCGCTCCGTGGCGCCGTGGTTCTCTCCGCCAGCAGCTAATACAGGGCTGCCCGCAGCAGATTTAACGGCGCTGCGAGCTGAAGCCGAAAAGCCGGGGTCTTTTGATGAATTGAAAATGGGTGCCTTCTGCAACTCCAAGCACAATCTCTTGTTCCGTCGTAGCGGCGCGCCTTCGGATACGGAGTTCCCCTGGCTGCTGGCGATGGACCACTACTCCAGTAGTGCCGTTGTTGTTTGGCCTGCTCGGCTCGCCATGGTGCCTCTCTACCCTGGTGTTTTCGAGGTCGAGTTGGATCTTTCTATCGAAAGCTTGCCGCTGGTGGCCGTCACCACGTGGAGCGGATTCGAAGCAGTGCGGTTCTCCTGGAGATCGCCTGCGTGGACGCGGCTTCACTACCCCAACTCCGGGCTGCCTCCAGCAATACGTGGCATCGTGACGTGCGATCCAGAGCCGCTGAAGACCGTGGCAGCGAACATGTGCTTCTTCGACTTCGACCTCGCCCTCCTCCGGTGGCTGGCGCCCCGCATCGACATCCCGCTGCCAGGGAATTTAACCCTCGCGGAAACGCTCTTCTTCATGATATCGAACGTCCGCCCTGGGCTCACAGAGGACGAGGTGTTCAACATCGTGGCCTTGCGCGTCGCAGTGGAGCCCGAGGAGTGCGCCGCTGAGTTCCTGCAGGTGGACGAGGGCGCCAAGTTGCTGAGCCCAGAGGACGAGAAGGAGATAACGAAGCAGCAGAAAACGTTGTCGACTGACCGCGAGAGCAAAGCCACGCTCGTGGCAGACATGGTCGACTGCAAAGCTCGGAGGCGGGCTGCCGCCGCCGATGCTGCCGGCAAGGGCCGTGGCAAGGGTAGAGGGAGGGGCCGGGGCGCAGGCCGGGGCGGGCCTGCCCCGCCGCCGCGGTCATTGGACCGAGAAGCCCTCGCGATGATGGAGCAATCGGAGGCCAAAGTGTTCATGCCGCCCAATTCTTTCCTTTGGAAAAGCCGCGCCGATGCAACGTGGCACGGTCGTTTCAGTGACTTCCCCACGCACAATCGGAGCACGTCCCTGTGGGGAGAGGACGCCCTTTGGATCGTGATCAGCCTTTGCTGGCGCGACTGGTGCTGGTCGACAGCAACCAGCATGGCAGACTGCCCGATGACGGGTTTGTGGGCTGAGCCCGCAGCTTGAGCAATGTAGTTCGTCTTTGTTGTTGCGCGAGCATGGGTTAACGCAGCAAGTACAGCTATGCCACGCACGTGCACTGTAACATGTCACGCAGGGCTTCCAAACATAACATGTATATACAATAGAGTGTCCATGTTGATACGTATCATTGCCATACATGATGCGGCAATACGAAAGAGCTGCGCGCGCAATCACGTCGCACAATTGCCCCGCGCATTTAGGCAGCAGAGCGTTCGCCATCGCACTCCGACTGCAATGCGTTTCCTGCAAGCTGGCAACATGGTAAGACATAGGTGTTGCTCAGCTCTGCATATTCGCCCCCACGCCGGGGCCGATTTTCGGTATTTTCAGTTTCGCTGCTGGGCGGGGTGTTCGTCAGGCCCGCCCGCGGCCCACAGTCGCATGGACATGCCCTTGCGACGTGCGCACCGCCAAAACACAGCCCCGACGTTATTGCCAGTGGCGGGTGCGCGCAACGATATGAATAGATTTCGGAATGCCCGGTTGAAAGGTCACCGTGCGTAAAGAATTGTTGACGCTTCGCGTATCCCCACCAGCCCATCCAGAAACGACGCCCTGGCGAGCTGAGGTGGCCAGGGAAGTGTGGGATCACCGAAGGGGGCAACCGAGCCAAACGAAGGAGGGATGAGAAGACGGAGGAGGCTAGCTGGATGGATGGATGAGGGGGTGTGGAGAATGATAGTAAACAGGAGGAGGAAGAAGAGGAGGAGGGCGACGAGGTGGAGGAGGAGGAGGCGGAGGAGGAAGAGGAGGTGGAGGAGGGATGAGGAGGAGGAGGAGGAGGAGGAGGAGGGGAGAAGAGGAGGAGGAGGAGGTGGAGGAGGAGGATGCGGAAGAGGAGGCGTTATGATGATAAGGTGCAGGAGAAGAGGGAGGATGAGGGCGAGGACCAGCAGGATGGCCATTAGCATTTTGAGTGCCTCTCGGATGCCTCTTGGAAGCCTTTTGGAAGCCATTTGGAAGCCTCTTCGGGCGTCTTGGGGGTCTCTTGGCGGTCAATGGGGGCTCTTGGGCGTCTTGGGTGCTTGGGGGGGGACCTGGGGTCGCTTGTGGTCTTTTTGGGGGGCTCTTGGGGACCTCTTGGAGGCCTCTTGGGGCCTCTTGGGGGCCTCTTGGAGCCTCATGGCGGCCTCTTGGGGCCCTCTTGGAGGCCTCTTGGGGGCCTCTTGGGGCCATGTTGGGGCCATCTTGGCGCCTCTTGGGGCCTCGTTGGCGCCTCTTGGGGCCATTTTGGAGAACACCGATCAAACAAGAGGGGAGCTCTAATCAGCGTCGCCCCTCTAGAGCCTCTAAAATCGCCTCTTGGGGCCCTCTTGGGCCGCTCTTGGAACGCTCTTGGGCGCTCTTGGGGCCGTCTTGGGGCTCTCTCGGGCCCCTCTTGGGGCCCTCTTGGGCCAACTTGGAGCCATCTTGAGGCCTCGGATTGCCATCGGAAGCGAAAGGGCGAGAAGGCGAACATCATTTGATTGTCTAACGTGTTTGAGGAATTCTGGCTTCTTGGAGGCCTCCCTGGGAAGCTCTTTGGCCTCTTGGGGACGTCTTGGGGCGGTCGTTGGGCCTCTTGGAGCATCTTCGGAGCAATCTTGAGGCATCTTGGGCTATCTTGAGCCATCTTGGAGCTCATTTTGGGCTTTCTGAGGCGCTCTTGGAGCCGTCTTGGGCCATTTGGGACGCTCCAACGCGTCTCGAACCTCCCCGTCCAGGTCCAGTGGAGGGGGTAGGGGGAGGGGCAAACCCCTCCCCGAAGGGGAAGAAGGAGGTTGGAAGAGGAACCCCCCTAGACCACCTACGCCCTAAAGGGCTGGTGAGATTCGTGGATGAATGCCGCGGTGACGAGGACCTCAAAAGACAGCCAGATTGCTGCAGAGATGGTTGGCTTAGTGTGTGAATGCGTGCGCGTGGCCCGAGATCTCCCACTGCCACTGCGATCGGCCGCGTCCAGGGGGCAAGTTCGGCGTCGGTGTGCTTCGGGGGCACGGGGCCGCTCTCGGGCGTGGGGGTATTCGTGCCAGTGCGATTCCACAAGATCCAATCACCCACCCTGCGAGCAATCACTTTATGAGGCCGACGCCGACCCGCTCGCCCCCGGACGAGGCCGACGCCAATCCGCCCGCTCGGTTTTTCGGTCCGGGTTCCAGCGGGGGTCAGAGAAAACGGAAACGCACGCTCTAGCGATGCGGCATCCTATGCCCGATGTCGCACTGGTGCTGTGCCACCCACAGAGAAAAGCCCCCCGAAATCACCTGGCATAAGCTGGGTTTACGAGCACCCGCGTATCGACGGCGACTAAGGGGGAGGGGCGGCCAGGGCGGTTCTGGGCGCCTGTGTCGAGTCGTCCAATGGAGTACGGCACATGCTTTGGACTGGCGAAGTGAGTGCCCGCACCCCCTCCCCCGGGTTCGCCCCGCCGCCCGCATTCTCCCAACTCGCGAAGCAGCCGTCGAGCTGTCGACTCCTGCCCCTGCGCGCTGTAGCTTTTCGAAACGTCCCGGGGGACCGAAAAAAGGAGCAGCAGTAGATATGTATAGATCCGGCCCCCCTAAGTCAGGGATGCAACGAATCCCACCAGCCCTTTGGGCGTGAGTGGTTTAGCGAGCTCTCTCTGTCCTCAACCCCCCTTCATCCTTTTTTCTATTTTTTCCCCCGCAGAGGGTCTCCCCGAAGGCGCGAGTGAAGCCTGGGGCTGGAACGACAATCTTCACTTGTGCGGCCGCAATCACACAGCATGCCTCCCCAAAGGTTCGAGTGGAGCTCGGGGCTGGGGTCGACATGCAAAACCGTGCAGCTGCAGTCGCACATAGTGTGTCTCCCCCAAGGTCCGAGCGGAGCTAGGGGCTGCCAGCGACAAGCAAAACTGTTTAGCTGCAGTCACACATAGTGCCTCCCCCAAGGTTCGAGTGGAGCTCGGGGCTGCAACTGCAATTTAAAGGTATGTGGATGCCATGCTGAGTCGCTGGGGCCAGCTGATGCGGATGAAGAAGAACAAAGAAGAGTAGTAGAAGGGCTTGGGTGCGCGTGCTGATTTTTGGAAGGGGGAGGCGATGAAAAAACGCGCATGGCCATCATTGAGTAACACGCGTCAACTATCATGAAAGACATCCGGACCACGGTCGCCGCAGTCACACGCAGAGTCTGCCCCGAGGCTCGAGTGAAGCCTGGGGCTGGAACGACAATGAGAAGAGCCACAAGACAACGCAGCAGCACAACACTTTGCCTCGGGATCATGCCAGCTGGAAAATGAAGGCCCGGCAGAACAGCGGGTTTTAAACGGTGGCAGCCAAAAGGCGCTGCCAGGCCACGAGGAATACCGGGCTGCCGCAAGTCAGGGATGCCACGAATTTTCTGGTAGATAGTCGTTAACGTTACGAGATATAATGTACATACATGCATTGATGCACTGTGGCACCCCCCGGCGCCACTGTGAGGTGAGCGAGCAGGCGTAGGACGGCTGGGCAGCGACGGGTCGTGGCCACGAGGGCCAGCCGGTCCCCCCGGCACCGCTCCTCGGGGGCCTCAGGCAACATAGTTCCGCAAGAAGTCCGTCCGGCACGCCCCGTTTCACTCAGTGTTTCTGCGTTTCTGCCGGTTGCTTCCTTTCATTTCGATGTGACCTACCATTTCTCCGTTTTCAAATCCGTTGGACCTGTAGTTCCCAACAACACTAAACACTACAGGCTCCGAATCATGCTTGACGATGCTGCCCTCGAACTCTATTTGAACATCCCAATGAATCTCTAACCACGCGATGCGGCCTTTTGAGCTACCGGCTGGGCAATGCACCTTGCCATTAACCACTTCGGGACATCCCTCGGGGATGCCCCACTGGCTTTCCATATAGCCGTCCATGGACCCGTTGGGGTAAAAATACATGCGGTACTCGCACTCGATCCTGCTCCCGAAATGTGGATTATCCTGAAAAAACCCGCGCAAAAGACAATTCTCGA
The DNA here is from genome assembly GCA_963575745.1 of Prorocentrum cordatum. Lineage (NCBI taxonomy): Eukaryota > Dinophyceae > Prorocentrales > Prorocentraceae > Prorocentrum > Prorocentrum cordatum. The sequence goes on along the minus strand of CAUYUJ010007508.1, from coordinate 3,555 downwards.
GCGGCCACTTGTTGACGCCGACCATGCTTTCTCTTTCCTGCCTCATCGCCACGAGGCTAGCGTGTAGAATCCGCTTGTGCACGCTCCGACTGCAGCAGCAGAAGGAAATCAAACGGGACGCGCAGAAAATTGAAATTGAGCCCAAGGCGGCAAAAATAACGGCCCACCACAAGCTGAATAACGCTTCAGGCTCCTTGGGGTCCCTCCAATGAATGACCACATTGCTGCCGTCTGCAAAACTCCCGTCGCCTAATATAGCTGCCTCAATGTCTTGAATCATTCCCGATATCACCAAAGTGTTCAGCACGAAATCAGCGATGTCGGACACCAGACAGCAAATTGAGAAGGCGACGGCCAACCAACGTATACAGGCCTTTGCATCTACGAACTTTTCACCCAAGCACGCGGAAACACTCATGAGCACAAAGCCGCACAAACCACATCCTAGCTGCGTGAGGCCCAAACCGTTTTGCCAAGCACCAGCCAAATTATCCTTGATGTACGTCATATGCTGGCTTCCTGTGCCGTGTTCAAAACAGTTTGCGTCGACGAACAATTCCGCGAACCCGGCCGTTGAATACAAGTATGTCATTCTGAAGGCTACAACCCCGATGTCACCAATTAAGGATACAATCAGAAACGTTGAGATCGCACTGCGCGACAGGATCGCCCCTCCCATCTGTCCTTTTCCTCCTATGCCTAAGGCGTTAAGCATCATAGCGTTGAGCTTGCCGCTGGTCAGCAGTCCAAACGGGATTTCCATGACATCCATTGCTAGGTCCACCGCTTTTGCGGCCACTGATACCTTCACGGTGCTGCGTATCTTAATCCAGTTGTCGCAGTGCTGTCCACACTCCAAATGGGAGGGGAGGCTAGGATGAGCTCCGAGGGCCATTCCTTCGCACGTTGCATTGTCGAAAGCATGGTTTGGTGGCTGCCAGACGAAGTCCGTTGGCACTGTAATCGTAGTGGCAGAGCCGGTTGTGGCCCAGGCCATATTCGAAGCCATCATCATTGCGGAGATAATCGACATGGCGCTGGAATGTAACCGACTAAGCGCTAGCCAAGTTCATCCAACGGCAGCGCCCCTTGAGCCAAAATGGTTACGGTCACAAGAGGCTTCACATTGAACTCCCTCACGGAAGGATTCCATTCGAAGCCCTCCATAGAAGGATTCTTCTTGAACCCGACCACGAACGATTTCCCCCATTGGCATTGCATTGGCATTGAACTGGGATCGCTTTGGCATTGGCTTGGCACTGCGTTGGTATCCCGTTGGCATTGCGCTGGCGAGTTCTAGTGGCTCCCCCACAGAAGGATTCCTATCAAAACCTTGCACAAGGAGGAATCCTTTTGAAAACCGCCACATGAAGGATTCAAAGTAAAACCCCCCACAGAAAGATTCCAATCGAAACCCTCCACGGGCGGATTCCTATCGAAATCCTCCGAAGAAGGATTCGTAACCAAATCATCCACGTAAAGATTCCTAGTGAAATCTGCTGGAAGACAGGAATCACGCCATCGGCATTGCATTGGCATTGGTTTGGCAAAGGTTTGGCATCGCATTGGCACTGCGTTGGCCTTGCGATGGCAGTGCGTTAGCAGTGCGTTGGCATTGCGTTGACATTGCGCTGGCGAGTCCTACTCAAACACTTCACAGAAGGATTCCTATTTAACACCCCCACACAAAGGATGCCTATTGAATCCCCCCACAAGAAAGATTCAGATTGAAATCCTCAACATAAGGGTTCCATGCGAAGCCCTCCATAGAAGGCTTCCGATTGAAATCCCCCGAATAAAGGGTTCTTAGAAGGATTGCCATTGAAATCTACAACAAACAATTCCCCCCAGTGGCACTGCCTTGGCATTGGTTTGGCATTGCGTTGGCACAGGTTCGGCATTGCGCTGGCGAGTTCGAATGGCTCCCACCACAGAAGGATCCCTTACCTTCCACAAGAAGGGATCCTTTTGAAAGCCCCCCACATAAAGGATTCATACTGAAACCCACCACGGAAGGATTCCAATCGAAACCCTCCACAGGTAGGATTCCTTTCGGAATCTACCACAAAGGATACACCCCATGGGCATTGCATTAGCATGGAAGTGGGAACGCCTTGGCATTAGTTTGGCATTGCGATGGCAAAGCTCTGGCATTGCGTTGGCATTGTGCTGGCGAGTCCGAATGGCTCCCTCCGCAGACGGACTCCTATTAAAACTCTCCACAAGAACGATTCCGATTGAATCCCCCCACATGAAGGATTCCTAGTGAAACCCTCCACATGAGGATCCCTATCGAAACCCTACACATAAGCATTGCTATTGAAATCCTCCGAAGAAGGATTCGTAATGACATCATCCACAAAGTGTTCTTATTGAAATCCACCGAACGAAAGGATTCCCCCATTGGCATTGCATTGGCATTGGTGTTGGTCGGGAATGGATTTGTACCGCATCGGCATGCATTGGCCTGGTGCAGGAGATAGACAGAGAGAGAGAGAGAGAGAAAACACTAGATAACGATATCACGAGAAAAGACTAGTATGAGGGGATCACGGCGAAAAAAAATGACAAAAAACAATCAAAGTTTAAGGGTGAAAGAGCGTTTCACTAGAGAAAAACCGTATGAACACCACGAGGGGCTCCACAATCCCCCGGCCTCTCCCCCTCCCCCTCCCCATCCTCCACTTCGAGGATGGCCGAGGGGGGCGCTCTTGCGAGCGACCGTCCCGCCCTGGCGCGCACGGTGCCTCGAGGAAGTTTGCGAAGACGTCGATTGCGGCGAACCCGATGGCGTGGCCGCCGATGCCAGCCACGACCTACGTACCGCCCAGAGGGGCCAAGGGCAAAACCACCCCTTCTCGCACGACCGAAAGTTTGGCCGTTTGCAGCTTGTGGGAGCTCTTGCCAGGCGCAGCGTCACAGAATGCCGCCAGGAGGCGCAGGGGCACAGCGCAGAATTATAGCGAATGGCCAGGAGGACGCTGGACCCCCACCTCCTCTCGGGGCGAATAGATCGCGACCTAAGGCTTCTGGCCGCTGACGGCCTCTGGGGGCCCTTGCCAAGGCCCCCCGGACTGTCAAAGCTCAGGATGAAGAGCAAGTCACCGGGAAAAGGTCCAGACCTCCAGACACAGACCCCCGGTGCAATGATTTTGTCTTAACGTCGGCCCCCAGGGGCCTCGAACCACTCCCTGGGACCGGTATTTCATCCTGAATCGCTTGCACCGAGGCCCGGTAAGGGCCCCCAGGGGCCCAGAGGCCGAGAAGAGGGAGGGAGAAACCCTCCAATCGTGATGGTGTTCATGACCCGAAGGGGTCTGGGGCCGCAGACCCCCAAGGAGGCCCAGGGGAGACGGCGGCGACGCGCACCGTCGGCCGCGGCCGCGGCCTGGAAAAAGCGCGCGCCCGCTGCCGGCGAGGGCGCGCCGCTGCGGCGGCCCGTGGCCGCCGTCTGCTGTGAGCCTGCTGGTTTCCTCCTCCTCCTCCTCCTCCTCCTCCTCCTCGCTCCTCCTCCTCCTCCTCCTCCTCGCTCCTCCTCGCTCCTCTTCGCTCATC
>CAUYUJ010007507.1:35045-40045 GCA_963575745.1 Prorocentrum cordatum | reverse complement strand
CTACGACTGCGACAAGTACTACTACGACTACTACTACCTACTACTACTACTACTACTACTACTACTACTACTACTACGACGACGACGACGACGACGACGACGACGACGACGACGACGACGACGACGACGACGACTACTACTACTACTACTACTACTACTACTACTACTACTACCATTACCACTACTATGTCCAATTCGACTACTACTACAGGGCAGTTTCATATACATATTACTTGTTACATCGGATATTTGACAATATGTGATTTTAATACATGATTCATGTACGAATAAATGTACGATTAAACTCATCAATGTATGCAAGAATCCATATATATTATATCTATATATATATATATATATATAAATGTATAATATTATATATATATATTCTATATATTATTAATATATATGAATAAAATAATAATAATATCTACAAAAAAAAAAAAAAAAAAAAAAAAAAAAAAAAAAAAAACAAAAAAAAAAAAAAAAAAAAAAAAAAAAAAAAAAAAAAAAAAAAAAAAAAACGGCGAACGTATCAAACCCTCCGCAACGCGGGCGCAATAGTTTTTGTTAGGATACTTTATAAGGGTGCGATGACGGAGCGAGGGTTACATATGTCTGCAGACGGAATTCGGGAGACTCGCAGGAAACTGGCTTCAGGACAAGGACTAGATAAAGCTGATTAGTTGCAATCCCTGAGCAACCCTAGCCACTTCGAAAGCGGGGATCTCAGATCGCAGCCCCCCCGGGATGGCGAGGTCTAATTTGGGTCCGCGCGTGGCGTCACTGTGCTGGGCCCCCCAGCAGGCCTCGAAAGTGGCGACAGTTTCACAGATCGCAGCCCCCCAGGGATGGCGAGGTCTAATTTGGGTCCGCCCGTGGCGTCACTGTGCTGGGCCCCCCAGCAAGCCTCGAAAGTGGCGACAGTTTCACAGATCGCAGCCCCCCAGGGATGGCGAGGTCTAATTTGGGTCCGCCCGTGGCGTCACTGTGCTGGGCCCCCCAGCAGGCCTCGAAAGTGGCGACAGTTTCACAGATCGCAGCCCCCCAGGGATGGCGAGGTCTAATCTGAATCCCCGTAGGGCGTCACTCCGCTGGGCCCCCCAGCAGCCTCGAAAGTGGCGACAGTTTCACAGATCGCAGCCCCCCCGGGATGGCGAGGTCTAATCTGAATTCCCGTTGGGCGTCACTCCGCTGGGCCCCCCAGCAGCCCTCGATAGTGGCGACAGTTTCACAGATCGCAGCCCCCCAGGGATGGCGAGGTCTAACTTGAATCTGCGTGTGGCGTCACTGTGCTGGGCCCCCCAGCAGGCCTCGAAAGTGGCGACAGTTTCACAGATCGCAGCCCCCCCAGGGATGGCGAGGTCTAATTTGAATCTGCGTGTGGCGTCACTGTGCTGGGCCCCCCAGCAGGCCTCGAAAGTGGCGACAGTTCCACAGATCGCAGCCCCCCCAGGGATGGCGAGGTCTAATTTGAATCTGCCCGTGGCGTCACTGTGCTGGGCCCCCCAGCAGGCCTCGAAAGTGGCGACAGTTTCACAGATCGCAGCCCCCCCGGGATGGCGAGGTCTAATTTGAATCCGCCCGTGGCGTCACTGTGCTGGGCCCCCCAGCAGGCCTCGAAAGTGGCGACAGTTTCACAGATCGCAGCCCCCCGGGGAGGGCGAGGTCTAATTTGGATCTGCCGCGATTACCCTCTATGCTGGACCCCCCAGCAGGCCTCGAAAGTGGCGACAGTTTCACAGATCGCAGCCCCCGCCCCCCCCCCAGGGATGGCGAGGTCTAATTTGAATCTGCCGCGATTACCCTCTATGCTGAGCCCCCCAGCAGGCCTCGAAAGTGGCGACAGTTTCACAGATCGCAGCCCCCCGCAGGCAAGACAGAAAGAGGCAGGAAAGAGGCGGGAGGCGGGAGGAGGAAGGACGCGACCACACTGCTCTATTCAAAACGAATACCCAACCAAGGAGGGTTGGGGGAGAAAAAGAAAGAAAACAAAAATCCGCTCGCGGCGCATGTATTAAAATCGGCCCTGCACTGCTACTGCTACTAATACTACTACTGCGACTACTACTACTACTACTACTACTACTACTACTACTACTACTACTACTACTACTACTACTACTACTACTACTACGGCTACTACTACTACTACTACTATACGACTACGACTACTACTGACTACTACTAGTACTAACGACTACTAACTGACGATTACTACGGACGACTGTCTCCTACTACTACTACTAACTACTACTACTACTACTACTACTACCCCTACTTACTACTACTACTACTACTACTACGGCTACTCCGACTACTACCACTACTACAACTACGACTACGACGACGACGACGACTACTACTACTTCTACTACTACTACTACTACTACTACTACTACTACTACTACTAGTAAGACTACTACGACTACTACTATCAAAACTACTACTACTACCACCAACACCAACACGACGACTACTACTATTATTACTACCACTACTACTACTACTACTACTACCACTACTACTACTACTACTACTACTACTACTATACTACTACTACTACTACTACTACGACGACCGACCTACTACTACTACCGACACGTACTACGCTACGACTACGACTGCTAACTGCTGACTGCTTGCCACTACTACTACTACTACTAACCTTACTACTACTACTACTACTACTACTACTACTACTACTACTACTTTTTACTACTACTAACTACTACTACCACCCCCTACTACTACCACTACCCCTACTACTGCTACGACTCCGACTCGACTCCGACGACTACTACTACTACTACTACTACCACTACTACTGCTACTACACTAACTACTACTACCTGACTACTACTACTTACTACTCTACTACTAACTACTTAAGATACTACTGCTACTGCCACCATTGCTACTACTACTACTACTACTACTACTACTACTACTACTACTACTACTACTACTACTACTACTACTACTACTACTACGTACTACTACTACTACTACTACTACTACTACTACTACTACTACCACTACTACTACTACTACTACTACTACTACTACTACTACTACTACTACTACTACGACTACTGCTACTACTACGACTACGACTACGACTACTTTTTTGGTTAAACCAACAGTAAATAAGTAAGGAGTAATCGTAGGCGCGATGCTGACTTTGTGGAACCATCAGCTTTCAAAAACCGTACCGGCGAAGAGCTAACTGGCATGGATCACTAGAGGTGGTCTGCTAGCAGAAAGACAACATGCCTAGTCCTCGTCTTCTTCCTCCTCTTCTTCTTCGTCGGACTCCGCAAGCATCTGTGACTCGGCCTTTTGAACCTGCCGTATCTCCTTTACCAGATCGGCACCGAGCAGGGCAACTAGGTCTGCAGAGTAGTTGAACATGCTACCCACAATGTTGAGGATTTCTCCCACGATTGGGTTCTCCTTCGAGATCTTAGCGATTCCTTCCCACATGGAATAATCAGTCCCTTCCTGTCCACCGGTAATGACCCTTGCTGCGGACGAAGAAAACGGAATGTTGCGCATGAACTGCGTATACGACATGCGATGGTCGCCGGCTTCCTGCGAGCACCAGCCGATGTCACTTCCTTCCTTGTCGAAGTCTGCAACACCCGCTTGGAACTCGCGCAACACAGCCACTTCTCCGGCCAGTTGGACGATCGCCAATACACTGGGGCACGCTGTGAGGAACAAGGTTTCGATGATGCGGTAGCCGATCGCTGCATTGTTGTACGAAAGAAGACGAGCGTAGCTACACAGAGTCTTTTCTGGCCCCGGTTTGGCATTGGATATCACCGTTTCAAGTGCATCGTGAAAGATCCTCGCATGGAGAGACATCACTTGGTTATACGCAAGATTAAGTGACTCTTGGGGGATCTTTGGGAGCCCGGTTGGTGAGAGCTCAGTCCCGATCTTAACGCACACAGCCTTCAGCCTGGCCTGATTGAATTTCGCGCTTGAATCTTTCGGTTTCACTGCGATTGCCAGGACAGTGGCAATTGCAGCCAAGGATGTCTTGGCGCAACCGGCAACAGACCGCACTTCCTCTTTCAGATCCTTACTGTAGCCTCGGACCGCGGGTGCGTTTGGGAAGAGTTGGCTAAGCCCTCCATCCAGACCGGTCGCTTCATCGATCGCGATCTCCACGTCGATGTGGGTGCGTATGCCACGCAGGTGGAGCTCTTTGGGTGGGAAGCCGCTGGTGAATGCTCCGAGCGTGATCACGTCAATGAGGAGACACAAAAACGTATACATTAAAGTGCAATAGTCTCCCTTTGCAGCGAGTGTCTTACGTGAGCCCGACCCGCTAGTCTTTGGGGGTCTGGTACCGCTCTTCATGCAGTCATAGATGTAGCAAATGGCAATGTTGCGTGCCTCATTATCATTCGGGTTGAAAGGGACAAGTTTGCCTCCAGATTCATCGTCACGATCCGCCAAGGAAAGGCCGCGCGTCGAAACTACACGCGCGTCGACCAGTGGCGGAGCACTCCGCATGTGTCCCGCGGAAGCGAGTGGCTGGTCCGCTGAGCCCGACACCTTGCCTGTGGATGCATTTGCACGGGAGACAACTCGGAGCGGGGACGACGAGCTTGCAACAGCGGTCTTTGCTTTCTTCGCCATTTTCAGATCTTGCTGGTGCAGTCACAGCAAACCGGTAAAGACCGGATGATAGGCTCAAGGACAATCACGGCAGGCTTTGAATGCCAGAATTGATACCTTTAGCCAAACGACTACGACTACGACTACGGCACGACTACGGCTACCACTACGACGACCACTCCCACCACTACTACTACTACTACTACTACTACTACTACTACTGCTGCTGCTGCTGCTGCTGCGACTACTACTACTACGACTACGACGGCTACGACTACTGCTACAAGTACTGCTGCTACTACTACTACTACTAGTACTACTACTACTACTACTACTACTACTACTACTACTACTACTACTACTACTAC
>CAUYUJ010007507.1:32500-34945 GCA_963575745.1 Prorocentrum cordatum | reverse complement strand
ACTTCTTCTACTACTAAAACTAAAGGAGTACGACTACCGATTAATGGACTTAACTTGGACGACCACTACTACTACTACGAATAACACTGACTACTACTAACTATCTACTACTACTACTACTACTACTACTACTAACACTACTCTACTACTACTACTAATTACACTTAATACTAATACTAATATACTACTACTACTACTCCTACTTAACTACTACTACTACTACTACTACTACTAACTACTCTACGACTAACTACTACGACTACGACTAATACTACGACTACTACTACTACTACACTACTACTACTACTACTACGTACTGCTACTAATACTAACTGCCATCTATACTACTACTACTACGACTACTACTACTACTACTACTACTACTACTACTACTACTACTACTTTACTACTACTACTACTACTACTACTACTACTACTACTACTACTACTACTACTACTACTACTACTACTACTACTACTACTACTACTACTACTACTACTACTTGCCATCCGCCCCATCCTCCTCCTGCTCTTCCTCCCCCCTCCCCCCTTGTTCTGCTGCCCCCCAGAAACTGCTTGGTCGAACAACCCAGGTGCGAGGGCGGGCCCGCACGGCAAGAATCCTGGAGACCAGCGACCAAGAAACTCTGGAGCTCCTACCCCTCCTCCGCATCATCCCCCCTCTGCCTCCTCCCTCCCATCCCTCTCGCTCTCGCAACGCTGCGCAACGTTCCCAACCGCGGCTCGCCGCGCCGCGCGCGCCGAGCGCGCACGCGGGGGACATGCCCCCGGCATCCTCGGACGCCATCGGGGTTGGAGAGTAACCGTCTATGTGTTCCTCCTCCTCCTCCTCCTCCTCCTCCTCCTCCTCTTCCACCGCCTCCTCCCCCGTCATCTTCCTCCTCCTCATCCTCTTCCTCTTCGCCGCTCTCCGCACGTCTCCAGGGGCCTCCTGAGATATCCCGTGGATACCCCCCAAGCATCTCATAGGCCGCCAGAAGTCTTTAGAGAGTCTGAAGCCCAGGAATAATCAAACGCATCCTTACCATTTCGAAGATCCATCATCAAAACGCAGTTCCTCCTCGTCCGACTTATCCAACTTCTCCTCTTCCTTCTCCTCCTCCTCCTCCTCCTCCTCCTCCTCCCCCTGTCCTGCTAATCCTCTGACCGACTCAGCCTCCTCCTCATCCTCCTCCTCCTCCTCCTCATCCTCCTCCTCTCCCTCCTACTTCACCCTCTTCCCCTCCTCCTCTCCTCCGTTCCTCCTCCTCCTCCTCCCTCCTCCTCCCCTCCTCCTCCTCCTCCTCCGCCTTTTCATCCTCCTCCTCCTCCTCCTCCTTTTTTTTTCCTCCTCCTCCTCCCTGTCCTCCTCCCCCTCCTCCTCCTCCTTTCCTCTCCTCCTCCTCCTCCTCCTCCTCTCCTCCCTCCTCCACTCCTCCTTCCTCCTCCTCCTCATCTCCTCCTCCTCCCTCCTCCTCCTCCTCCCTCCTCCTCCGTCCTCCTCCTACCTCCGCCTTCCTCCTCTCCTTCGGTCCTCTCATCTATTACCTCCCCTTCCGCCTCCTCTCCTCATCATCATCATCATCATCTGCATCATCAATCATCGTCAGCATCAGCCTCGTCACAGCATCATCATCATATCATCATCATCATCATCATCATCATCATCATCATCATCATCATCATCAATCTCATCATCATCTCATCATTGTCATTGCCTAGTCATTCATCACCGTCATCATCATCATCATCACATCAGCCGCAGCAGCAGCAGCATCATCAGCATCAGCATCATCATCATCATCATCAGCATCATCATCATCATCAGCAGAATCATCCGCATCCTCATCCTCATCATCACCATCATCATCACCATCATCATTTTTAATCAGCATCACCATCACCAGCATCGGCATCAGCATCAGCATCAGCATCATCATCACCAGCAGCATCATCGTCATCACAGCATCATCATCATCATCCTCCTCATCCTCATCCTCATCCTCAACAGCATCACCACCCTCAACATCCTCACGATCGTCAGCATCCTCATCATCCTCATCGTTCTCCTCACCATCATCCTCATCATCATCATCATCAGCATCATCACCACCAGCATCATCATCATCCTCATCATCAGCAGCATCATTATCATCATCGTCATCGTCATCATCGTCGTCATCACCAGTATTATGCTTATGGATATCATCAACAGCATCATTATCATCATCAGCAGCATCAGCCTCAGCATCAGAACCATCACCATCACCATCATCATCACCATCATCATCACCAGCATCATCATCATCATCATCATCATCATCATCATCATCGTCATCGTCACCGTCATCGTCGTAGTCAGCACCAGTATTGTGCTCATTGGCATCATCATCCGCAGCATCATCATCATCAGAACCATCATCATCATCATCGTCATCATCATCA
>CAUYUJ010007507.1:15000-27500 GCA_963575745.1 Prorocentrum cordatum | reverse complement strand
CCACGAAACGCATGAGGGGTGTGCAGAAATGAACGGGGAACCGCATGCGGACCCTGCCACTGGGGCGTTCGGTGGAGCTCCCTGTGGGGCCACGAAACGTGTGAGGGGTGTGCCAAAAAGAGGGGTGGAACCACATGCGAGCGCAGACGCTGGGGCATTCGGTGGAGCTCTCTATGGGGCCACGAAACGAGTGAGGGGTGTGCCGAAATGGGGGGGTGGAACCGCATGCGAGCGCAGCCACTGGGGCGTTCGGTGGAGCTCCCTATGGGGCCACGAAACGTGTGAGGGGTGTGCGAGAATGGGGGGTAGAACCGCATGCAAGCGCAGCCACGGGGGCGTTCGGTGGAGCTCCCTATGGAGCCACGAAACGTGTGAGGGGTGTGCCAGAATGAAGGGTGGAACCGCATGCGAGCGCAGCCACTGGGGCCTTCGGTGGAGCTCCCTATGGGGCCACGAAGCGTGTGAGGGGTGTGCTGATATGAGCGTGGAACCGCATGCGAGCGCAGCCACTGGGGCCTCGGTGGAGCTCCCTATGGAGCCACGAAACGTGTGAGGGGTGTGCCGAAATGGGGCGTGGAACCGCATGCGAGCGCAGCCACTGGGGCCTTCGGTGGAGCTCCCTGTGGGGCCACGAAACGTGTGAGGGGTGTGCCAAAAGGGGGGTGGAACCGCATGCGAGCGCAGACGCTGGGGCCTTCGGTGGGCTCCTATGGGGCCACGAAGCGAGTGAGGGGTGTGCCGAAATGGGGGGGTGGAACCGCATGCGAGCGCAGCCACTGGGGCCTTCGGTGGAGCTCCCTATGGGGCCACGAAACGTGTGAGGGGTGTGCGAGAATGGGGGGTGGAACCGCATGCGGCGCAGCCACTGGGGCGTTCGGTGGAGCTCCCTATGGGGCCACGAAACGTGTGAGGGGTGTGCCAGAATGGGGGGTGGAACCGCATGCGGGCGCAGCCACTGGGGCCTTCGGTGGAGCTCCCTATGGGGCCACGAAACGTGTGAGGGGTGTGCCAGAATGGGGGGTGGAACCGCATGCGGGCGCAGCCACTGGGGCCTTCGGTGGAGCTCCCTATGGGGCCACGAAACGTGTGAGGGGTGTGCCGAAATGGGGGGGGGTGGAAACCGCATGCGAGCGCAGCCACTGGGGCCTTCGGTGGGCTCCCTATGGGGCCACGAAACGTGTGAGGGGTTGGGGGGTGGAACCGCATGCGGGCAGCCACTGGGGCCTTCGGTGGAGCTCCCCCCACGAAACGTGTGAGGGGTGTGCCGAAATGGGGGGTGGAACCGCATGCGAGCGCAGCCACTGGGGCGTTCGGTGGAGCTCCCTGTGGGGCCACGAAACGTGTGAGGGGTGTGCCGAAAAGGGGGGTGGAACCGCATGCGAGCGCAGCCACTGGGGCCTTCGGTGGAGCTCCCTTTGGGGCCACGAAACGTGTGAGGGGTGTGCCGAAATGGGTGCAGGGGACGCATGCTGATGATGATGATGATGATGATGATGATGATGATGATGATGATGATGATGATGATGATGATGATGATGATGGTAATGGTAATGGTAATGGTAATGGTGATGGTGATGATGCGGAGGATGATGATGATGATTATGATGATGATTATGATGATGATGCTGATGATGATGATGATGATGATGAGGAGGATGACAATGATGATGATGATGGTTGCGATAACGGCGATGATGATGGCGATGGTGGTGGCGATGACGATGATGACGATGATGACGATGATGACAACGACGATGATGACGATGACGATGACGACGATGATGGTGATGATGATGACGATGATGATGATGATGATGATGATGATGATAATGATGATGATGATGATGATGATGATGATGATGATGATGGTGATGATATTGATGATGATGATGACGGGAGGAGGGAGGGGGGAGGAGGAGGAGAGGAGAGGAGGACGCGGGGCACCGTCTCTTCAAAACGAGGACCCAACACGGGAAAAACTCGTCCTGGCGCACCCACAGGCCCGTCGGAGAATCCGACCACGTTTTTCGCTTAAGACTTCTGGCCATGGGTGAGCTTCAAGTTTAGACACTGGCAACAACTTCACACATGGAGGATGTGCCAGGTCTTCACGGATTGAGGGCGGTTCGTTTTCAAAATGCGGCTCCCGCAGTGGCGCCACGCACATTCGATGTAAGCAATTGCAAAGAGCTTCACTGATTGAAATCGGTTCGTTTTCGAAGCATGGTGCTCGCATAATCGCCGCGCACATTCGTTTTATGCAACCACCCTGTGGTGTGGGTCCTCGTTTGGAAAAGACAGCGCCCCGCATCCCACCTCCTCCTCCCCCTCTTCCTTTCTCCCGTCCCTGTTTCTGCCCTCCACATGATCTTGCCTTTGTCGGCATCACCATTATCACCCAGCACTGAGCTTCTTGGCCCCATAAGGAGCTCCACCGACGGTCCCAGTGGCGCCGTGCGCATGCGTCCCCCATCACACCCAGTACAGCATCAGTTGGCCCCACAGGGAGCTCCACAAAAGGTTCCAGTGGCGCAGTTCGCATGCGTCTCCCCCACCCAGCACGGCGCTTCGTGGCCCCATAGGAAGTTACACCGAAGGTCTCAGTGGCGCAGTTCGCATGCGTCTCCCCCACCCCGTACAACGCTTCGTGGCCCAAGGGGGAGCTCCAACGAAGGTCCCAGCGGCGCAGTTCGCACGCGTCTCCCCCACCCAGTACAGCCTCACGCGGATAACCCATATGCTCCGAGATGGGCCTGCTTTGTTCCGCGTCCATCTCCACCTTTCCACCCACCTGCAATCATGGATGTCGCGCGCTCCACGGCGCGGGAGACGCGAGAAGCAGTTACAATATACCCAGATCTGCCGCTTCTCGAGCACAGCGGCGGCGACAGCTGCGGCGCGCTCTCGAAACTCTCCGGGGGCGAGTAAGTCGCCCACTGTCGTCATGGTTCCCGCCCAGTAGACCTGGGAGCGCTCGCGGCGCCCCTCGGAAAGCCTAGCATAAGTTTGCGCGTCTCGTCCGGGGCGAACACACCCACGCAGGCGCCCCGATCTCATCGACGCCCACGGCCTCTGCAGCAGCGAGAGGCGAGACAACCACGGTGGAATAGCGGTGGTTCTGACACGCTTCTGTGAACAAGACTTTCGGCAGCGGATACGACGGAACGGGGTGGGTCTCCGTCTCCGAGATCTCCTCGAAAGTGACAGACTCCGTGAGCAACGCATCCTTCATAACTGACCACTGGTCGCGCAGCAAGGATCTCCACCACGCGGCGTCAATGAGATGATGGTCGCTCAAAGAGTCTCCGCGGGGCCCCTCTTCAATGGTGGACAGACCCCCGTCGCCGCGAGCGTAGGTCATCGGGACGCGCGACGGCTTCCTAAGGATCAGCGCTACTTCCCCGGGCGCCTGCCACAAGGCGAGCATTCTCCACGAGATCTCCGAGGCAGCGTCCGGCCACCTTTCCAAGCATGGACAAGAGAGAACACATTTTGCTGCGGCCCGAACCGAGGAGCCCGAGCCGCAGTCGATGAACTCTCTCAGGGAACCTTCGTCTTCCAGTCAGGCGTATACCAGGTCCGTCTCCAGACCCAATTCAGGGTCGGTGCTGAGTGGCAGCGACTGTTGTCCCCGAAAGTTCGGGACCGTGTCCAGGACGCCGCGACCACGCATTGCGTCAATGCGCGGTTGCTGGGGAATTTTCGCTCAGATCTTCATCATGAACGGTAACGAGGTCCATTCGTCGGGTAATTTCAAGCACCACATGTGCCTGGAACTTGCGCACGCCGAATAAACCCGTCGCCTTCGCGCGCTAGCTCGAGCGATTTTAGACGGCCAGACGCGTCATTTGCGATGCCCCTGACATATAACGCGCCAGAGCACCCAACGGACTGCGCTGCGAGACGGCTCGCCGCACTCGAAGTATACGCACCCAGGTATGTCGCACCATGACATCATCATCGTCGGCGCATAAGTTAGGACGGTCGGGGCGCACACGCTGTCGCCGGTGAAATAGGCATTGCATCCTTAACGCCATTTCATCCTTCAACACAATACGAGGCACGCGGGCCAACGCGCAGGCGCGAGTAGCGCCCGCCAAGATCTCGCCGGGCCACGCGCATGCATGATGTGCTAGAATACCCGTAGCTTCTCGATCAAGCTGAACTCAAAACTCACGCGCCATGCAAGGTAGGAGCTGGCCTTCTGGAAGAATACCCCATAGGCGATGTTGAGGGGGCCGTTTCCCAGGAGAGCTCAGATGAATCATCTACGACTCGGCGACTCGCGGAATAGACCGTGGGTCTCGACGGCGCGAAGACGAGGCTGCAGGGCCAGGCCACCATCGCGGTCATCTACGATTTTGGAGTGCATGCCACGCGCGGGCTCAGCTACAAGATCAACATGATGCGCTTGCATCCAGAATCTTTCGGCTCGGAAAACGTTTCCACGAGCCGTTCCGCGCCCTCGTCGTCGGGGCGAATGGCCTTCGGTCGCGCGTCCACGAGCCAGTCGTTCAAGGCGCACGTGGAGTCCACCTTGTAGTACTCCATCACGTCGTGGAACACCAAGTAGGCATACTCTTCAGTAGCCCCCATAAAATACAAATGCGCCTTGCGGTCGCACTCGGGAAGGTCCGGGCATTCGACGGCGCCCGCGAGTAATGCGTCCGATGCAATGGCGGCTTGTTCCGGTGAATTCGGACACACTCGGGTCGCGCGTGGAATCGACCCACGATTACGGAATTTCATTACTTGTCAGTCTTTACCTATTGGGTTTTGCCTTGGGCCTCTCCGGACCCGCCCCGAGCACCTGCCCCCCCTCCTTTTCCCCGACCACCAAAGAACAGGTCCTTGGCGCCCTTGTCTGATAACGCAGTACCGCACATCACGCCAGGATGCCCTTCCCAATGAATCCCGCACGTTCACCTCGGCACCCGCGCCCCTTCCCTTTGAACCTCAGTTTCACATCGCGTCGGGCGCGGCTGACTGGCTCGCGCGCGCAGCGCTTCCCGATGCCAGCGCAGCCCAAGAACCATGCGCCGGCAATCCTGCTCGGTCTCCATCAGACTGTCGAAAACCGCCGACCACGAAGGCACCCGCGACGCGCGCGTCGGCGCCAACATGTCCGCCCACCAGTTGGGCAATATTCCAAGCATCCCCTCAGCTACGCGCCTCCGACGTCGCAGCGATTCAAGAAGATCGCCGGGCTGCTGTCGCGCTCGGGGCCTCATGCCATTGAGAGGCTCAGCACCCGCGCCAAGGCGGCGAACAATAAATGGAAGTTCCCCAAGCCGAAACCTGCAGCGCCTGCTTCCATGCGAGCTATTCCCGAACGAGTCAAGACAGTGTCGACGCGCTCGTTGGGCCGCACTCTGAAGCCGATGAGAATTCGAGACCTCGTTGCATTTGTCGCTTGTCTTTGAAGCTCTTCAACCTCTGGGCCAGGCAGCAAAGAGGTGGGTAACGGGGCCCGCGCGGACACCTCTCACCCCAGCGCAGAAGTGGAAAACAGATGGCGGCATTCGCATGGCAAGCTCGCGGGCTAAACTTTGAAGACCACGATGCAACACGGCAGATTGCTGAAGTTGGGTCCCGAGTGCGCGGGGCCCCGACTGTCGGACCCCTCGTCTGATCGCCCTCCCGCCCGCGGATCACATGGCCAATGGTGATACCAGTGGCCGCTGCAGTCAATCCACGCGCCACCAATCTGAGGTAATGCATTCCACTCTAGAACGTGGAGGATATCGCGGCACGTCTGGAAGCGGCAGTGGCACTGACCGCGTTCCCACGAGCGGCTGGAGACAAGGAAAGGTTCACAAGTCGGCGACCCTGTCGGTCGGGCATGTCGGGATCGCACGCATCACCACGAACAAACGTAGATGTGCTAGCGGTTGAGAAGGTGGTCGTAGCACTCGTAAGAGCGGTCGAGGTTCCTCGCGCGCTCGACGAACAGACCGAGGTAGATGATATCGTCGTCGCGGTAGCGGTCGAAGTTCCTCGCGCGCTCGGCGCAGAGAAGGAGATGATGTCGTCGTCGCGGTAACGGTCGAGGTGCTGAGTAGTGGATGCGGAGACGAAGGCCCTCACCATGTCGGTCGAGTCTCCTCGCGCGCGCTCGAAGTCCAGACTGCGGAAGGAGAAGGCGCAGCGGTTGCGCAGCAGCAGCACCCATGAGGCGGAAGCCCAAAGAGACAGCATCCATGCTCATGTCGTAGTCCTGCAGGTGAGTTCCGCTACGCGCGTGGGCATACACGGCGTTGTACGTCATCACGCCCCAGGCGGAGGCGAGCAGAGCTGCGGCGCCCCAAGAGGGCCCCAAGGAGGCGATGAGTCAGCCCCCCAGGGGGCGGGGCCGAAGCAGCCCTCGCCCGATCCGGAACCATGGCCCCCAAGATCGCCCCAACAGGACCCCAAGACCCCCGGAGGTTGAAACAGCAACAGGACGCCTGCGTCTTCGCCGATGCGGGCCCGAAGGCCCCAAGGAAAAACAATCGACGCGCGGGCCAGGCAGCCGGCGCAGCTGGCCGGGGGCCTCCACGCGCACCGAGGAGGCCGCGCGCTGCCACGCCTCTGGGCCCGCGTCAGTGGGCGGCGGCCAGAGCGCCTGCCGCAGGCAATCAAAGGGGCACGCGTCGGTGCCAGCTTGAATTCGAACGGCCATACAGGCCGGGTTGGGGCGAACCGCCAGGGAGGAAACCGGGGATGGACATGACCACCCGCGACCGAGCCGCAAGCCCTGCCCGAGCCGCCTCGGCGGATCGTAGCGACAGACAGCACTGGCGGGGACCCGCGCACCTATGCCCAGGCCCCCCCCCCGAAGGAAACCAGCTATCAGGAGTCGGCACCGGCGGGAACCCGCGCACCTCATGCGCAAGACCCCCCCCAAGGAGCCCCAAAAGGCCCCCAAGACGGCTCCAAGTGGGCCCAAACCGCGGCCAAAGTGGCTCCAAGGTGGATAGCTCCAAGCAGCTTCCCAGAGGCTCGCGAAACGAAAGTTTGACGGGCCTGCTCAGGCTGACCCAAGGCTTCGGTTTGATGCCTTCTGCAGCTTTTGTCCCGCTGCATGCTGCCCCGCTTCCCTGATCAAAGAAAGTCGCCTGGACATCGTTGCTGGATGGGCTGGTGCGGATGTTTTTCCGTCGCAGGCGGCGCCCGAAGTCAGCCTGGGGCTGGCGGGGATATTTTTGTCGGCAGCCGCGAGCGAGAGCGCAACAGCGGCCAGTCAAAGTCCGGGCGGGCCGCGCGAGGGGCTAATTTACCAAGCAGAAGCAGGCCGAACACCGCCATTCAGAACGGGACCAGGAAGTCGTCGAACAGGCGGCGGGGCTGCAACACTGCCCGGCGGTGCAACCGTGCAACGAGCTGCAGGTGCTGGCTGCCAGGGTGACCGACTGCCAGCGTCTGCAAGCTGCTAATGAATTGAATGCAAATGTGAGCAACCGCTGTGACTGGAGAGGCTGCCAGGGTGGCCTGAGCCGAGGGCCAAAAACCACAAAGAAACGCATTGCGCGCGCGTGAATTGGCCAATCGAGGCTGAAGCGCAGCCAAAATGGCGCGCAAGAGCAACACGGTGCGACCAGGGTGGGGCAACACGGGGTTAGGCCCAAGATGCCCGCCGCGGTCTGGCGAGCGCGGGTGGTGGCGCCAGAGAAGTCGCACACCAGCTGGTGGGGATATTTTTTACTCGCGGGCACGAGCGGAAGCGCAGGCACCGAGTCGAAAGGTCCGGGCCACGGGCCGATTTAATTAGCCACGCGCGAGCCGAGAAACACAGCGACCGAGCCCGGAATCAGAACCTACCGCCAGTGGGGCAGCTGGCTGAGGCTGAGCTGGCTGAGCGGACTGCAAGCGGCCAGGGTAGCACATGCAAACGTGCGGGTGAGTTGGGTCCTGCACGCCAGGAGATGTCGTGATCTGTTCTGTATCTACAGACCAGACGTCGGCCTAGCGAAGCGGTGCCACCATACGGGCAGACCCGGGAAGGCGGCGCGCAACCAGGAACAGGGTCCGAGAGGTGCAATCGCGCTTGAACTCAAGAGGGTACCGTGGAAGAAAGTCACCAGGTACGTAACCGGACCTTGTCGCCACAGGCGCCAGGGATCAGGGCCACAGCGGTTGGTACGTGCCAAGACAAAGCGGTAACGATGCGCCAGTGGGGGGTGCGCGGACCACTGCAAGAAGGCTGAACCACTCCAGAGTGGGCGGCAGACGAATCAAGCTGGTGGGGATATGCGAAACGTCAAGAATTTCTATTCGCCGAGTCGGCGTCGGGAAAACCAAAATCCTTGATGCTCATGGTCCTCCCCAAAACCCAACTTCACACAAAGCAGGGAATGGCACGCAAGAGCCACCCGTGGGGAAAAAAGAGACACGAAGCACATGCGAAAAATGGGGCGACCAAGGCCGCGGCGCTACAGTGGACAGACGCTCAGTGGCACATGCTGCAGGGTTACGGTCAGCGCTGCGGCGAGAGCAATGACAGAGATGTGGCAAGCCCCTCAGCGGGACCATCGCTTTCACTGAAATAAAAGAAAAATCACCATTCCCGCAGCTGCGGCCTCAGCGTCGTTCCGTTGGGCGGAGGCTCCGCCCCCTGGAAAACATGGATTTCGACAAACACATAAACGAGAGCACAACTTGTCATGGCTGCGACAGCCTCGTTCAGTTGGACAGAGGCTTCCTGGGGATCATGAATTATCGCGAACGCACCAGCAGTAGGACAACTTCTCGAAGGCAAATACAAAACGACTGCAAAGAAGACAACCCCACACACAGAGAAACGGCAAGTCGGACACATCCTGCATGGATAAACGCTGCATACAGTACTGTGCCCTCAAACAAACACGACATCAGGGGAGCGATGAGGACAGTAATCATATTGCGCAATTGTCGAGGGTCGAGGAAAGAGGCCAGCGGGGAGCGGGGAGGGGGTGAGGGAGGCCAGCGAGGACCGAGGAAAGAATCGGAAGAAGGGGAGGGGGTTCGCCGCAAAAAGAAAAACCGAAGATCTGGGAAAATCACAACCTGCTCCGTGAACCCAGCTTTTCTGCAGCACGTCCCGAGCCGCAACCACCCGCGAGGGGGTCCCGGGGCCCGCCGCCGGGGCGAAAGCACCCAGGGTGAGCACCAGAAAAGCACTGCCGGATCTCACCGGAAAGGGCGGGGGGTCGGGACCAGGGTTTTCCCAAAACCAAACGGGTCTTCCCAAACCAAACGTTGCGGAATCAGACCGCCAGGTCTTCCCAAATCAAACCCGGGTCTTCCCAAACCACAACGGCCCGGTCTTCCCAAACCAACGCCCCCGGGTCTTCCCAAACCAACCGGGTCTTCCCAAACCAACGTGCTGGGTCTTCCCAAACCAACCTGGCCTTCCCAAACCAAACCCCGGGTCTTCCCAAACCAACCAGGTCTTCCCAAACCAATTCCCTGGGCCTTCCCAAACCAAGCGGGTCTCCTCAAACTAGCATTCTGGGTCTTCTACAACTGAGGGTGTTCTCAAATCCATATAGAACCCGGAGGGTTCGCCTACCCTAGGCCCACCCCTAGGCCTGCCCCCTAGGTTTCCATTAGGCCTACCTCCAGGCCTAACCCTATATGCCTACCCTAGGCCTACCCCAAGACCAACCCCCTCGCCCTACCCTAGGCCTACCCCCAGGCCTTCCCCCTAGGCCTACCCCTGGGTCTACCCCTTAGGCCTACCCGGCTTGCCTGGCGCGACCGCTAGTCAGGGTCCGCCCGCCCGATCCGACCCGACCAGCCCGTTAGGGTCCGCCGACCCGACCCGACCCGACCCGACCGTTATGGTACTCGCGTGTCAACTCGATCATTTGCCATACTTTAATGTCCCGCCCGCCCGACCCGACCCGCTCGTTTGGGTCCGCACGCCCGACCCGACCCGACCCGCCCGTTCGAGTCCGCCCGCCAGCCCGACCCGACCCGCCCGTTGGGGCTCTCGCGCGCGAACTCGATCACGCACCACACTTCAATGTCCCGCCCGCCCGACCCGACCCACCCGCCAGGGCCCGCCCGCCCGACCCGACCCGACCCGCCCGTTGGGATCACCACGCCCGACCCGACCCGACCCGACCCGCCCATTAGGGCACTCGCGCCAATGTCCCGCCCGCCCGACCCGCCCGCTCGTTGGGGCCCACCGTTCGACCCGACCCGACCCGCCCGTTAGGGCCCGCCCGCCCGACCCGACCCGACCCGACCCGCCCGTTAGGGTTCTCGCGCGTCAACTCGACCATGCACTACCACAGTTGAATGTCCCGCCCGCCCGACCCGACCCGCCCCTTAGGGCACGCCCGCCCGGCCCGACCCGACCCGCCCGCCAAGTCCCGCCCGACCCGACCCGACCCGCCCGATAGGGCTTTCGCGTGCGAACTCGATCATGCATCACACTGTAATGTTCCGCCCGCCCGACCCGACCCGCCCGCTAGGGCCGCCCGCCCGAACCCGCCTGATAGGACGCCCGCCCGACCGACCGACCCGCCCGTTCCGCCGAACCGATCATGCACCACACTGAAGCCCCGCCCGCCCGACCCGACCCGCCCGTTAGGGCCCGCCTCCCGACCCGACCCGACCCGCCCGTTAGGCCGCCCGCCCGACCCGACCCGACCCCCGCCAGGGCCCGCGGCCGGACCGACCGACCCGCCCGTTCAGGGCACTCGCGGCGCGAACTCGATCATTGCCCCACACTTTAACGCCCCGCCCGCCCGACCCGACCCGCCCGTTAGGGTACTCGCGTGCGAACCCGATACTGCCCCCCCGCCCGACCCGACCCGCCAGTTAGGGCCCGCCCGCCCTACCCGACCCGACCGCCGGCGGGGCCCGCCCGCGACCCGACCGAACAAACCCGACCCGCCCGTTTAGGTTTGCGCGTGCGAGCTCGATCACGCACCCACTGCAATGCCCCGCCGCCCCGACCCGACACGCGGACACGCCGCAAGGTCCGCCCGCCCGACCCGACACGACCCGCCCGTCAGGGTCCGCCCGCCCGACCCGACCCAACCCGCCATGCACCATACTTTAATGCCCCGCCCGCCCGACCCGACCCGCCTGTTAGGGCCCGCCCGCCGGGCGCCACCCGACGCGACCCGCCCGTTAGGGCTCTCGCGTGCGAACTCGATCATGCACCACACTGTAACGCCCCGCCCGCCAGATCCGACCCGCCCGTCAAGGCCCGCCCGCCCGACCCGACCCGACCCGCCTGTTAGGGCCCGCCCGCCAGCCCGACTCGCGCGCGAACTCGGTGGTGCACCACATTTTAATGTCCCGCCCGACCGACCCGAGCCGCCCGTTAGAGCCCGCCCGCCGGCCCGACCCGACCCGACCCGCCCGATAGGGCCCGCCCGCCCCCGACCAGACGACCCGCCCGTTAGGGTACTCGCGTGCCACTCGATCACGCACATTTTAATGTCCCGCCCGCCCGACCCGACCCGCCCGTTAGGGCCGCCCGACCCGACAGGGTCCGCCCGCCCGACCCGCGTTTAGGGCTCGCGTGTGTGAATTCGATCATGCCCACACTTTAATGTCCCGCCCGCCCGACCCGACCCGCCCGTTAGGGCCCGCCCGCCCGACCCGACCCGACCCGCCCGTTAGGGTCCGCCCGCCCGACCCGACCCGACCCAAACCGCCCGTTAGGGTACCCGCGTCTCAACTCGATCCCGCACCGCACTTTAATGTTTCGCCCGCCCGGCCCGACACGCCTGTTAGGGTCCGCCCGCCCGACCCGACCCGCCTGTCAGGGACCCTCCCGCCCGACCCATGGCAGATTACGCAGGAGCACTGCTGAGCACGCAGGCGCACGGCAGACCAAACATATTCGCGGCCGACCAAGCAGAAGCACGGCTGACGATGCAGGGGCACGGCGGACAACGCAGGAACACGGCTGATCACGAAGGACCGGGCAGAACACAAAGCAGCACGGCAGAGAACAGCGGACCACCGCAGACCACGCAGCATCACGGCAGAGCATGCGGGAACACGGTAGACCGCGGGGAGCACGGCAAACCAAACCAACCGGGTTTTCCCAAACCAAACTGGCCTTCCCAAACCAACCGGGTCTTCCCAAACCACAACGGCCGGGTCTTCCCAAACCAACCCGGGTCTTCCCAAACCAAACGGGCCCTCCCAAACCACCCGGGTCTTCCCAAACCACAGCGGCCGGGTCTTCCCAAACCAACCGGGTCTTCCCCAACCAAACGGGCCTTCCCAAACCGAACGGGCCTTCCCAAACCACAACGGCCAGGTCTTCCCAAAACAACCGGGTCTTCCCAAACCGAACGGGCCTTCCCAAACCACTTGGGTCTTCCCAAACCACAACGACCGGGCCTTCCCAAACACCAGGTCTTCCCAAACCAACCGGGTCTTCCCAAACCGAAGCCCGGGCCTTCCCAAACCGAAGCTCTGGGTCTTCCCATACCAACCGGGTGTCTTCCCAAACCACGAGAGCAGGCCGGGTTTTCCCAAACCGCCACGGGTCTTCCCAAACCGCCACG
>CAUYUJ010007507.1:0-10000 GCA_963575745.1 Prorocentrum cordatum | reverse complement strand
CGCGCATCCCGCCTCGCAGCAGAGCCTGCAGGCCGGCGGGGCACACACCCAAGGCACCGCTGCGAGACTGGCCGAACAGGCCAAGCGCCGCAAATACAACGGAGTCGCTGGTTTCCAACCCCTCGGCTTCGAAGTGTCGGGAGCCATGGGCGAGTCCACCCGGAAATGGCTCGCGCAGCAAGTGCCTGAGGGCCCTGGGCGACTGGAGACTCTCAGCACCTCCACCGGTCCATCGCCACCTGCGTGGTCCGGGAGGTGGCGCGCACGCTCATCAGCGCTGCCTGAGATGGTCGTCGGGCCAGCCAGCGCGCCTAACGCAGGGGTCTGGTGGCTCACACCCCTGGGCCTGGAACCGGCGGCCTCGCACGACGACAGCACCAGCGCGAGAACAGCGCTGCTACGGGAGGACGCACGAGGACAGCACTAGGACAGCACGAGGACAGCACAGGCGCGAGGACAGCACGAGGACAGCACGAGGACAGCACGAGGACAACACTAGCACGAGGAGGGGAAGGGGCGCCGAGGAGGCGCGCCGAGGAGGAGAGGCGAGGCCGAGGAGGAGGAACGCCGAGGAGGAGCGCCGAGGAGGAGCGGCGGAAGTGGAGGAGGGGGAGGCCAAAGAGGAGCGCCGAGGAGGAGCGCCAAAGAGGAGCGGCGAGAGCGGGCGGCGGTGGCGGCGGCCAGAAGCGGCGGCGGGGCGGCTCCAGCGGCGGCGGCGGACGGACCGGGGGCGAAGGGAGGAGCGGCGCCCGGCCCCGCGGCGGCGGGCGCGGGCGCGGGCGCGGGCGCGGGCGCGTGCGGGCGCGCGCGGCGCGGCCCGTGGCGAGCGCGGCCCGCCCCTGGGCCCTCCTCGGACCCGAGGGCCCCGGGGCACAGAAGAGGAGAGGAGAGGAGAGGAGAGGAGAGGAGAGGAGAGGAGAGGAGAGGAGAGGAGAGGAGAGAAGGGGAGGGGAGGGGAGGTGAGGAGAGGAGAGAAGAGAAGAGAAGAGAAGAGAAGGGGAGGGGAGGGGAGGTGGAGGGGAGGGGAGGGGAGGGGAGGGGAGGGAAGGGGAGGGGAGGAGAGGAGAGAGAGAAGAGGAGAGGAGCGGAGAGAAGAGAAGGGGAGGGGAGGGGAGGGGAGGGGAGGGGAGGGGAGGAGAGAAGAGAAGAGAAGGGGAGGGGAGGGGAGGGGAGAGTTAGATTGTGTGTATGAGTTCGGGGTAAGAGGCTTCAGAACCATCAAAGATGTTTGAGATATGTTTGAATGTTTATTCGACTATCCGTAAACGCTATGGCTCAAGCCATCAATGGTTCGACAGCTCACGCTGGAAAACTAACTTTGGTAGCGCTGATGTGGTGGCAGGTCCTTTGAGACTCGCCGTCTCTCTGCCCTCAGCTTTGCCGACTGGTTCCGGCACAGCGTCGATTGCGACGAGAACCTCTACATGTCCCAGCAGCAGCATACGTACGCGAGCAAGCTCATCGTACACGTCCTTGCAGCTGCAGTTTCACTCACCCTCATCACGGACACCCGGCACGGCAAGTGGACGCACTTCGCCATGGATTATGGAGATACCTCAGGCAGCGGCGGCGGCATCCCGCTCGACACGTTCAACAAGAACACGCCACCAGGATGGCGGCCAGGCAACGGCAAGTACCCGCTGCGCCGCTACATCCAGCTGCTCAGGCTGTGGTGGAGGCAGACAGATCTGCCAGAGCACGCAGCAGGTCCAGCGATGGCGGGACGTCTCAGAGGCTCGGCGTTCCAGATAGCCATGAAGATGAAGCGCGACAGACTGGACCTCAATGCAGGAAAACGACGCGAGATGGAAGGAGATGAACTGCTAGCTCAGCCTTCACATCCCGAATGGCAAGACTCCGAAGGCGTTCAACATCCCGCTGAGCCAGCAGGAGCCTCGGTCCAGATGGACGTTCTCGTTCAAGAGTTTGAAGTTCAAGATCAAGATATGTCAATCGTTGCTTTGTCAAGTTTCTTCTCACTTACCAGAGGCCACCTTCCAATGAATGATTTCCTCACGATGTTTCGCCTGTGCTTCGAGGAGGCCTCAGACAAAGGAGGCCTACAGCTCAACAACGTCGGCAAGAGTTTCCCCCTGCTTCAGATGTCAGGCTTATCAGAAAAGATGCGGACCGACCTACGTATGCAGATTCAAGGAGACCTCCATCGCTTCCCCGAGCTCATCGCCTTGATGCAGAGAATGGCAAATCACGAGTATCAAGGCACGACATCTTCGATTCCAGCCATGGTCTCACAAAACTGGACAGATGAAGGAACATACTGGGAGTCGGACTACGATTCTCCTGAGACATGGGCTTCAGATGGATCGTGGATGTGGGTCGGCTACGGTGAAGACGAATGGCAGGACGGAACGTGGTACGACGACGGCACGGACTGGGAGACCAGTCACGACGAGGAGCACGGCACCTATGACGAGGAGTACGAGGAGTACACCGAGGAGGACTACTACGGCGGAGGTGGCCAAGGCCGTGGCAAGGGCCGAGGCCGTGGTGGCAAGAAAGGACGAGGAGGCCGCAAGAGTGGAGGCAAAGCATCATCGTCGGACGGATGCACGACCTGCGGCTCTCCACTGCACTCGAGCGCGGACTGCCCGATCGTCAAGTCTTCGTCGAGTTCACCGTCCAAGACAGGCGACTACTACGGCAAGAAGGGCAAGTACCGCAGCAACAACAAAGGAAAGTATCGCAGCAAGTCCAAGTCTAACAAGAACGGCAAGGACAGCCGCTCAAGTGGCAAAGGTTTCGGCAAGCCATGGAGGAGCACCAGCAACGGCAAGGGCAAGAGGAACGGCAAGAGCAGTAGCTACTACGAGGACGACTTTTCATGGCAATATGAAGAATATGATGGAGAGAGCAGTTGGTTCACTCATGGCATTACGGCCACGTACGATGGAGACGCGACAGCTCGTAAGCCAGAACTCTTTACCCTGGGCTCGCCATCAGCATCGATTGCAGCTGGACCGAAGATCACGCTTCCAGTCAAGCAGACCGTCCAGCTGGGCACCAAGTTCGACGCGGATGCGGCAGTTGTTACGCCCACCGAGCAGACTACGGTTTTCAATTTCCCCACTGATCAATCAGCAACGACGCCTGATACGTCGTCAGCATCAGGAGCAGCCCGACCTGTGGCAGGCCCGCTGCTCAAGAAGTCGATCTTCATGACGATGGCGACGATCAACATGGCGTACAACTACCCGGCGAGCAACGAGACGTTCGGCACCATGCACGTGGTTCAAGGTGTGGAAAGGCTGGGACTCCTAGTGGATACAGGAGCATCCTCAGCCCTGATGGGCACCGACACGCTGCGCGTCTACCTGGACAAGATCGTCGAGCCGATGGGCATCATGAACGAGGTGCACTTCGGCCCCTCGACGTCCATGTTCACAGGAGTCGGAGGCAGACCCGAACCGGGACTGCGAGTATGCACCATGCCTCTCGGAGTTCCTGGGCTGCCAGGAGCTACATTCTCGACCGACCTGATCGGCAACAAGGGCTCATCATGTCCTGGTTTGATGCCGTTACCAAGTATGGTGGATTGCAGTGCGTTGGTAGCTTGCGGTGTCTATGACAACCGAGACGGCATCATGATCATTTCAGCTCCCGGCAAGCACAAGCAGGATCCTCCTCAAGTGGCATTGGTTCGTATTCTCTACACCGACTCGAATCACTATCTTCTGCCCACAGACAGGTTCGAACAGACTGCACTGGAGATTGCCGAGGAACAACGAGATCTCTGGAAAGTTCAGAAGGCCCACTGGTTTGACAAGTATCAACGAGGAGTATCGGCAAACATCGAGTGGGCATTCAACCTCGACAGGTCGGAGATCGAAGGTCCGCCACCCTCAGGCGTGGAAGCAGCCGTTAGAGACTCACCACGCCAACAAGAGGCTACAAGGACAGGTATCGGACTCGTTCAAGATCCTCCGACGCAGTTAGCATCATCAGGCAGTCAGGTGAACCATGACATCCATCAAGCAAAATTGTCGCCGGCAGCAGCTGCATTGTTTGCTCCAGATCGTCAAGGTTTTCAACGTCTGAAGCAGTGCCAGAATCAGACCCTCACTTCTGGCTGGATGAGTGTACCTGGTCAAACCTACTTTCAAGATCTCTGGCCAGAAGGTATGGACGAAAAGGAGAAGCAGCAGCTGGAGAAATACTACGCATGCATGCCCGAGGAGTTCTACTATTTCAGCGGCCTGATTGTCATTACTCCAGACAATGCCGAAGAATGGTGTCAGCAGATTTCCAAGCTGATTCCAGAGCTGGACCTCATGGAGAGCATGAGCGGCTCTGGCAGGCTTTCTTTATGCGCATATATGTCAGGCCTGACTGTCAGCATTCCTCGGGACTTCAGATACGGCTGGGATCTTCGCAGGAAGAAGCATCGAGATCCCTTGGATAAGATCGACAAGATCCTGGCCAGTCTGGCAGAATTCTGGTCTCCACGATGCTCACCATGGTCGGCTTCAGTCATGAAGGAGGCCACGAAGCTCCAAGCGTCTCGACAAGCGGAGTGTCCCAACTTGCAATGGGTTGCTCAACGTCTTCGCAAGGTACATCGAGATGGACGAGCCAGTGTCCTGGAGAATCCGAGGAGTTCGGTTATTCTCAAAAGTTCTCCATTGAAGTCGATCGCTCAACTGGGCACGTTTGGACATCTCGACCAGTGTCAGCTTGGGGCATCAGATCCATCAACTGGAGTGCCAGTCAAGAAGCCGACCTTCCTGCACATGATCAACATCACCCTGCAGCGCGTCCTGCACAAGTGCCAGGGCGACTCGAAGTGCAGCGAACACTCAGTACTGCAGGGCTCGTTTCCAGGCACCAGCATCAACAAGACAGCTGCGGCGGCTGTCTATCCATGGCCGATGGTCACGGCCATCGTTCACGACTTGCACGACTACCTGCGGACGGGCGTCGTCAAGGATGGCGACGAATCCTCGCTATTCTACACGCACCTCTGGAACTGCGAGAGGTGCAAGCACGGCTTACACAAGAAGCTGGCCGACGGCACCAACACTCCGACGGCTCCACACACACGCGTGGCAGGATGCAGGTTTGCTCCACACCGCCAGGGTATACCACCTGGAGGTGTACCTGATGCTGGCGGAGGTGCGCCAGCAGCACCGCCAGGGCTTCATCCGCCCTTGCCGGGAGTGGACCCAGCAGCAGCAGCAGCAGCAGCACCACCGCCAGCTGCACCTGCGGCACCACCTGCCGCGCCTGCAGCACCAGCGGCAGCAGCAGATCTTCCTGGACCGGCCCAGGCGGAGGCGCCCGCTGCACCAGCAGCGGCAGCAGCGGCAGCAGCTCCAGCTGCGGCCATCGAGCCTCCTCCAGAGGCAGTGGCACCGCCAACGTACATCGAGCCGAGCTTCGACCTCAAGGCTGCCAAGAAGGTGCTTCGAGATCCGAAGGCCTCAGTCAAGGAGAAGAAGGCCATCATCATGGGCATCCATGTCAAGTTCTGGCATGCGGCTGCCATGGAGCTCAAGAAGATTCTCTACCGGGCTGGTTACGGCAAGGAGGTGCTCGACTTAGTCGATGGCGTGATCGAGTGCTGCAAGGAGTGCGGCCAGTGGAAACGCAAGTTGACTCGACCGCAGGTGAAGGCCATGTTGTCAGAGCACTTCAACTACAGGGTTCAGACGGACCTCTTCTTCATTTTCGACAAGACCTTCATCGTGCTAGTCGACGAGTGCATTCGCTGGTGTCTGGTGGAAGAGCTTCCGCGCAAGACCGCCGACGAGTGGATGGCCGTGGTCTTCAGGAGCTGGATCAGGTACTTCGGACCGATGATCTACTTGGTCACCGACCAGGAGGGCGCCATCACGAGCGACCTCGTCGGCAAGTGCTGCGAGAAGTTTGACATCATCCGCGACTTCGGCGGATCGCAAGGACACACAGCCGCGCCCATCGCAGAGAGAAGGATAGAGATCATTCGCACGGGGGCTCAGAAGTTGTGGGCAACAGTCCAGAAGACGGGCCTGAACACGACGCAGAGTCAGGTGGTCTGCGAGACTGCGATGTCCACCAACAGCATGCTCAGCTACAACGGCCACACGCCCAACCAGGGCTTGCTGGGCTATCAGCCCAGAGAGCTGTATGACCCAGAGGTCAAGACGATCTCAGCCGCTGCCGGAGCGCTTGAGACAGCTCCAGACGCCATCGAGGTGGCCATTCGCCTCCGTATGATGGCCAAGGAGGCGATACTACAGAGCATCGTCGAGGACCGCCTGGCAGTGGCTCAGAACACCAAGATGCAGAAGTTCAAGCCCGAGGACCGCGCGAAGATCATCGACGGCGCGAAGGCAGATCTCTGGCGCGAGCCAGATTCAAAGGACGACCCTGGCTGGCGTGGACCGTGCGAGGTGATTAAGGTTTACCAGGACGGCTCAAGAGCCGTGGTCGACTGGAGAGGCCATATCATGCTGGTGCCCATCAGGCACCTGCGCCCGCATATCGGCTTCGTGTGGCTACTCCACCATAAGTCACACAGCAGCCAGGTCTACGCCACACAGCACGAGTTCAACGACACGGTCAAGCAGATGATGGAGATGGTGGAGACAGGAGCGGCTTTCTCGTCGTACACCTACGGCCTGGTCTACTCGAGTGCGGACCGCAGCTATATCGTCGTGCCGCCCGACCTTGAGCAGAATCCGCCACCGCTGTGGACGGTCGCTCAGAAGGTTTTCACGGGAGTTCTCAACGGCACGAAGTTCGATGGCATCCAGTTTGGCAACAAGTGCAAGAGGACAGATGCCATCTCAGCGGCACAGCGCGGACAGCTCATTACCTGGAACAACAGTCGCCGGGAGAGCTACATGGTCCGCGATGTGGTGCCGGACAAGGCGCTGCCGCTCTCATTTTCAGGCCCTTGGAAGGACGAGAGTTCCATGCTCTACTTTAGTTACAACAAGCCGAACGACGAGATCGAGGACACGCCAGAAGTTGACCTCAGTGGAGTTGGTGGTCCATCTCCCATTCCATGGATAGCATCACCATGGACGTCGTTTGGAGGCTCTTGGTTGGAAGCTGGCGACGATGAAGACGACCATCGTCAACAAGGAGATCTTCCAAGACCAGGTGGTCAGCAGCCTCAGCTGCCAGTGAAGGTTCCACTTGCTGCTCGACAGACACCAGCTGAACCAACAACGCCAGCTCCACCATTGAGGCATGTGCCGAAGCCAGCGACACAGCCATATGTGCCCAAGACGCCTCCACCAGCGAGGCGCAGGCCACTGTCTCCGAACGTGTCGTTCGACGTCATACCTGAGGTCGAGGCTGGCGTCATGCGGCCGCCGCCGCCGCCAGGAGGAGGAGCAGTAGCAGTCGCTGGTTTCGTGCCGACACCTCCTGCGCCGCCTGCGAGTCCAGGCGCGATCGACCCAGACGACCAAGCAGACACCGACATTGTCAAGCTGTCGGAATCCTCTAGCAGTTCACCAGCTACGGCAGATCGGTCACGATCAAGAGTATTCGAGCGGGCTCCTCTGCCGACGGCACCTTCAAGACGAGTGCCGATACCGGGCGAGAACGTGGCCGTACCGAAGACGCCGCAACCAGAGGTGGCAATCTCGGCATCACCTCTGAGAGCAGCCACGCCGCCTCCAGCGGCCAAGGCCTCGACACCGTCTTCACCAGCTAGTCAGCAGGACACGCTGGACTACGGCAACACGCACGAGCCTACTCTAGACTATGGCCAGTCAGAGGAGCCGCTCTTGGGACCTCTGCCGGAGATGCCTCTACCAGGAGCAAGTCACGAAGAACCATCGCCAACTACATCAGAGTTGGATAGGTCTCGCACGAGAGACTATGGACCTGCTCCAGATCCACGAGCCCAGCACGATGAGCATGACCGACAAGTTCGTCAAGAATCTCTAAGGCATCGATCAGCAGCATCGCCGATTGCAGCCAGAACGCAACCGCATAAGCGAGAAGCACCAGACGCTCCGCCCGACGATCGAGTGGCGCCTGGAGTTCGCGCCTCAGCGGCATCGGCATCATCGGGAGCCCCAGCTCCACCAGAACCAGTCCTGCCCATCGCTGAGCCCGCCGACGTCGACGAGACTATCGACTACGGCCCGGCAACAAGCGAGAAGGTCGACGAGGACAAGCAGGAGAAGCTCGAGATGCACAGCTACCAGGTGTGGTTCGATGTGCACCACGCTGAGCACCGACTGGGACAGCCTCTGCGCAAAGTGGCTCCAGTTGGCTTCAAGCCACACTTCGACGAGGAACACTTCACGCATGCCATTGCCGACGCCGAGCAGATCTTACATTTCAGTCAGCAAGCTGAACGAGGCGAGCTGCCCTGGACGGCATCAGAGGCGTTTGCAGTACTTGAAGGGCCGATGACGAGGCCCATGTGCTTCTACTACGACATTCGCGAGGACCAGTGTTTCTCGGTCTCATCTGATGATCTCCTCACGCCACAAGAGGTGATCGACAACTGGGATGTCGTGGAGATCGGTGACTACGAGGAAGCAGTGTCGCTGTACAGCCACGATGTCTTCGAGATCGACCTGTCCTCGAATCCTACGAACGTCGTGGACGGCATCTGGGTGCGTAAGTGGAAGAATCGGCAGAAGCGCATTGTCAAGTCAAGGCGCTGCGGTCGCGGTTTTCTAGATCGCCAGAAGACGACGGCGAGCCGCCATTCGTCAACAGCCTCGCGGCTAAGCCACAGGCTACTTTGCTCACTGGCCATGCAGTTCGAGTTGACCCTCGAGAGCTTCGACATCTCAACAGCTTTTCTTCAAGGGTTGAAGTTCTCAGAGGTGGTGGCCAAAGCGAAGGAGCTAGGCCATGAGGTCAAGGAGGCGCGCCAAGTCTGGTTTCGCCCGCCGGCGAACATCTGGAGGCACTGGAGGAACATCCCGAAGAGCAAGATCACAATACTGGACGGAGATATTCCACACTTCATCCTGAAGTGCCTCAAGGCGCTATATGGCCTGGTGGACGCTCCTCTGCTGTGGCAGCTGGCGCTGTTGCACTACCTGAAGCTGGACATCGGCTACAGGATGAGCACCCATGACGAGTGCTTCCTGATGATCATCAATGGCTGGCAGGTTGTATCGCTGCGTATCATTCACGTGGACGATCTTCTTCTAGCAGCGACGAAGGACTTCCTCGACCATATCGCTAAGAAGCTCGGACAGAAGTTCGGGAACCCGAAGAGGACAGGCCTTCCGTTCACCTACCTGGGCATGAGGCACGAGATGCTCACCCCAGGACACCTGCTGGTTCACCAGCAGCACTACCTCGAGAAGCTGCCGGAGGCCAAGTTCACGAACGCGTACAACATCAAGAAGGACTTCCAGGAGCTGGACGAGTACGAGCATCACCAGTTCAGGTCGTTGGTCTGCAGCTTACTATGGCTATGCCTCACGCGAGTGGATATTGCTCATGACGTGGTTTCGTTGCAGTCAGAGATGGTGTGCCCTCAAGTTCAGCATATGAAGATGGCCAATCGTGTACTTGCGAAGGCTCGCAAGACGAAGGAGATGAACGGCCTGCACTACCATCGAGTATCGTTTCCACTGAGGCTCTGCAGCATACACGACTGCGGTCATGCAAGCAAGAAGAGCTGCTATCCGTACGAAGGAAAGTTCGTTATGATGATGCATGACGACCTGAAGATCGACACGCCCGAGTGGATCACTGGTCAGGACTTGTCTAAGGTTGGAGGCTATGCGCACACGTTGTTCTTCAGTGCTCGCAAAGCTTCAAGAGTTTCTCACTCGACCTCGCATGCGGAGACGCTTTCGGCCATCGGATGTACTCAGATGGGCCAGCTGATCGCGGCAAGGCTCACAGAGTTGTTCTGCCAGATGCTGCTGCCTCCGCGAGCCACGATCACCGCACATGACATGCTGGAGCTAAGCCAGAAGGATATCACGATCATACCGCATGATGCATGGACCTCTTCGAGGAGAGGATAGGAGAGGAGAGGAGAGGAGAGGAGAGGAGAGGAGAGGAG
>CAUYUJ010007506.1:25000-46287 GCA_963575745.1 Prorocentrum cordatum | reverse complement strand
GGAGGAGGAGGAGGAGGAGGAGGAGGAAGGGGCACATCGGTTCCCTGACATTATCTCGTCGTGAAACAAAACAAATCAGGACGGGAGGTTTCTGGCCATCCTCGGCCTCGGGGGGCCCTCGCCGGGCCCCGGGAGCGTCAACAGGACGTCTCGGGAGGAAAAGCCGGTCCTGGGGGGGAGGGTCGGGGCTTCCAGGGGCCCCCGTCCCGAGGAGATCAGGACGTCGCATGCCGGGGTGCCCGCGCCCTCGCGGTCTGGACTCCAAGGGCGCGATCCCGCGGACGCGCGGTCGCACGGGCGCGCATCCCGCGGGGGGCCATGCGCGAACATAAGGCGCCCCGCATATGCGCGGGGCCGAGGTCCAGGAGCTCGGCCGCCTGGCCGACGAGGCGCCGCGGATATGCGGACATGTTCTTCGCCCGCGAGGGAGGGGGGCGGCGTGGAGGGTTTTTCTCCGAAGGGCTTGGGCGACCCGTCCTCCTCCTCCTCCTCCTCCTCCTCCTCCCTCTCCTCCTACGCCTCCCTCTCATCCTCCCTCCCTCCCCTCCCCCTCCTCCTCCTCCTCCCTCCTCCTCCTCCTTCCTCCTCCCCCTTCCATCCTCCTCCTCCTACTCCCCCACCTCCTTCTCATCCTCCTCCCCTCCTGAAATCCTTCTCCTCCTCCTCCTCCTCCATCTTCTCCTCCTCCTCCTCCTCCTCCTCCTTCTCATCCTCCTCCTCCTCCTCCTCCCCCTCCTCCTCCTCCTCCTCCTTCTCCTCCTCCTCCTCCTCCTCCTCTTCCTCCTCCTCCTCCTCCTCCTCGGGTCGCCCACGGCCCCAGGGAAACCGTGCAGGGCGACGCACCGAGGAGGGGAGGCCGGAGGGACGGCTGGCCCTGGGAGCGGGGGGCGGAGGCAGCTCGGAGGAGGGACGGGGGCCACGGAGGGGCGCGGCGGAGGAGGGATGCCGAACGGAGGCGGAGGGCCGCCGTGGTCGGGGCGCCGCGCTTCCTCTTCCCCCGCGCTCCGGGCGAGCTTCTGGCGGCCACGCCGCCTCTTCAGACTGGGCCCGAGCTCACAGGAATGCCGTGCCCCTCCCTCCTGCCAGCACGCGCGCGCATCCGAGGCGGGAGTTTGTGCATGGCCACCGCCTGGAGGGTTAGTTTTCGGAGCCTCGACAGGCGGTGGATATGGACATATTCGGGCCCCCGGGGGCCGACATATGTCCATATCCACCGCCCGCTGGGGCACCAGGACATCGGTTCTCAGGCGGTGGATATGGATAAATCCCCGCCTCGCAGCGCAGGCGCTGCGCGAGCCAGGGGGGGGGGCCAGCGCCGATCCGAGATATCAGCGCGGATCTCCGACAATTTATGCTCGCGCCGTCCTTTCTTCTCTTCCCCGGTGGGCTCCAGATGTCCCGAGGCCCGGAGTGGGCCGTCTCGACCTTCTCGCGACGAGGGAGAAGCCGACCGTCCCGAGCTCCCAGCAGCGAGGGAGGTCAGAGCTGGTGCCGACGAGCACGCCGCGTGGTGTGGCGCGGCGAGCAGCCAAGGATGCGCATGCGCGGCGACGGACTTTCGGTGCGCAGACGCTCCAGCATCCCACAGCATGGGACGCTGGGGGGGCCTGCACAGTCGGCCCGGATGAGCAGGTCGACCCTGCCGAATCAAGGGTACTCGTGTGTCCTGTGCCTCGCGCGCGACCCATGCCTCCTGCATTCCTGTGGCAACGTGGCCCTCGGAAGGGTCTTGTGTCCTCTCGCGTGTCCTGTCCAACCAGGTCCGACTGTACACTGAGCTCCTCGGCCGGCCGCCCGGACAGCTCGGTGTGCACTTTCGAGCGCCTAATTACCCGGTGCAGGAACCTGGGCAGCAACAGCGAGACCGACGTCATCGAGCGCGTCCTGGCCCAGCAGCTGGGGAGCCACGGCCAGAACCTGGAGCAGCTGAAGCAGATGTCCGAGGAGCCTCGGCGCGGTCAAAAGCGCGCCGCCACGCCCCGAGCGGACAGGACAGAACAGGACGCCGCATCGAGCCGGATCCGTTGCCCAGTGTCAAGGGAGGAAAGCCCACCCAGACCAGACAATCTGTGTTTACTCCACTGCCCTGGGCGTTTCCTAAACAGCCCTGCCCTGTTCGACTCCTTCTTTGGGGGCGTGTACTAAACGGCCTCGCTTGTCGGAGTGGTTGTTCTGGTTTTTTGCTTTGCCATCTACCGTTAAGTCGGACCTGTCCCTCTACAGGGTGAATATTCAAAAATAGTCACAAAATAGTGCGGGGACTATTTTTGGAGTATTTTTGTATACTTTTTACCATTTTGGCATATTTTTTGAACTTTTTTTTCATTTTTCGCCCAAGACCCCCTTGTAGGGGGACACGCCCCTACGGGCGGATGTCGGACGAGAAAGAACAAGTAACCCAAAGATGCTACCAAATGCTCAAACATACAACACGCACATCGTCCCCGGACTATTTGTGCGTCCCAGGGCCCCTTCCATTGTTATGGCTTTTTGTTCTGCCCTTTACCGTCGCCCTGTGCTGAGTTGTTCGAGCTGCCCCACGTGGCCCCGGCGGGCCTCGGCGGGCGCCCGAGCGGCAGCCCCGGCCGGCCTCCACGGGCCCGCCGGAGGGCGTCTCGGGGCGGTCGCCACGCTCTCCGACGCCGCCTCCGACGGCGCCCCTCGGGGGCGCTCTCCGCGCCCCGGGGCGCGGAGTCGGGCGTGCCCCCCTGCGGTGAAGTCGGGCGTGTCCCTCTACAGGGGGAAATATATATATATATATATATATATAATATATATATATGTTATTAAACACATATATACATACATATATACATACACACATATACACCAATATATATATATATATATATATATATATATATATATATGTATTATATATATATTATTATATATATATATATATATATATATATATATATATTATATATATATATATATATATATATATATATATATATATATTCAAAAATAGCAAGAAAATAATCAGGGGACGATCTTTTTACTATTTTTGCGCAGTTTGGGCGTAGCTTTTGAGCATTTGTTTCGCCCAAAGCCCCCCCTGCAGGGGGACACGCCCGACTGAACCCTACGGGCGGATGTCGGACGAGAAATATCAAATAATCTCAAAATGCCCCCCCAATCCTCAAACATACAACGCACATCGTCCTGGGACTAGTTTCTTTTTGGACTATCTTGGAATTTCCCCCCTCTGATAGAGGGACACGCCCGACGCAACCCCAGGGTGGAGGTGTCGAGACCGCTCCAAGCTACTCGGGAGGCATGCGGAGGCCAGCTGAGGCTGCTCGGGGGGGCCTGCTGAGGCCAGCTGGGACTACAATCGGGGCCCTGCACAAGGAGCCCTTTTCGTTAGGGAGGGGCTCCGTGCTCCTTGATCGTTTCGCAGCTTGCCTTAGGTTGGTCCTTAGGTTTTCGATGGGGAATCGAAGTTTAACTTACGGAAGAAAAGGGGCCTCGTTCCTTATTCAGGGTTCCTTAGGTCAACGCCCCGACTGTACCTTGGGGGCTGTCCGTGCGCAACCCGCAGCCTCACCAGTCCCCAGGGAGCGGGGTGGTCGGCCCCGCGGCACTCGGCAAGCTCGCCGTCGCGCTGGGGGGGTGCGCCTTCGAGCTCATGCCGGGCTGTCGCGTCTGCAGCTTCCGAGCCGGGCACGCGTCGAATAGCGAATTGGCCGCTTTCGGTTCGCGAGAGGGCGTCGCGGCCGTCATTGTTGCGGGCCCAGGTCCGTCGGTTTCGGTCCCAGGCCGTTTTCACTACGGGGAGGTTTACTAAAGGGAGGTTTGTCCACCGCCGATTCGGGTTCGCCGCGCGGTTTTGGGGCTCGGGTCGTTCTCCAAGGACGTCTCGGGCGACTGGGGCATCCGAAGTCCCAGAACCGTGCGTGGACGGACCGGGCGGTGAGGTCTTGGGGGGCTTCGAGGTCACCGCACGGTGTGTCACCGCACCGTTTCGGGACTCTAAACCCCTAGCAGTGGGAAGTGGCAGTTCCCCGCCGCCCCCTTGGGAAACAAACTTTTAAATCTCCCTTGGGGGGGAGCCTGGGAGGGCTTCCCCCCGAGACGCCCCCACAAAACAACGCGTCAAGGTTTTTCTTTAGTGGGTTTCGGCCCCCTCAGAAGGGGGTTTTTGGGGGGAGTTTTGTCCACCGCCGACTCTACGCCGCGGGCGGGGCTTCTGGAACTGGACTTCTGCAGGTTTCCAGCGGTTTCTGGTGGATATCGGAGGGGGTCGGATGGTTCCAGGGGTAAGAATAACAATGCTGCTGCTCCTGCTGCTGCTGATGATGATGCTGATGATGATCGATCGTGAGATCGACAAGTGTCCCGTGGTGTCCCGTGGTGTCCCGTGGTGTCCCGTGGTGTCCCGTTGAGTGAGATCGATAGTGAGATCGATTGAGTCAGATGTTGGTTCCCTCCCCTCTCCCCCCACCCACAACCTCCTTATCACCCGAAGGGCGGTCGTATAGGTATGGCATTATTGTTGAATTTTGTACGCCCGATATAGGTGGTCAGGGCCATCTCTGACCGAGAGTCGCTCTGAGCCGAACGAAGCACATATGGAACGATTTCGACCGCAGGTCTTGTCGGCCAACGCGCTCGATACCTTCGCGGGCAAAAACGATGTTCTGGTCGGGATCTGGGCGTCTCCTGATTCCAATTTGCGTCACACGAGTGCTGGAGAGACGCAGCAATCGGCCCAGAGAAGCTGACAGGGTGATCATCCCCTTCTCCACTCCGCAGTTCTCCTGTGCTTGGGGCTCGATGTCAGGGAGTTCCCGTCCTACGTGGTGTCAGTGTGGCCGCTGTGCGGGGTGCCACGGGGTGGTGGTGGTCGTAGTTGTTGGTGGTAATACGTAGCAGTGGTAGTCGTGCTCATCATCGGATACAGTCGGGGCCCTGAATAAGGAACCCTTTTCGTTGGGGAGGGGCTCCGCGTTCCTTAAGTGTTTCGCAGCTTGCCTTGGATTTCCCTGAGGTTTTCGATAGGAAATCGAAGTTCAACTTATGGAAAATAGGGGGCTCGTTCCTCCTTTAGGGTTCCTTAGGTCTACGCCCCGACTGTAGTCGTAGTCGCAGTAGGGGAGTGAGAGGAGGGAGGAGGCTCTCTCCTCCCGCTGCCTGCCAGCCTCCCTCCCCGCCCTTCTTCCTCGAGGAGCTCCAGCGCGACGAGAAGCAGCTCGAGCAGAAGATCCGCAAGAAGCGACAGGATCGGGGGAGCGTAAGACCCGGGTTTGTCAGGACTCGGGTTTGCCATAGTTTTTTGACGACCGCGACTCGGATTTTGACGAGTAGGAGTTTCGTGGGATGTCTGCAGCGGGAGGCCTCGTCAAAATGCAGGCTCGGCCTCGTAATTTTTTTTGACGACCTCGTCGGGGATTTCCGAGTCCCCTGTACCCGGGTCTTACGCCCCCCTGACAGGAGCTGGAGCGCTCGCGCAAGCGCCTCGGAAGCCTCGCCAGCGTCCGGCCAGCGTTTATGGACGAGTACGAGCAGCTGGAGCAGGAGATCAGAGAACAAAACGCAAACACATGACTATACCAGACGGGGCTAGGGCGAGGATAAATCCGTTCCAGTGCGTTCCAGGACGCCCTCGGAGCGTTCCGGAACGCTCCGAGAAGGCCGCGGCGCCCGAGACATTCTCCAGAGCCGCCAGGTCTCAGAGATTCTCGGCCTATCCTCGCCCGAGGTTATCCTCGTCCTGGCTTCGCCTCACGATTTGTCCTCGCCCGATGCTAGCCTCGCCTCGGGCCGCGCGAAAGGGGGGGAATTGGGAAAGGGGGGACTACGAAATTAGCTGCATGCACTTGGTTTCGGCCTCACCGAGGGTCCCATTCCTCGATACACAGCTCCCTCTGGCGCCGGGAGGCGATGGGAAGATCAGCTGCGTGAGCTGATTCTCAAACCCCCTCCTTGCTATCCCCGCCTTCGGCCCGACCCGGTCGTCCTGGCCTCGTCGTGCCGGGAGGCGATGAGAAAATCAGCTGCGTGAGCTGGTTGTCAAACCCCCTCTTTGCCATCCCCTCCTCTCGCCCGACCCGATCCTCCTGGCCTCGTCTTGCTGTGCGCTTCCCCTGCTCTCTCAGGAGGGAAAAAACACACAGGCAGAATTCATCGTCGACTCCCAGGAACATGTGGGAAAAGATGGGAAGCGGGGGGGGGAAGACGAAAAACAAGAAGACATGGGAGCAGATGGGGAG
The DNA here is from genome assembly GCA_963575745.1 of Prorocentrum cordatum. Taxonomy (NCBI): domain Eukaryota; class Dinophyceae; order Prorocentrales; family Prorocentraceae; genus Prorocentrum; species Prorocentrum cordatum. The sequence continues at coordinate 40,069 of CAUYUJ010007506.1, read as the reverse complement.
CCCTGTGATTTGTGTAGATGCATTTGTGTGTCCCAGGGCCCCTTCGCTCTCGCCTGCCTGGGGCGCTGCAGCGGGGGGGCCTCGCCGCCACGGCTGGAGGCCGGCCCCGCCCCCCAGGGGGGTCCTCTGGGCGCGGCGACGGCCCCCCTCTTGCGGGGGCGCCCCCCCAGGCGGGGGTGCGGTGCCCACGCCGCGTGCTGCGCGTCGGTGGGGCTGCGGTCGGGTTCAAAGATGAGCAAGAAATGGTCAGGGGACGATCTTCTTACTATGTTTGCGGAGTTTTGGGCTATCTTTTGGGCATTTTTTGCACCCAAAATCCCCCCTGTAGGGGGACAGGCTCGACTTAACCCCACGGGCGGATGTCGGACGAGAAATAACAAAGAATCCAAACATGCCCCCCCCCAAATCCTCAAACATACAACACACATCGTCCCGGGACTATCTTTTTGGACTATCTTGGAATCCCCCCCCACACATTGTAGAGGGACACGCCCGACGCAACCCCATTGTGGAGGTGTCGAGACCGCCCCAAGCTACTCGGGAGGCATGCGGAGGCCAGCTGCGGCTGCTCGGGGGGGCCTCGGAATCGAAGTTTAACTTACGGAAGAAAAGGGGCCTCGTTCCTTATTCAGGGCTCCTCAGGTCAACGCCCCGACTGTACCTTGGGAGCTGTCCGTGCGCAACCCGCAGCCTCACCAGTCCCCAGGGGGCGGGGTGGTCGGCCCCGCGGCACTCGGCAAGCTCGCCGTCGCGCTGGGGGGGTGCGCCTTTGAGCTCATGCCGGGCTGTCGCGTCTGCAGCTTCCGAGCCGGGCATCAGCTCCTTCTCTATCGGAGGTTGATCGACCTCCTACCCTGACGCGTCGATTAGCGAATTGGCCGCTTTCGGTTCGCGAGAGGGCGTCGCGGCCGTCAGTGTTGCGGGTCCAGGTCCGTCGGTTTCGGTCCTAGGCCGTTTTCACTGAAGGGTGGTTTACTAAAGGGAGGTTTGTCCACCGCCGATTCGGGGTCGCCGCGCGGTTTTGGGGCTCGGGTCGTTCTCCGAAGACGTCTCGGGCGACTGGGGCGTCCGAGGTCCCAGAACCGTGCGTGGACGGACCTGGCGGTGAGGTCTTGGGGGGCTTCGAGGTCACCGCACGGTGTGTCACCGCACCGTTTCGGGACTCGAAACCCCTAGCAGTGGGAAGTGGCAGTTCCCCGCCGCCCCCTTGGGAAACAAACTTTTAAATCTCCCTTGGGGGGGAGCCTGGGAGGGCTTCCCCCCGAGACGCCCCCCCCAAACAACGCGTCAAGGTTTTTCTTTAGTGGGTTTCGGCCCCCTCAGACGGGGGTTTTTGGGGGGAGTCCGGGGGGTAAAACTCCCCAGTCCCCCAACAAAAACCTGCTCGAGGGGGTACCCTTCCGACCAACTCCTCTGAGGGAGGTGTTGGAGGGTGTCCGGGGGCAGGGAGAAACTTCCCCCCAACCCTCGGGTTTTTTTGGTGGTCCAGGGGGGAGAACCTCCCTAACCTCCCCCGAACCCCTCTGAGTTTTTTTTGTCGGAGGGGCGTCTGGGGGGGAACCTCCCTAACCCTCAAAAGGGTTTTCGTGTTTTGTTTCGATGTTCAAGGAGGGTTGTCCGAAACTGGGGATTTTGAATGGCTGGCAAGGAGGACTCCTCTAATCGCCCTCCCACTGAGGTTTTGTTGTTATTGCTGTTGTTGTTGTTGCTGTTGTGGTGGTTGTTGTTGCTGCTGCTGCTGCTGCTGCTGTTCTTGTTGTTGCTGTTGCTGTTGTTTGTTGTTGTTGTTTTGTTGTTGTTGTTGCTTTTGAACACTATTACTTCTAAAGAATTATTATTGTTGGACCCCCTGGTGCACGCCCCCCGCCCAAAACCTAGGCCGCAGCTACATTTTCATCATTTTTCTGCGAAAGCTTCAGAAAAGTGGATTACCCCCGGATCCGGTTTTTTGTTGACGCTCGTTTTCCCTTGCAAAAAACAATAGAAAATGAAAATTCTTGTTCTTAGTTGATCAAATTTCAAGAATCCCTTGCAAAAAATAAGGTAAAGTGGACATTCGCGCTCGCAAGACGAAATCCTTCCAAAACCTTAGGTTTCGTAACGATTTTAACATAAAAACATCAAAAACCCAATGGTTTTTTAAGAAAAAATTGTCAAAATGTCCTTCCGCGCGCTCTTGCGGATTCATAGGAAACACACCACTTTTTAAACATTTCTGTCAAAAGGGTCTTTGCGTGCTACTTCTTCAGGTGCTTTGAACTTCTCCAACAACGGTTGCGCGCCTGCGAGGGCCACCATCCCTTGCAAAAAATGAGACGAAGTGCACATGCGCGCGGCCGCCGCGCGCGCATGTCGAAATCCTGCCAAACACAATGGGTTTTCAATAATTTCAAGATGCGATGTTCAGAAAACATATGAAAACGCACTACTTTCTCATCCGAAAAATCTCGAAATCCATTCGCGGTCTCTTGATGAATCTTTAAAACCCAAGATGGCCCCAACAGGCGCGCAAGATGGCCCCAAGAGGCGTCCATGAGGCCCAAAGAGGCGCCCAAGATGGTCCCAAGAGGCTTCAAGAGGACTCCAAGAGGCCCCCAAGAGGTTCCAGAGAGGCTCCAAGGTGGCTCCAAGAGACCCCCAAGATGGCCCCAGGAGGCGTTCTAGAGGCCCCAAGAGTCCGCCGTGAGGGTCCAATAAGCCCCCAAGAGGCCCCAAGATGGTTCCAAGGAGCCCCCCAAAGGCTCTCAAGTGGACCCCAAACCGCGCGCAGGGAACTTCTCGGTATTCCAGGATGAGAGGCTTGGGAAGCCCATTGGCTACCTTGTGCACGTATTCGACACGCTGTGCACCGCAGCAGGTATCGTCGCCTGGAAAGCCAACCTCTTCGTCCACCCGGGCCAGTGGGTGTATCGCAGTATGCGGTATTTGCTCGGTCAGCTCGCTATTCCCATTCATGCGGAGATCGTATCCGGCCTCTCCTACAGGGCCCTGGCCACCTTGGACGTATTCATTGCGTACCACGCGGCCTTCATGGGTACGGACCCGCAGAAAATGGCCCTTTGGAACGTATCCCCTGAGGTCGGCACAGAGATCACGTATCCGCGTCAAGACCAGTGGTGGTGGTTGCCCGTATGGCGGTCGTATGGTCAGAGCGACGAGCTTCCGAACATGCTCGATTACCAGGCCTTGCCACCGCAGGTCCACAACGTGCTCGCGGTAGCACTGCCGTATGCAAGCACCGGCCTTCCCGCCAGCAGGCGTATCGGCAATCTCATTGGGCATCTGGGACCGCACGGGTATCAGCCAGGCCCGCACGTGTATCAGCCAGGCAGCCGGGCACCCACGCGCCCGCTCCGCGCCATCGCAGACGACGATGCGTCGCGCCTTTAGTATGCTTCTGGATGCGAAGACCATTCGGTTGAGTATACCCCTACGTGTGACTGGACCTGTTTGCGAAAGCAGGAGAAAGTATGGCACCCCTTTGTGTCCAGAGCCGCGCCGTCTGCGTTCTTCCTTTCTCGCTTCTCTCCTTTCCTCCTTGTCCTGCTCCTCCTCCCCCTCTTCCGCCTTGGAGCCGTATTGGAACTGTCGATGGCCATCTCCCTTTCTCCCTCGCATGTCTGCTTGTACATACGTATAATTTCAGAACTTACCGTGCATGCGATCGTTTACAACATGGTGGACCGTGCGTATGTCACGAACCTTGTATACATGTGTTTCTCTCCCTCCGTCTGGCTGTGCACGCGCGCGTTGGGCACTGAGAGTTAGGATCATAGCGCCATGAGTCTATGAGCAATGCATGCGTCATCCTTGGGACTGTATAACATCAGTGTAACACATGTACTTCTGTAATCGCATCCCCACGAATTTGCCCCAAAAATGTGACCAACTATCTTGGCACTGCGTACCATCTCACGTGTACCGTGTACCACATCATATGTAACAGATGTGATCAACCTCTGTGGGTGTGTACCCCACGCCAGTGTAGTAGCCAGGGTCGTCCGCACGCCACGAAGTGAAGTGTCCCAACGTCATAGGGCGGGAAGCTGGGTGTGGGTGGTCTCGAAGAGTCGTTTGGATATTTGGTAGAGCTTGAACGGCCCCCCCACGAAGTGGGGGTATTGGCTGGTGTCGCAAGAAAACCCTGGCACTGGGGAGAACACTGAGCGTTCGGGTAAAATGATTGTTGTTTTTGCTGTTGTTGTTGCTGTTGCTGTTGCTGTTGCTGCTGTTGTTGTTGTTGCTGCTGTTGCTGCTGTTGTCTTTCCCCCCAAGCGAGTCTTGTCTTCAGTTCTGCGGAGGCGGTGCCCCCCCCCCCACAATAACCTAACCTCCGCAAGCCCCCCCCCCCCTCCCCAGGCCCTGATCCTCCCCAAGCCCCCCCCCCTATAGGAGGGTGCATGTTTTGGGGGGGTCAAGGGGTGGTCCCCGGGAAGACTCCCACGCCCCCCTCCCTCCGAGGGGAGGTCCAAGGAGGATTTCGGAGTTTTTGTTTGTTTTTTTTTGTTGTTGTTTTTTGTTGTTTCTTGTTTGTTTGTTTGTTTGTTTGTTTGTTTGTTTGTTTGCTTGTGTGATTGTGTGCTTGTGTGCTTGTTTGTTTGTTTGTTTGTTTGTTTGTGTGTTTGTTTGTTTGTTTGTTTGTTTGTTTGTTTGTTGTTGTTGTTGTTGTTGTTGTTGATGTTGTCGTTGTCGTTGTCGTTGTCGTTGTCGTTGTCGTTGCCGCTGCTGTTGTCGTTGTCGCTGCCGTTGTTGTTGTTGCTGCTGCTGCTGTTGTTGGTGTTGCTGTTGTTGAACATTATTAATTCTAAAGAATAATTATTGTTGGGGCCCCTGGTGCACGGCCCCCCTGCGCCGCCTAGGCCGCAGCTACATTTCCATCATTTTCGTGAGGAAGCCTCAGGTAATTCGATGTGATCAAGATCCGGTTGTTTTGTTCCCCCCCGCTTTCCCTTGCAAAAAACACTATAAAATGACATTTCTTGTTCTAATATAATCAAATTTCAAGAATCCCTTGCAAAAAATAAGGTAAAGTGGACATTCGCGCGCGCAAGACGAAATCCTTCCAAAAGCTTAGTGTTCGGAGCGATTTTAACATAAAAACATCAAAAAACCAATGGTTTTTCAACAAAAAAATGTCAAAATCTCATCCCGCGCGCTCTTGCGGATTCGTAGGAAACCCAACACTTTTTAAACATTTCTGTCAAACGGGCTTTTGCGAGCAACTTTTTCGAACTTCTGCGACAACGGTTGCGCACCTGCCAGGGCCATCATCCCTGTCAAATAATACCATGCGGGACACATTCGTTTTTTCTTCGCGCGCGCACGCCGAAATCTCCAAAAACCATTGGGTTCTTAAGAATTTTAGCACCGCGCATCATAAAATCACACGAATCGCACCGTAGGTCCTCGAAAAACACCTGCACGACTTTTCAAAATTTCTACCCGCGCGCGCTGTCCTAACAACTTCTGTGGGTGTGTACTCCACGCCAGTGTAGTAGCCACGGTCGTCCGCAGGCCACGAAGTGAAGTGTCCGAACGTCATAGGGCGGGAAGCTGGGTGTGGGTGGTGGCGAAGAGTCGTGTGGATATTTGGTAGAGCTTGCACTGCCCCCCCACAAAGTGGGGGTATTGGCTGGCGTCGCATGAAAACCCTGGCACTGGTGAGAACACTGAGCGTTCGGGTAAAGTGATTGTTGTTGTTGTTGTTGTTGTGGTTGTTGTTGTTGTTGTTGTTGTTGTTGATTGTTTTAAAGGGTGGGCCACCGGAAGACTCCCACAGCCCGTTGGCCTGTTGTTCTGCTTTTGCGTTGTGTCCCGAGTGGCCCTCCCCGTTGGTATGTTCACCATCGCACTACCCTAAAATATGAGATGCACACATGGCTCATATGGCCAGACGCTCGTTTAGATATCCCACATACAGTACTACCTCTTAAAAAGGATGCACATGTGGGGAGCTCCACGCAGCGAGCAACTTTGAAGCGTGGGCCCCCGGAGGACTCCCACAGCCCTCTCCCCTCGATGGGCCCTCGATCTGGGGAGGTCCAGGGCGCAGTTGTGCTGGAGCAGGAGAGGCTTCCCGGCAGGAGGGGCGGCACCGTCGACCGCCATAGGAAGGATGGGCAGCCTTCCCAAGGATTCTAGGCCTCCCACTCCTCCTCCTCCTCCTCCTCCTCCTCCTCCTCCTCCTCCTCCTCCTCCTCCCCCTCTCAGATGGGATCGCCTCTCAGATGGGGTCGGAGTTGCTGGGGTCGAAGGATCGCGCCGCATCGCCGGTGCGTCGTCGATGCGGCTCGACGTGGGGTCCGATTTGCTTCACGTCGACGTCGCCGATTCATCGCCGATGCATCGCCCATGCATCGCCGATGCATCGGCGATGCATCGGCGATGCGGCGAGATCTTTCGACCCCTATCTATCCTGACCCCATCTAGGGGGCCTCAAAGGATGCTCTGGGCTTCTTTATCAGCGTTAAGTCGGGCATGTCCCCCTACAGGAGGGAAGTTCAAGAACAGTCAGAAATAATAAGGCGACGATGTTTTTTTATGCATTTTTTGATTTTTGTGGTGGGTATCATTTGGGGGTAATTTTGAGATATTTCGCCCAAAATCCGCCTGCAGGAGGACACGCCCGACTTGATGTAAGCGTGGGGGGTCCCCCCCACGGGGGGTCAACCTCGCCTCGTCGTCGCGCCGCGACTGGCATCGGAGCGCCTTCGGCGCCATCCTCGGTCCCTCCCTGGGCATCCTCGGCCACTCTCTTCGGCCGCGCCCCGCTCGAGAAGTTTCGACCTGGGCGTCCAGGGCCCTTGCGTCCTCATCGCGCGTCCTTATGCTACGGGCCGGCTGTAGCTGGAGCATGAGAGATTTGCCAGCATGGGGGCTCCTGGGGCCCTCCGCAGGCTTCCAGACGGCCAAAGCTGCCCAGGATAAAAAAAGCCAGCCCTGGAGAAGGCCCCCCCGGGGTCTGGGACCCCGTCTCCTCCTTGAGCCGCTGCCTTCCCTCGTGCGGGGGAGGGGTTTTCGGACCCGTACCTGCCTGCTTCGCCAGAGATCAAAGAAACAAATTATCGAGGCAGCCCGTTTGTTTCTGATTGGAGGCTCCGTGGGGCCCGCGTCGAACATCGGGGCCATGCACAAACGACCTGGGATTTACCAGCCTGGAACACATCCCTATCCCTATGCTGGGCACCTCCTCATCACGATGGCAATCTTAGGGATTCCCTTATTTTTTGAGGGCGAATCCCTAAGATTGTCATCGCCTTCTGGCGTGTCAATCTTAGGGGTAGGGATACGTTCGAGGATGGTAATGGATGACAAACCACTCCTGGCGCGGCGGTCCAGAGCTCTGGAGGCCCATGCCACAAACACTCCGTGGAGTCGAAGGTCGGGAAGGTTTCTGAAGGTCTCCAGGTTTTTCTGTGTTTGCTCCATGGCTTTCCCGCAGTTTAGTGAGATTTTTGGAGGTCCGTGCAGAGGGGGTGGGGGGAAGGGAGGGAAGAGAAGGAGGAGGAAGAGGATGATGATGATGATGATGATGATGATGATGATGATGATGATGATGATGATGATGAGGAGGAGGAGGAGGAGGAGGAGGAGGAGGAGGAGGAGCAGGAGCAGGACAAGGATGATCAGGTGGAGAAGGTGAACACGATGGAGGAGGAAGATGATGATGAGGAGGAGGAGCAGGAGAGAGAAGGAAGAAGAGGAGAAGGAGCAAGATGAGGATGTGGAGTGCGAATCGGTAGGGAAGTAGGGTGCGAGGAAGTATGCACCGAAAGAGAATTGTCCAGTGAAGATCCCGCATTGAAACGGAGCGGCGGCCATTCGATCAATTGGCGTGCAAGTTTACACTCCTGGCATGTCTTGGAGTTGTCAAGCGAACGCCTTATTTTGAAAAGTGATCGCCCTTTATCCTCTGAGCTGCTAGATGCTTGAAGACGAATGTGCGCGACGCTCAGGCGAGAACCCCTTTTTAAAAAGAAGTTACCCTCCATCCTTGTGTGCCTGCTGGGAACTTGTAGGACGAACGCGTGGGGTGCTGGGGCGATTCCCACATGCTGAAACCACCCGTCCCTCATCCCTGTTATCGGTGGAAGCTCTGAAGACGAATGTTCGCCTCGCCAAGGCGAGAGCCACAGTTTGGAAAGCCGCCCCGACCTCCATCATTGTAACGGTCGGGTCGATATAAGACCGAGGTCGGTCCGGGGAGAGTAATCTCATGTTCTTCGTGTTTGTTGGATGTTCTTGTGCATCGTGGGGGAGGGTGCTCTCGAATGTTCTTCAGTTTTGTCGGCGGAGGGTCTGATGTTCTCGAAGGGTGCTCTTCTGTCCTAGGTCCGACCGTAAATATCGGTGTTTCAAGCTTCAAGGCCAACAGCAGTGAGGAAGTCCCCGGCGAAGCGCCAGGCCCGCCCTACCGACACGTCCGTACGGGGCGAAGGAAGAAGGAATGGGGATGAGGAGGGGGGGGAGGAGGAAGCGGCGGAGGAGGAGGAGGAGGAGGAGGAGGAGGAGGAGGAGGAGGAGGAGGAGGAGAAGAAGAAGAAGAGGGAGGAGGGGGAGCAGGAGGAGGATGATGATGATAAAGAGGAGGAGTAGGAGGCGGAGGAGTAGGAGGACGACAATGAAGAGAGGCATGTTGATGATGATGTTGTTAATGATGCTACTGAGCATGATGATGACGATTCTGATGATGATGATGCTGATGCTGATGATGATGATGATGCTGATGATAAGGGTGATGAGCATTAGGATGCGGATGATGATGCTGATGATGTTGCTTATGGTGATGATGCTGCTGATAATGATGATGCTGCTGCTGATGATGATAAGGATGATTCTGCTAATGATGATGATGATGCTGATGATGATGATGATGATGCTGCTGATTGTTATTATGATGACGAGGATGATGAGGATGATGATGCGGATGATGAGGATGATGAGGCCCCTGCCCCTGCCCCCCCCCTTCTACCTCCCCCACCTCCCTCCCCCGCGCGCGCGCGGTGGGGTGCAGGGGAGGTGGACAGGAGGAGGATAAGAAGGAACATGATGATGAGGATGAGGATGAGGATGAGGATGATGAAGATGAGGATGAGGATCAGGATGAGGACGAGGACACTGATGATGACGACGAAGATGAAGATGCTTATGATGCTGATGATGATGATGATGATCATGATGATAAGTATGATGATGCTGATGCTGATGATACTGATGATGCTGATGATGAAGAGGACGATTATAATAATGAGGATGAGGATCAGGATGAGGATGCGGATGCTGATGCTGCTGCTGATGTCGGATATGGTGATGATGAAGTAGAAGATGGTGTTGATGCTGATTCTGATGCTGCTCATGATGATGCTGATGCTGCTGATGATGCTGATGATGATGATGACGGTGCTGATGATGATGACGATGATGGTTATACTGATGCTCCTCATGATACTGCTGCTCATAATGATGATGATGCTGATGAGGATGCTGCTGCTGATGCTGCTGCTGATGATGATAATGATGATGCTGATGATGATTCGGATGACGAGGAGGAGAAGGCGGAATAGGAGGAGGAGGAGGAGAGGAAGGAGGAGGAGGAAGATGCTGCTGATGATGAGGAACCCGATAATGGTGCTGCTAATGATGATGATGATGATGATGATGATGATGATGATGATGATGATGCTGATGATGATGATGATGATGATGAGGAGGAGGAAGGGAGTAGGAGGCGGAGGAGGACCAGTGCAAACCCAAGAGCCATCAACGAGGTTGGAATAAACCCTCCCTCCAAGCTCCCTCGTCATAGGCCTCTACAAGAGTTCATTTCCACTGAGGGGACTGCCTCGTTGGGAGGCAACAGTTTGAAGACCCTGATGCATGCCAAAACATCTTTCACCGGATTCCAACGCCACGGATCAATTGGACTGTTGTGTCTTGACGGTCCTGAATCGTGCCAGAAAGCCATTCGTGGGACTTCAACACCGCGAATCAACGTAACTGTTGCGCCCTCATAATCCTGAATCCTTTCAAAACATCATGTCTGGTACGCGGATCATGGGAATCCTTGAAACGGTTGCAATTTTTTCTTACGACTGTGCGCAGCGCTAGGGCGAGAGCCACATTGTGAAAAGGAACCGCCCTCAACCCGCGAAACTCTTGCAAATGTTTGAAATGAATGTGCGCGGCGCTAAGGCGAGATCCACATTTTGAAAACGACCCGCCCTCAACCCGTGAAAATCTTGCAATTTGTTGCAATGAATGTACGCGGCGCTAAGGCGAGAGCCACATTTTGAAAACCAGCCGCCTTCAATTTATGAAACTCTTGCCAATGTTTAAGTTTCAGGGTCATAAGTGTTGAGGAAATTCCAGACGAAATGCCCAGACCGCCTTGAAAACTGGCTTCGGGGTCTGACAGGGAGAAGTTTTTTGTTGTTTTAATATAAGGAATGGAGGAGGAGGGTTTCGAGCAGCAGGAGCTGGAGCGCTACTACGAGCAGTACGTTGGCCGCTTCCGCAATCTGGACTACCTCGAGCACGAGATGGATGCGCTCAACCGGGAGGAGGAGGACCGCATGGAGGCCCACGGTCTCCTCGGTCGGTCGGTCGGTCGGCGTCGTCGTCGGTGTCGCCGCCGTCGTCGTCGTCGTCGTCATCGTCGTCGTCGTCGCGGTGGTGGTGATGTTGGTGAGGCTGTCGTGTTCGTCGAGGCCGTCGTGGTCGTCGAGGCGAGGCTTTGTTGTCGAGGCTGTCGTAGTCGTTGTCCCGTTCTCGCCGTCGATGCCGTCGTGGTCGTCGAGGCCGTCGACGCCGACTTCGTACTCCTCCGCATTCTGCTATCTCTACTCCTGCCCCTGCCCCCCCCTTCTACCTCCCCCACCTCCCCCCCGCGCTCGCGTGTGGGGTGCAGGGGAGGTGGGCAGGAGGAGGATAAGGAGAAGTATGAGGATGAGGATGATGAGGATGAGCATAAGGATGAGCATAAGGATGAGGATGATAATGAGGATGAGGACAGTGATCATGATGTTGATGATGATGATTATGCTGATGCTGATGCTGATAAGGATGCTGCTGATGATGATGAGGATGATGAGGATTAGGATGAGGAGGATGATGCTGCTGCTGATGATAATGATGATGATGATGATGGTGCTGATGATGATGCTGATGACGATGATTAAGATGCTGCTGATGCTGATGCTGATGATTATGCGGATGCTGACGATGCCGAGGATTATGATGCTGATGATGCGGATGCTGCTGCTGATGACGATGCTGATGCTGCTGACGATGATGACGATCATGCTGCTGATGATGAGGAGGATGACGAGAAGGAGGAGGAGGAGGAGGACGAGGTGGAGCAGGAGGAGAGGGAAGAGGACGATAAGGAGGAGGAGGAGGAGGAGGAACAGGAGGAGGAAGAGAACGAGGATGATAATGAGGACGAGGACCGGTGTCAACCCAACACGCATCAACGATCTTGCAATAAGCCTTCACACCACGTTCTCTCTTCATGGATCCCTGCAATCATGTATATCTTCATTGCGGGAAGAGGCCTATTGGAAGACAACGTCTGAGAATCTTCAACCGTGCCAGATCGCAGTTCCTGGAACTTCTTAGCGCCGCGGATCAGCATTACTTTTGCGTCCTGGCCATCCTAAGTCGTGCCAGAACACCGATCCTGAGACTCCGACTCCGCGCACCAACAAGACTGCTAAGTCCTGACAATCCTAAATCGTGCCCAGACACCGTTCCTGGAACCTCGGCCATACGAGAATTTCAGTGTTGCAAGGTTTTGAGACGAGTGTCCGCGGCACTCAGGCGAGACTCACATTTTGAAAAGGACCCGCCCTCCATCCATGCGACGAGCGTGCGTGGCGCTGAGGCGAGAACACACATGTCGAGAAGGAACCACCCATCCATCCGTGGAACTGTTGCGAACTTTTGCGACGAGTGCGCGTGACGCTATGGCGAGAACGACCTTCTGGAAAGGACCCGCCCAGCATTCGTAAACCTGTTGCAAATTTGAAGCTGCTTCAGGGTCGCAAGGGGGCAAGAACGTCTCAGACGACCGCCCAGCCCGCCCTGCCGACACGCCTGGGGGTGCGACAGGTGAGGAGTTAGATGTAAGGAAAAGGATTTGGTGATGATGATGATGATGATGATGATGATGATGATGATGATGATGAGGAGGAGGAGGAGGAGGAGGAGGAGGAGGAGGAGGAGGAGGGGGGCCTTGGAGATGCCGTCGCAGCTCGACCTCGGGACAGGTCCAGGGGCCAGAGGCAGCCAGACAGACTGCCCGATGCGAGCAAGCACGTACAGGCCAGTCGTGCTGGGTCGCTCTTTTTCGGCGTTTCTGGTGCTGCCTGGTTTTGCCATGAGCTCCGTTTTGGCAGGCTCTGCGTGGTTGGGTCCTGGGCCCTTCCAGCTGTCCACCTCCCATCTCGGGGTCGCGAGCGCAGCAGGCACGCCTAAGCGATTCTTGACGCTTCGCCTCCGTGGCCTCTGGCTCAAGCCTCGGCCCCCCGCCCAGCCGAGGCGCGAGGCCTCCTTCTTGCCGCCATGCGGCCCGCGGCGGCGGCAGCGGCGCGCCGCGCGGGAGAGGTCAAGCGCCTCCTCCGCCCGGAGATGGCCGAGGCCGACTGGAGGCGGGACGGGCTCGCGGCGCGGCCGTGGCCCCCGCGGGCCCCCCGCGCGCGGGCGCCCCGCCGCGCCCGCGCCTCGGAGGCGGCCGGCCTGGACCTCTCCCGGCCGGCTCTGCTGGCGGGGGCTTTGGAGAGGTGGCCGGGCGCCCGGCTGTGGTCCCTGGACTAGGGGAACAAAAAGTGGCATAAACATATAAAAGCTCGGAGGTCCGCGCGGACTCCTCGGATCCGCGCTGGAGCCCCCTGGCGGCGCCTCCGGCGCCGCCCCTGGCGCGCTCCGCGCGCCAGGGAGGGGGTTCCAGCGCCGATCCGAGAAATCCGCGCGGACCTCCGAGTTTTTATGTTTATGTAACTTTTTGTTCCCCTATGGACTCCCTACTGGGCCTGCTGGGCGACCGGGGCCTCGTCGTGGGGCTGGCGTGGCCTGCGGAGCCGCCGGCAGGCGACCCCGCGGGCGTGGCGGAGCCGGAGCCTGTGCGCATGAGCCTTCGGGAGTACTGCGGCTACGCGGCGGCGCAGGAGGACGACTCGCCCCTGTACGTTTTCGACGGCACCGTTCTCGGCCCGGGCTCGCCCCTCGGTGGCACGTACGCGCGGCCGGGCCGCGTCGGCGAGGGCGACCTGCTGGAGGCGCTGGGAACGCGGCGGCCAGGCTACCGGGGCCTGCTGATCGGTGCCGAGAGGTCGGGGACGATCCTGCACGTGGACGCTGGGGAGACCTCGGCCTGGAACACCCTGGTGTCGGGGGCGAAGCGTTGGGTCATGTTCCCGCCCTGGGCCGACTCCTGGCGCGTCGACCCGCTTGGCGGCGGCGCAGAGCGGCAGGAGAGCGCGGCGCACTGGCTGCACTTCGGGTACCCCCTCCTCGCCGAGGAGGGCGTGGCGGTGGGCTGCCTCGACTTCGTCCAGCACGCGGGGGACACGGTGTACGTCCCTAACGGCTGGTGGCACAACGTGGTGAACCTGACCCCGATGACCGTGGCCGTCACGGAGAACTTCGTCGCGGCCCGGAGCCTGCCGGCCGCGCTGGCGTCGATGCGGAGGGCGGAGCCCGCCCTCGCGGCCGCGTGGGCGGAGGCGCTCGCGCGCGACCCGGCAGCCTGGGCGCTGGACAGCTCGACGCTCGCCGCACTCAAAAAATAACAAAAAAACAGACACTGCCACAGCCTGGCCGTGTTTGCAGCTGCCGCCTTGCAATGGTGGGGTGCACCTCCTCGTGGATGGCTCATGAGTGGTTTAGCCTTCTTGTTCAACCACCTGAGGTCGCAACGATTTGCATGCGACGCAGGTACGCTGGGCTGCTTGCTCAGCCCCACGCTATGCCGTGATTAGCTCGGGTGGCTCGTTTACCTCTGGCGCCCGGCGCGACAAGGTACAATTCGTTTGCTTTCCTGGTGGTCTCGCCCATGGAATGGTTGCACTTCAGCCGTCTGGCACACCTGGCACCTCTTGCAGCTCTGCCTCAGTCCCCGGCGTCGCTCCTGGGCGCCCCTCGGCGGCAGTTTCGGCGGCCGTTACTTCGCGCGCTTAGGTAATTTGGTTTTGCTCGTAGCCCGGGCTGACTTCGGACGCCGCCTGCGCTTCTGCTTGCGGTCCTCGACGGAAAAATCCCCACCAGCCCACCCGGCAACAATGCCCAGGCGAGTTGCCCTGATCAGGAAAGTGGGGGAGCATACTGTGGAACAAATGGCTGGGGACTGAAACACATGTGCCTTCGCGGACCTTTCGATCGAGGAAAGGCGGAGGAGAAGGATGAGGAGGCGGGAGGAGGATGAAAAGGAGGAGGAGGAATATTAGGTTGAGGAGGGATGATGATGTGGAGGAGTGTGAGGAACAGAAAGAGGAGGAAGGCGATCACGCAGTGGATGGGCTTGCTTGCACACGTTCTCACACAATTTCTGATTCACCCTGGTTGGGAGGATGATGAGGACGATGAGGATGAGGCGGAGGAGGAGGATGAGGAGGAGGAGGAGGAAACGGAGGAGGAGGATTAGGGGAAGGAGGGGGAGGAGGAGGTGAATAGGGTGGAAGAAGAGGACGAGACCTGATATGGATGCAGCAGAAGGTGATGGCGACGATCTGGAAAGCGACGGTTGGCCGTTCGGGGCTTATATCAGGCCTTGGAGGCCCTTACTCGTGTTTCCAGCAGTCCTTTAAATGGACCTTGGGGCCTTCGTTGAGGACATCGGTCAAAGCAGGTGGGGTGTCCTAGTTCGGGTTGCCCCTCCTGAGCCCCCAGAGTTGTCTCTTGGGCCTCTCTTGGGACGCTCGCAGCGCGCAGTTGGGCGCTTTGGGGGCCGTCTTGGGGTTATCTTGGGCCTCTCTTGGGGCACTCCTTGGCCTTCTCGGGGCCATCTTGAGGGCTAAAAAAAACCAATCGAAATTCAAAAGGCAAGACGGCAACAAGCATTTACTCTCACCCGTC
>CAUYUJ010007506.1:15000-20000 GCA_963575745.1 Prorocentrum cordatum | reverse complement strand
GGGCCCCCGGCGTCGAGGAGCGCACCGGGAAGCGCACCTCCTTAGCCCCCCGGCGGAGGCCGCGGCGGAGGGAAGACAAGGGCGGGGTCTGGCGGCGGACGACTGCACGCATAGGGCCGGGGCTCATGCCGACTCCTCCGATTTGATTCGATGTCGGTGAGTTCTGATTCCGATGCGATGCGACTTTGGATTCCGATAGGGGTTCCGGTTTCCTTATAACTGAGGCCTAACCAGCCTGCCGATTTCCGCCCATTCGATTTCTCCCGACTCGGCTGCCGTTTTCCGCCGATCCGATTCACGTCGATCGCCGGTCCGACTTTTTGATTCGATCCTGGGCTCTCCTGGAGGTCTGTCGGAAGCTAGACCCTGCTTTTGTCAGGGTTCGGCGATAGCCCGGGTTATTGAACCCGCTCGTTCCCTTGTGCTGCTTAGAACCGGGTCTGAAGAAGCGGAGCGGCGCCAGAAAAGCGGGAAACAAGTGCGAAAAGTGCGAAAAGTAAAGCAGCGCCAGCCACATCTTTGGTTACAGATGTTGCTGTCGCCTAGGCGTTGGCGACATTCTTCATTGAGCATGTCTTTCCCGCCTCGGCGCCGGCCACTTGTCTGATGAACAATGCAGCTGTCGCTTCTGCGCTGGCGACATCTGTCTTTGAGCAAGTCGTTCTCGCTGTGGTGCCGACCACATCTCTGATTACAAATGTTGCTATCGCCTAGGCGCCAGGGCCATCCTTCATCGAGCATGTCGTTGTTGGTATGGCGCCAGCCACTGCATTTCTGATCGCGCCTTTGACATAGGCGCCGGCCGCACGCGTGATTGCGATTGTTGCTCTCGCCTCAACGCGGGCCGCGCTCTCGATTCGGAATGCTGCTCTTGCCTGGCTCCGGCCGAAAACGTAATGGCGAAGGCTTCGGCGCCGGCCGCACCCTTGATGGGGAATGCCGTTCCCGCCTTGATTATATATTGTACTATCGCTGGGGCGCCCGCCACATCTTGATACCGAACGACTCTCTCGCCACAGGGGAAGGCGCAGCCTCACAAGCCTGTGGGCTGCGCAAGCTTCTGGATCGCGGCCCCGTCCGCGGCCAGTTTGGAGCCAAGGTGCCAGTCGGGCTTCTTCGCGTTGTGCCATTGGTCATCGTAGTGCTGCTCACACTGGTGCTGCTGGTGCTGGTCGTAACTAGTGCTGTGCACGGTGCTGCTGCTTTTCGTTCTGCTGGTCACAGTGGTACCTGCTTTCGATGATGCTCCTCAGACTGGTACTCCTCGTTACGCTTGTGCTGTGCTGGTGCACGTAATGCTGCTGTTTCCCGTCTGGCTGGTCGCAGTGGTGCTGCTGGTGGCCCTGGTAATGCCACTCGTTGTGTTGCGGCTTTCCTTCGTGCTGGTTACAGTGGTGCCGCTGGAGGCGCCGGTGCTGCTGCTTCGCGTAGTATTGCTGCCTCTGGTGATGCTCGCCGCACTGGTACTTCTCGTTGCGCTTGTGCTGGTACGCATAGTGTTGCTGTTTCCCGTCCTGCTGGTCACTATGGGGCTACTGGTGGCGCTGGTAGTGCTGCGCGTTGTACTGCTGGTTCCTGTCCTGCTGGTCACACTTGTGCTGATTGTGGCGTTCGTGCTGCTGCGCTTGGTGCTGCTGTTTCCCGTCGTGCTGGTCACAGTGGTACTGCTGGTTACGGTTGCGCTGCTGCTGACCGTCGTGCTGGTCACGCTGGTGCTGCTGGTTGCGCTTGTGCTCGTGCGCGCGGAGCTGCTGCGTCGTGTCGTGTTGGTCGCGCTGGTGCTTGTGGTGGCGCTAGTAGTGGGTTGTCGTCGTCGTCGTCGTCGTCGTCGTCGTCGTCGTCGACGCCGCGCCGCGCCAAGGGCAAGGCGAAGAAGAACGCCGGCGGTGCGAAGAGGTGGATGCCGCCCGGGCCAGTGGTCGAGGGCGGCATGGACGTCCCAGAAGACGACGGGGAGTCGGACTCGGGGGAGCGGGGAGGAGGAGGAGGTCTGGGAGGAAAATGAGGCGGTCTGAAGAGGAGGAGGCGGAGGAGGAGGAGGAGAAGGAGGAGGAGAAGGGGGACTGAGAGGATGGTTGTGAGGAGGACTGAGGAGGAGGCGGCGGAGGGCGTGGACTCCGTGGACCAGAATCGGAGAGGGGTAGGAAGAGAAGCAGGATTGAGGACGAGGAGCAGAAGTGAGGAGGAGGATTGAGGAACAGCGCCGAGGATGTGGAGGAGAAGCAGGAGGATGAGTGCTGAGGAGGAGGCAGGTTGAGGATGATGAGGAAGACGAGGTGGAAGCAAACAGAAGACCTGGGCAAACCCGACACGCACCAGTTGTGATGCAGGGCACCCTCCCGTCCCGAGTGCCCTCCCCTCCGAAGTCCCCACAGCGAATCCCTCTCCCTGCTCCGGGAAAAGGCCTTCCCCCCTCGGGCAGACGAGCGCGGGGGCCTGCCTGCCGTCCAGCCCAGCTTTGCACACAGGATTCGCCCTCCACCCTTCTTTGCCCTGCCACATGCAAAAGAGCAGGTCCTTACATCTCAACCGCGTGTCCAGCGAGAGCTCGTCGTTTTGAAAAGGATCTATGCTTAAGTCGGGCGTGTCCCCCTGCAGGGGGACTTTCGACGAGAAATCGAAATACTCAAACAATATTCCAAAACGTTAAAATTAGCCTGGCGAAGGACCCAACCATATGCAGTTGTGAATGCAGCAATTGTGAATACCATCTTCGCCCGCGCTCCCTATGTGGCCCCCGCTTCCCGCCGGAGCCCGACATGCTCAGGAACACGTTCGTGGCCGTCTTCGCGGGCGCCGACGACGACAAGGACGGCGTCCCTCTGACCGAGGAGCACCAGCAGGAGAGGGCTTTCAGAGCCATGAGGGAGGGGGTGGCGTTGTACGTCGACACGGCGGAGTACGACGCCCATGCGCGGTTGTTGAAGAAACACAGCCATGGGGCCACGATCCTCGTGAGGGGTGTGTCGCAATGGCCCGAGGCCGCCATGCGAACCCTGCAACTGGCGCCTTCGATCCTCGTGAGGGGTGCGCCGAAATGGCCCGAGGCCGCCATGCGAACCCTGCCACTGGCGCCTTCGGTGGAGCTCCCTATGGGGCCACGATCCTTGTGAGGGTGTGCCGAAATGGCCCGACGCCGCCATGCGAACCCTGCCGCTGGCGCCGTCGGTGGAGCTCCCTATGGGTTCATGATCCTCGTGAGGGGTGTGCCGAAATGGCCCGAGGCCGCCATTCGAACCCTGCCACTGGCGCCTTCGGTGGAGCTTCCCATGGGGCCACGATCCCCGTGAGTGGCGTGCCGAAATGGCCCGAGGCCGCCACGCGAACCCTGCCACTGGGGCCTTCGGTGGAGCTCCCTGCGGGGCCACGATCCTTGTGAGGGGTGTGCCGAAATGGCCCGAGGCCGCCATGCGAACCCTGCCGCTGGCGCCTTCGGTGAAGTTCCCCATGGGGCCACGATCCTCGTGAGGGGTGAGCCGACATGGCCCGAGGCCGCCATGCGAACCCTGCCACTGGGACCTTCGGTCGAGCTCCCTATGGGGCCACGATCCTCGTGAGGGGTGTGTCGCAATGGCCCGAGGCCGCCATGCGAACCCTGCCACTGGCGCCTTCGGTGGAGCTCCCTATGGGGCCACCATCCTCGTGAGGGGTAAGCCGACATGGCCCGAGGCCGCCGTGCGAACCCTGCAACTGGCGCCTTCGGTGGAGCTCCCTATGGGGCCACGATCCTCGTGAGGGGTGTGCCGACATGGCCCGTGGCCGCCATGCGAACCCTGCCGCTGGCGCCTTCGGTGGAGCTCCCTATGGGGCCACGGGGCCACGATCCTCGTGAGGGGTGTGGCGAAATGGCCCAGGGCCGCCATGCGAACCCTGCCACTGGAACCTTCGGTGGAGCTCCCTATGAGGCCACGATATTCGTGAGGGGTGCGCCAAAATGGCCCGAGGCCGCCGACGACGACAAGGACGGCGTCCTTCTGACCGAGGAGCACCAGCAGGAGAGGGCTTTCAGAGCCATGTGGGAGGGGGTGGCGTTGTACGTCGACACGGCGGAGTACGACGCCCATGCGCGGTTGTTGAAGAAACACAGCTATGGGGCCACGATCCTCGTGAGGGGTGTGCCGAAATGGCACGAGGCCGCTTTGCGAACCCTGCCAGTGGGGCCTTCGGTGAAGCTCCCTATGGGGCCACGAAGCGCTGCACTGGGTGGGCGAAACGCAGGGAGGAGGGAGGAGGAGGGAGGAGGGGGCAGCGGGAGGAGGTGACGCGGGGACCGTCCCTTCAAAACGAGGACCCAACAACACAGGTTGGTTGGGGAAAAATTCGGGAAAGAGTCCCCAGAGTATTTTTTGACTATTTTTGAACCGACTGAAATCTATGCCCCCCATTTGTGCACGGACTCGTTGCAGAGGGACAGGCCCGAGTGAAATCTATGCCCTCCATTTGTGCACGTGCTCGTTGCACGGGTCAAAGTTGTTGCCATGAGCTTCGAGGAGGTTTCAAGCGACAACCCAACTCTCAAACGGAGGCGCGCCCCCATCTGTGTAGCTGACGACAGTTCGAACGTCGGGTCGTAACGTTTGAACAGTTCTCGAGCGGGCGCTCCATTCTGAGAGGGCGTCGTCCCCCATGGGTGTAAGAGTTGGACGTGTCTAGTCTAAGACGACTGTGCGTGACGCAGAGGCGACATCCCTTCGGATGATCAGCAGGTTGAGGGGGGGGGACAGAAACCAACTGATGGCAATCTTGGTGGTTGTGATGAGGGCGATGCCGGTGATGCACCCTCGGGTCGGGGCGACGGCGCGTGATGATGATCATGCTGGTCGCGATGAGTTTTGTTGTTTGCCATACCGCCCGGCGCGCTCCAGAACTGATCGATTCCACTGTCGATCGCACTATAGATTTCACAAGCGATCTCACCATCGATCTCACAACAGATCTCACGATCGATCTCACAGCGGATCTCATCATCGATCTCCCAGGTGATCTCACTATCGATCTCG
>CAUYUJ010007506.1:0-10000 GCA_963575745.1 Prorocentrum cordatum | reverse complement strand
GTTCCCATCCCCAGCCCCTTCGAGACCCCCGCACCAAATTATACCGCCCCAGTTGGGGATATGCACCCCTCGGAACTCGAAGGGAGCGAGCTATATATCCCATCCAGGGGGGTACATCGGCCAGTGGGGCCCAGGGCCCAGGCCACGCCGCTGGGGATGGGGATCGGTTTAACGACACTCAGTTTTTTATTTTTCTCCCCTCACCGAGCGCGGGTCCAAGCAGATGGGGTCGGGGATTGCGTGGAGCCCGACTTTCGCCACGCGAACGGCGGCGATGCATCGTCGGCGTCGCCGATGCATCGGCGATGCATCGCCGATGTATCGGCGGTGCGGCGCGATCCTCCGACCCCATCTACTCCGACCCCGTCTAGGATGTCTCTAGTTGCATTACTCGCAAAGTGCCTAAACACATGACTGCTTCGATACAAGGCATCGTCAAGTCCCCGCGGCGGATCCAGGCCATTTGCGAGCAGTTTGTCTATCCCCCATCCCACGACTTTTAGACGAAAAATGGAGCCGCTCAGACGAGGAGGGAAACCCATGGATACACCCCAAAGGGCTCGAGCTGCTTCCAGCCTCCCGCCCCGCAGAGCGGAGCGACACGCTATTCGCTTGCATTATGATGTTCCAACCTACTTGAGCCTGAACCACCAGAAACAATTTCGAGCACCAGACAAAAAGTACCGAAACTCGAGGGTTTTCACGTGGCGGGATACACTCGTCCGACACTTTTTCGACACTCTTCCGACACTCTTTCGACACTTTTTCGGGCGCTCGGAAATATTTCCGGAATGTGGTCCTCAAGTACGAGGGGCACACCATAACGCTTGTAATGAATTGCGTGTCGCCAGGCCGCCGCCGCGACGCGCTATCCATCGGGAGCCTTGAGACGGGGGTCTGTGCAAGCGGAGGTCGGCCAGAGCGCCAGATTTTGCAGGATCCTGCAACGTCAGGGCTGCACTGCAGCACGCAGAACGCCAGGACCCTGCAGGATCCGGCCGGGTCCCGACTGGCCGGGGTTTGCACCGTCCTGGGCCAGTAGATCTCCGATCCGGGGATCTATTGGCCCGGGTCACAAGTGGATCCTCGAGGATCGGGCCGGGCGAAAGGGGGGGATTGGGAAAGGGGGGGTTACGATATTTGCTGCATGCAGCTGGTTTCGGCCTCACCGAGGGGCCCATTCCTCGATACATGGCCGCCTCCGGCGCCGGGAGGCGCCGGGAAAATCAGCTACGTGAGCTGATTCTCAAACCCCCCCTTTGCTATCCCCCCCCCCCCCCGACCCGAGAGGAACTTGTGGACTCGGGGACCCCGAATCCACAAGTGATCGTTTTTTAATTCATTGTTTTGCCGATCGGCGCGGGCGCTCGCACCCCCCCTCCCCCCCTCCATGGGATAGATCTTGGCTGTCTTTGGGCGCTTGCTTCAGGCAGGTGGAGTCTCCCCCACAGGACGCACAGTTGCAAACAGTCGCGCTAAGCAGAGGTCCAGAGCCAGAACCCCCCCCTCCCCCCCCTTCCGTCAAATGCCGAAACGCCGAACACGAACACGCGCACCAAGTTTCTGACCGCAGAGCGCGGCATCATCCTCAGCCCGCGGCTGTGCCTCGGAGCCCCGAGCCTCTCGCCCCAGGGGGGGGGCCGCGGAGGAGCAGGAGAGGAAGCCGCCCCCAGAGAGGCGGCGCCCGGCGCGGGCACCCTGGGGGCATGGGCCAGGGCCTGGGCGGCGACGCCCCGGTCGCTCCTCTCCTCGTCCCTCGCCGCCTCCCTCGCCGCCTCCCTCCTGCCGCCCCCTGCCCCCCCCAACTCGCCCTCCTCGCCCCCTCCTGTCTCCCTCCTCGCCCTGCTCCTGCTCCTGCTCCTCCTCCTCCTCCTCCTCCTCCTCCTCCTCCTCCTCCTCCTCCTCCTCATGCTTCTCCTCCTCCTTCTCCTCCTCCTCCTCCTCCGCTTCCGCGCCCCGTCCTCCTCCGCCTCCTGCGCCCCGGTCTCCATCGGCGGCAGCGTCTCCGACGACGACATCCTGAACGAGTCGGACGAGGGGGAGTCGGGCGACGGGGAGTCGGGCGCCACCTCCCGCCGCTCACGCCCGCGGCCGCCTCGGCCTGCCGCCGCTGCCCTCCCCATCTGCTTCTTCTGCTGCTTCTGCTGCTGCCTCTGCCTCTGCCTCTGCTCCCTCCTCCTCCTCCTCCTCCTCCTCCTCCTCCTCCTCCTCCACAATTACCCAATCTGAATACTACTCTCCTCTCTCCCTTGGTGGCGTCCAGGGAATGTCCGGCCCCCTCCGCGTACGGTTTTTTTACACAGGATTCCCAGGAGTTGGGTTTTCGCTTGAGTCTTTTTTCAAAATGCTGCTCTCGCTGAAGCGCTGGCCTCAGTTTCGGGCTACCGCTCGTTCCGAATCGTGCTCCCGCTGCAGCGTTGGCCTCATTTCCGCGCTTCCGCTCGTTCCGAATTGCGCTCCCGCTTCAGCGCTGGCATCATATTTTCCAGCGCCATGTCACGGCGTGGTTTTTCGGTCCTTCCACATAGGCCCCCAAATCTAGAAAATGGCCTCCCGAAGAAACCATCAAAAGTGATTACACATTCGGTGTCGATTCGCTGGTTTTTTGGGCCGCAGAAGCCCCCCCCCACTTTGAGGCGTCGCCACGCCATGCTACGTCAGGCTACGCGTTCTCATTTCCGCGCTTCCGCGTTTCTTTTTTTCAAAATGCTGCTCTGGCTGAAGCGCTGGCCTCATTTTCGGGCTACCGCTCGTTCCGAATCGTGCTCCCGCTGCAGCGCTGGCCTCATTTCCGCGCTTCCGCTCGTTCCGAATTGCGCTCCCGCTGCAGCGCTGGCGTCACCATCTCGCGTGCCATGTCCCAGCATGCTTTCTGGTCCTTCCACATAAGCCCCCAAATCTAGAAAATGGCCTCCCGAAGAAACCATCGGAAGTGATTACACATTCGGTGTCGATTCGCTGGTTCTTTGGGCCGCAGAAGCCCCCCCCCACTTTGGGGCGTCGCCACGCCATGCTACGTCAGGCTACGCGTCCTCATTTCCGCGCTTGCACGCTTGTTTTTTTCAAGATGCTGCTCTGGCTGAAGCGCTGGCCTTATTTTCGGGCTACCGCTCGTTCCGAATCGCGCTTCCGCTGCAGCGCTGGCGTCATCATTTCGAGTGCCATGCCCGAGCATGGTTTCTGGTCCTTCCAAATAATTAAGCCCCCAAATCTAGAAAATGGCCTCCCGAAGAAACCATCAGCAGTGATTACGCATTCGGTGTCGATTCGTTTGTTTTTTTTGAGCCGCAGAAGCCCCCCCCCCAAGGTGACGTCGCTACGCCATGCTATGTCATGCTCCGCGTTGATCTTCGACATCATGCTATGCCATGTAATGCTATGCCTTGTTGCGACATCCGATTGGGCGACTAAAGAGGATATCCACGCCATGGTAAGGGATGGGAGGGGTGGGTGGGACGTCGGATATGACGCGAGCGCACCTAGCTTGTCCTCCTCCTCCTCCCTCCTCCTCCTCCTCCTCCTCCTCCCTCCCCCTCCTCCTCCTGCTCTGCCTCTGCCTCTGCCTCTCTCTCTCCCTGCGTCCGCGCCTCCGGCGCCCCATCTCCTGGGCAGCTTGGGAAAGAGCCACCCGCGAGGCTCCCCCTCGCCGCCGCCGCCGCCGTCGTCGCCGCCTCCGCCGCCGTCGTCGCCGCCGAAGGCTCGGACGAGCGCTTCGCGGGCGGCGGCAGGCCGCCGCTCCGGGGCAGCGACCACGACTTCTGAGGGGCGCGCTCTCGCGCGCACTTCTGGGCGCACTTCCGGCTCTGGCCGGTGCCCGCGCCGCCTGCCGCCGCCTCAGTCAGAGGGGGTGGGGGAGAGAGCGAGAGAGAAAGAGAGAGAGAGAGATATACATATATATATATATGTGTGTGAATGTATACATATATATATATAAATAAATAAAAGTATTTATACATATATTGAGAAAGCAAGAGAGAAGAGAGAAGGAGAAGGATGAGGAGGAGGAGGAGGAGGAGGAGGAGGAGGAGGAGGAGGAGGAGGAGGAGGAGGAGGAGGAGGAGGAGGAGAGGAGGAGGCGGAGAGGAGGGAGGAGGGAGGAGGAGGAGGGAGGAGGAGGGAGGAAGAGGAGGAGGAGGAGAGGAGGAGGAGGAGGAGGAGGAGGAGGAGGGAGGAGGAGGAGGATGAGGAGGAGGCGGAGGAGGAGGAGGAGGCGGAGGAGGCGGAGGAGGAGGAGGAGGAGGAGGAGGAAGAGGAGGAGGAGGAGGAGGGGAAGGAGGAGGAGGAGGAGGAGGAGGAGGAGGAGGAAGGAGAGGGAGGAGGAGGAGGGGAGGAGGGAGGAGGAGGGAGGGGAGGAGGAGGAGGAGGAGGAGGAGGAGGACCAGTGCAGACCTTAGAGTCATCAGCCAGGTTGGAATTAACCCTCCCTCCAAGCTTCCATTCATGGGCCCTACAAGGATTCATTTCCACTGATGTATCTGCCTCGTTGGAAGACAACCGTTTGAAGACCCTGAGCATGCCAAAACATTATTCTCGGGACTCCAACCCCACGGATCTTTCTGACTGTTGCTTCTTGACGATCCTAAATCGTGCCAGAACGCCATTCTGGGGACAACCCCGCGAATCATGTTGCATCCTCATAAGTCTAAATACCTTCCAAACCATGCCTGGTACGTTGACCATGGGAGCTAGTGAACCTCTTGCATTTTGTAAAGGAATACGCCAGGCGCTAAGGCGAGAGCCACGCTTTGAAAAGGAACTGCCCTGAATCCGTGACGCTCTTGCAGGTTTCCCAACCCTCCTTGGTTGGGTATTCGTTTTGAACAGAGCACTGCTCGCGCGTCCTTCCTTCGTCCCGCCTTCCTCTTGTCTCCTCTTGCCTTGTGCGTACCTCTTGTGTGTGCATCTTGCCTGCGGTACCTCTTGTGTGTGCATCTTGCCTGGGGTGCTGCAATTTGCGGAGCTGTCGCCGCTCTCGAGGGCTGCTGGGGGGACAGCATAGTGGGTAGCCGCCGCAGATCCAAATTAGACCTCGCTATCCCTGGGAATGGCCGCGATTTGGGAAACTGTCGCCACTTTCGAGGGCTGCTTGGGAGAGGGCAGCATAGTGGGTAGCCGCCGCAGATCCAAATCAGACCTCGCCATCCCCGGGGGGCTGCGATGTGTGAAACTGTCGCCACTTTCGATGGCAATTTGGGGGACCAGCATAGTGGGAAGCAGCCGCAGATCCAAATTAGACCTCGCCATCTCTGGGGCTCCGCGATTTGCGAAACTGTCGCCGCTTTCGAGAGCTGCTTGGGGGTCCAGCATAGTGGGTAGCCGCCGCAGATTCAAAAAAGACCTCGCCATCCCTGGGGGGCTGCGATTTGCGGAGCATTCGCCGCTTGAGGGCTGCTTGGGGGACCAGCATAGTGGGTAGCCGCCGCAAATCCAACGTAGACCTCGCCATCTCTCGTGAGGGGCTGCAATGTGCGGAGCTGTCGCCACTTTCGAAGGCTGCTTGGGGGGCCAGCATCGTGGGTAGCCGCCGCAAATCCAAATTAGAACTCGCCATCTCTGGGGGGCTGCGATTTGCGAAGCTGTCGCCACTTCCGAAGGCTGCTTGGGGGGGCCAGCATAGTGGGTACCCGCCGCAGATCCAAATCAGACCTCGCCATCCCTCGGGAGCTGCGATTTGCGGAGCAGTCGCCGCTCTCGAGGGCTGCTTGGGGGGCCAGCATCGTGGGAAGCAGCCGCAGATCCAAATCAGACCTGGCCATCCCTGGGGGCTGCGATTTGCCGAGCAGTCGCCGCTTTCGAGGGCTGCTTGGGGGGACAGCATCGTGGGCGGAAGCCGCCGCAGATCCAAACCAGACCTCGCCATCCCGGGGGGGCTGCGATGTGTGAAACTGTCGCCACGTTCTAATGCAACTTGGGGGACCAGCATAGTGGGAAGCCGCCACGGATCCAAATTAGACCTCGCCATCCCTGGGGTGGCTGCGATTTGTGAAACCGTTGCCACTTTCGAGGGCTGCTTGGGGGGCCAGCATCGTGGGTAGCCGCCGCAGATCCAAATCAGACCTCGCCATCCCCGGGGGGCTGCACTTGGCGGAACTATCGCCGCTTTCGAGGGCTGCTTGGGGGCCAGTTATAGTGGGAAGCCGCCACAGATCCAAATTAGACCTCGCCATCCCTGGGGGCTGCGATTTGCGAAACTATCGCCGCTTTCGAGGGCTGCTTGGGGGGCCAGCATAGCGACCTGCGGAACTGTCACCACTTTCGAGGGCTGCTGGTGTGTCCAGCGGAGTGAGGCACAGCGCAGATCTGAGCGGGATTTCGCCGTCCTAGGGGGGCTGCGATCTGCGAAACCGTCACCACATTCGAGGGCTGCTGGCGGGTTCAGCGGACTGAGGCACCCCGCAGATTTGAGCGGGACGTCGCCGTCCTTGGGGGGCTGCGATCTGCGAAACTGTCGCTCCTTTCGAAGGCTGTTTGCGGGTCCAGCGGAGTGAGGCACCACGCAGATCTGAGCGGGACCTCGCAATCCCTGGGGGGCTGCGAGCCTCGCGAATGCCGCTCGCAGAAGTATACGCGCCCATGTCACGTCATCACCTCCGTAAAACGTCTCCCAGGCTACTCATGCCCCGCATTGCGCAGCGGTTGGGTACGTCGCCACGGAAATTGAAAGGGAATGTGCGCGGCTTTGAA
Organism: Prorocentrum cordatum; assembly: GCA_963575745.1. NCBI lineage: Eukaryota > Dinophyceae > Prorocentrales > Prorocentraceae > Prorocentrum > Prorocentrum cordatum. The sequence goes on along the minus strand of CAUYUJ010007506.1, from coordinate 3,316 downwards.
ACAGACCCGCCCTCCATCTGTGAAGCTGTTGCTAATGTTGAAACGTCAGTGTCATACATTATGAGGACGTCTCAAACGAAACGTCCAGACCGCCCTTTCGACCGTCCTCGGGTGCGACAGGGAGAAGTTATTTATACGGAAAAGGGCTGGAGGAGGAGGAGGAGGAGGAGGAGGAGGAGGAGGAACAGGAGCAGGAACAGGAGGAGGAGGAGGAGGAGGAGGAGGAGGAGGAGGAGGAGGAGGAGGAGGAGGAGGAGGGAGGGAGGGAGGGAGGGAGGGAGGGATGGAGGGAGGGAGGAGGGAGGAGGAGGAGGAGGAGGAGGAGGAGGAGGAGGAGGAGGAGGAAAAGGGGGAGGGGGAGGGGGAGGAGGAGGAGGAGGGGAAATGAGGCCGGGGGCAATCTGACGAGCAAGCAACACGCACTCATGCCCATAGGGGGGACGGAAAGAGCTGTGGGTGCGTGTTGTCGGATGGGGGTGCCCGCTCGAACGGGAGGTTCCCCCGTGGTCCAACAACCCGCACCCATACCCGTAGACCAGTCATCGTCCCTCCGACCCCCCCATGGGTATGGGTGTGTGTGTGTTGTTCTATCATCGCAGTGTTCGATTTTATATAAGAGTGACCCTTCGCGGGAGTGACTTTCGGTGCGGGCCCACTGGGGTCCCCCGTTCGCCGAGCGCGATGCGGTAGTAGCGTCTTGCGCGCTTGTGTCTGCGGTAGTAGCGTCTTGCGCGATCGCCGAGCGCGATGCGGTAATCTGGTCCCCCCGCGGCCCCCAAGACGCCGTGCACCAAGTGCCACTCTTACCCAGGGCCCTCCTCCTCCTCCTGCTCCTCCTCCTCCTGCTCCTGCTCCTGCTCCTGCTCCTGCTCCTGCTCCTGCTCCTGCTCCTGCTCCTGCTCCTGCTCCTCCTCCTCCTCCGCCTCCTCCTCCCCCTCCGCCTCCTCCTCCTCCTCCTCCTCCTCCTCCTCCTCCTCCTCCTCCTCAGGTGTCACTCCTGCCCAGGGTCACTCCTGCGTATAGCCGACGTGCTACGGGACTCGGCTCCGGGGCCAACGCCTCGGCCCCCCACCGCCCATGCATCGCCGCCAGAGGGGCCCCACGGCCCGCGCAGTCCAGGCTTTTCGGGCGGGTGCTGCCCTCGGGGGCCCCTCGCCGATCTGTCGGCCAGGCGTCGTCGCCTGCAGGTCGATGTGTGCGCCCCAGGAGGAGGAGGAGGAGGAGGAGGAGGAGGAGGAGGAGGAGGAGGAGGAGGAGGAGGAGGAGGAGGGAGGAGGAGGAGGAGGAGAGGAGGAGGAAGAGAAAGAGGAGGAGGAGGAGGAGGAGGGCGGAGGAGGAGGAGGGGAGGAGGAGGAGGAGGAGGAGGAGGAGAGAGGAGGAGGAGGAGGAGGAGGAGGAGGAGGAGAGGTAGGAGGAGGAGGAGGAGGAGGAGGAGGAGGAGGAGGAGGAGGAGGAGGAGGAGGAGGAGGAGGATGAGGGGAGGAGGATGCGGAGGAGGAGGAGGAGGAGAGGAGGAGAAGGAGGAGGAGGAGGAGGAGGAGGAGGAGGTGAGGAGGGGGAGGGAGGAGGATGCGGGGGAGGAGGGGAGGAGAGGAGGAGGGAGGAGGAGGAGGAGGAGGAGGAGGAGGAGGGGAGGATGCGGAGGAGGAGGAGAGGAGGAGGAGGAGGAGGAGGAGGAGGAGGAGGAGGAGGAGGAGGAGGAGGAGGAGGAGGAGGAGGAGGAAGGGAGGAGGAGGAGGAGGAGGAGGGAGCACGGAGAATTCTTGCCGCAGGCATCTGCAGCACCTTTTCGGCCGGACTGCTGACTTGTTGGGCCGCGGCTGAGCCCGTGACTGCGCCGAAAAGATCCTTTGCCGGGAAGTCGGCCAGATCAAGGGTAGGGGAGAAGAGGAAGAGGTCGACAGGAGGTATCACCAGCAGGACGAGAACAATAAATGCAGAGGGTGCCGACGATGACGATAATGGCGATGCTTATGAAGATGATGCTGCTGTTGATGATGATGATGCTGGTGGTGGTGCTGATGTTGATGATGATGGTGATTTTGGTGGTGATGGTGATGGCGATGATGATCTTGGTGGTAGTGGCTATGATGATGCTAACAACGATGATGATGATGATGACGATTCTGATGATGATGATGATGACGATGATGGTGATGGTGCTGGTGCTGGTGATGATGATGGTGATGATGCTGATGATGCTGATGCTGCTGATGGTGCTGATTCTGTGGATTACCAACGTGATGATGACGGTAATGAACATGCTGATGATGATGGTGATGCTCAGGCTGATGCTGCTGATGATGAGGCGGTTGAGGAGAAGAATGAGCAGGAGGAGGAGGAGGAGAAGACTCGTGGTGGTGGTGGTCAGTAGTGGTGGTGGTGCTGGTGGAGGGGGTTGTCTTAGTAGTAGTAGTAGTAGTAGTAGTAGTAGTAGTAGTAGTAGTAGTAGTAGTAGTAGTAGTAGTAGTAGTAGTAGTAGTTAGTAGTAGTAGTATAGTAGTAGTCGTAAGTCTAGTAGTTCGTAGTAGTAGTAGTAGTAGTAGTAGTAGTTAGTAGTAGTGGTTAGTGGTAGGTAGTAGTTAGTAGTAGTAAGTAGTCGTAGTTAGTAGTAGTAGTAGTAGTTAGTAGTAGTAGGTCGTAGTAGGAGTAGTAGTTAGTATTAGTAGTTAGAGTAGTAGGGAGTAGGAGTAGGAGTAGTAGTAGTAGTAGTAGTAGTAGTAGTAGTAGTAGTAGTAGTAATACTAGTACTAGTTATACTAGTAGTAGTGTAGTAGTAGTGTAGTAGTAGTAGTAGTCAGTCGTAGTAGTAGTAGCGTAGTCGTAGTAGTAGTCTAGTAGTAGTTAGTTAGTCGTAGTAACAGTAGTAGTAGTTAGTAGTAGTAGTTAGTAGTAAGTAGTAGTAGTAGTTAGTAAGTAGTAGTAGTCGTAGTCGTAGCAGCAGCAGTAGCAGTAGCAGTAGCAGTAGTAGTAGTAGTAGTAGTAGTAGTAGTAGTAGTCGTAGTCGTAGTCGTAGTTGTAATAGTAATAGTAGTGATAGTAGTGGTAGTAGTAGTGGTAGAAGAAGAAGACAGAGTAGTAGTCGTAGTAGTTGTAGTCGTAGTAGTCCTACCCGCAGTCGCGGTAGTAGTCGTAGTAGTAGTAGTAGTAGTAGTAGTAGTAGTAGTAGTAGTAGTAGTAGCAGTACTAGTAGTATTAGACGTAGTAGTGGTAGTAGTAGCAGCAGTAGTAGTAGTAGTAGTAGTAGTAGTAGTAGTCGTAGTAGTAGTAGTAGTAGTAGTAGTAGTAGCAGTAGTAGTAGTAGTAGTAGTAGTAG
>CAUYUJ010007505.1:0-45000 GCA_963575745.1 Prorocentrum cordatum | reverse complement strand
GGTGGCGGCGACGACGACAACGACGACGATGACGATGACGACGACTCGCGACACACTGCCATCTCGGCCGAGCCCCGAGACAGGCTGAGCCAGGCTGCGGCCGCCCGGAGGGCGCTGGCGCGCCCTTGCGGGGGGGGTCGCCCGGAGACGGACCATGGAGCCGGTGGGCGTCGCGAGCGCCGAAAGCCGGGGCAGTGGTCGGGGGTGTTGCCCCCGCCTTTGGGCGAGTACGGCAGGTTCGTGTCGTGCCGACGCGGCGGAGACCCCAGCCTGGGCGTGCAAGGTTGAGCGCCGCCAGAGGCCTGGAGCGAAGGTTAAGCGGCCGAGTTAGCGAAGAAGAATACGCTATCGGAAAGCCGCGAGCGCTCAAGGCTGAGCGGTCCACACGGTGTCAGGAGCCAACGTGCAAGGCGTCACGACACGAGCTTGCCGTAGTTTCCCCCCTGCGGTTGCGCTTGTCATTCGGAGGCCTCTCTTGTTCACCTCGGCCTTGGTCCCGCGTTTTTGCGGCAGCTTCCGGGACGCTGGCCCTGTTGCTGCGTTCCCCCGTGAGTCCCCAGGGTTGTACGCCGAAGCCTAGCTCAGGTTAGCCGGGGCAGACGAGGGATGGGGATTGGGAAAGGAGGGGGTACGACAACTGCTGCGGGCAGCTGGTCTCGGCCCCACTGCTGGGCGCCTTCCTCGATACGTTGTCGCCTTCCCTGGCTGGAGGCGTCGGGAAAGGTAGACGTGTTTTGGATTATTCAATCGCTTCGCTCATTCCGCCGGCCCATTTTTGGGCACTGCTGCGTCGACTGGCCGAGTGGTCGTTGGCGGTGTTGAGCTGCAAGGGCGTCGGCTGTTTTCTGAGGCGTTGCGTGGGGCATGATGCTGGGGCGATTCGTGTGGAATTCTTGGGAGTTGTCAGGGGAATCGGTTGATTTTGATGGGGTGGCTTTTTGTGTGGTGTTTTGTTTGAATTCGGGTGCCTTCGTGGGGGTTTGCTGGTCGTGGATGCTCACTCTGGGGCTTGTCGATGGGGCGCAGGGGACATCTGATGCGATGATGGAACCCTCGTGTTCGAGGGTGGCGGGTCGTCTTGGAGCAATATTTCGGCGACTCGGGGCCCCTTGGACCGTCTCGGGGGCGTCTCGGAGCCTTCTTGGCGCGTTCCTGGAGCGCTCTGGGAGGCCTGGAAGGCAGCCCTCGTGGGCCGTCTTGGAGCCCTCTTGGGATCTCGTGGGCGCATCTTGGGAGCATGTTGGGCCATTTGGGGGCGAGCTTGGGGGATGCCAGAAATGCACGCTTCCCCGAAGAAATGGGACGATGGTTGCTTGTTGGGGCCTTCTTGGAGGGCCTCTTGAGGCTCTCTTGGAGCTTCTCGGCGGCGTCTAGGGCCCAGCATGGGCGTCTTAGAGCAACCCTTCGGCGACTCGGGGCCCCTTGGACCGTCTCGGGGGCGTCTCGGAGCCTTCTTGGCGCGTTCCTGGAGCGCTCTGGGAGGCCTGGAAGGCAGCCCTCTTGGGCCGTGGGGTCTCTTGGGCGCAACTTGGGAGCATGTTGGGCCATTTGGGGGCGAGCTTGGGGGATGCCAGAAATGCACGTTTCCCCGAAGAAATGGGACGATGGTTGCTTGTTGGGGCCCTCTTGGAGGGCCTCTTGAGGCTCTCTTGCGGCTTGTCGGCGGCGTCTAGGGCCCAGCATGGGCGTCTTGGAGCAACCTTTCGGCTACTCGGGGCCCCTTGGACCTTTGCGGGGGCGTCTCGGAGCCTTCTTGGCGCGTTCCTGGAGTGCTCTGGAAGGCCTGGAAGGCAGCCCTCTTGGGCCGTCTGGGAGCCCCTTGGGCAGTCTTGGACGCTGAACCTCCGAACGTCGACTATGCCAGAAATGCACGTTTTCCCAAGGACATGGGACGATGGTTGCTTGTTGGAGACCTCTTGGAGGGCCTCTTGAGGCTCTCTTGGAGCTTCTCGGCGGCGTCTAGGGCCTAGGGCCGTCTGGAGACCAGCATGGGCGTCTTGGAGCAACCGTTCAGCGACTCGGGGCCCCTTGGACCGTCTCGGGGCATCTCGGAGCCTTCTTGGCGCGTTCCTGGAGCGCTCTGGGAGGCCTGGAAGGCAACCCTCATGGGTCGTCTTGGAGCCCTCTTGGGCCCTCTTGGGCGCATCTTGGGGGCATGTTGGGCTATCTTGGGGCGATCTTTGGGGGCTCTTGGGCAGTCTTGGACGCTGTGAACCTTCGAACGTCGTCTATGCCCGAATTGCAGGTTTCCCAAAGAAATGTGACCATTGTTGCTTGGTGGGGCCCTCTTGGAGAGCCTCTTGAGGCTTTCTTGGGGCTTCTCGGCGGCGTCTAGGGCCCAGCATGGGCGTCTTGGAGCAACCTTTCAGCGACTCGGAGCCCCTTGGACCGTTTCGGGTGCGTCTCGGAGCCTTCTTGGCGCGTTCCTGGAGCGCTCGGGGAGGCCTGAGAGGCAGTCCTCTTGGGTCGTCTGGGAGCTCTCTCGGGCCCTCTGGGCGCATCTTGGGGGCATGTTGGGCCATATTGGGGCGATCTTGGGGGGTTCTTGGGCAGTCTTGGACGCTGTGAACCTCCGAACGTCGTCTATGCCAGAAATGCATGTTTTCCCAAGGACATGGGACGATTGTTGCTTGGTGGGGCCCTCCTGCAGTCTTGAGGCTCTCTTGGAGCTTCTCGGCGGCGTCTAGGGCCGTCTGGATACTAGCATGGTCGTCTTGGAGCAACCTTTCGGCGACTCGGGGCCCCTTGGACCGTCTCGGGGGCGTCTCGGAGCCTTCTTGGCGCGTTCCTGGAGCGCTCTGGGAGGCCTGGAAGGCAGCGCCGAGGAGGAACCCCATCTCTGAGCCGAACTGGCTGGGACCTGGTCGGGGTACTTTGCGTCCGGGAGCCTCCAGAAGAAGCCGCCCCGCGCGCGCGAATTAGAATATACTGCGAACGGTTAACAGTATATCTTAGCACACCTCTGGCCCGGTGGGCCGGCGAATTCTGGGTTTCGATATTGCGAAAGCCTCACGGCCGGTGCCGCCGACCCTGAAGAGGATCACGACGTCGGCGACGAAGCGGGCGGAGACGGAGGCCGTGGAAGATGAGGAGGAGGAGGAGGAGGAGGAAGGAGGAGGAGGAGGAGGAGAAGGAGGAGGAGGAGGAGGAGGAGGAGGTGGAGGAGAGGGCGAGGAGGATGGGGGATGAGAGGAGGAGGAGGAGGATGGAGGAGGAGGAGGAGGAGGAGGAGGAGGAGGAGGAGGAGGAGAAGAGGAGGGAGGAGGAGCGTGCAGGTGCAGGTTGGAGCAGGAGAAGATGAGGGGGGGAGGGGGAGGAGGGGGAAGGAGGAGGAGAGAGGAGGAGGAGGAGGAGGAGGAGGAGGAGGAGGAGGAGGGGGAGGGGAGGAGGAGAGGAGGAGGTGAAGGAGGAGGAGGAGGAGGAGGAGGAGGAGGAGGAGGAGGAGCAGGAGGAGCAGGAGGAGCAGGAGAAGTAGGAATAGGACAGACAGGGGGGTGGCGGGAGAAGGAGGAGTTGGAGGAGGAGGAGGAGGAGGAGGAGGAAGAAGAGGAGGAGAAGGAGGAGGAGGAGGAGGAGGAGAGGAAGTCCGTAGCCATTTTGGCTCAAGCCTGCCTTGGGCGCCAGGCGGGCAGGTGCTCGCTTGGCCTCTCTCGTCTGCTGCTGCGCTCGAGAGCGGCTCAGTCTCCTTCCCCTTCCGCGGCCCCCCGCGATGGCGGCGAAGGATGGCCTGGACAAGGCGGTGGCTACGGTCTCGCCCCCGAGCGGGGATCTGGTGGCGGCTCTCGCCCCACTGGCTCGGGCGGCGGCGGCGGGGGCGGCGGAGGGCGGAGGCGGGCGGCAAGGCGTGGCGGCGGCTGTCGCTGCTGCCCTCCGCACGGGCGCCTCGCTGCTGGGCTTGCAGCAGGAAGTGCAGCAGGTGCCGCTCGGCGAGGCGGGCAGGCAGGAGGTTGCGACGCGCCTCCTTGCGATCGAGCGGGCGCTCAAGCTGCTGGTCGCGGGACTGCCCGTCCCAGGCGCGGCCCGCCTGGACCGCAACCTTGCGGCCCACGCCGAGCTCGGCGAGGGCGCCGGTGTCCTGGGCCTGCCAGTCAAGTAGAAGCGGAGCCGGCAGCGTGGCCGCAGGCGCGGGCGCAAGCAGGCCGAGCGGTACGATCAGGCGGATTTCACCTCGGAGACAGCCGACCCGTCTGAGGAGGCGGACTCGGAGAAGGTTTCCGTGGACCCCGCGGGGGACGACAAGGTGCTGGCCGAGGTCGACAAGGCCATCCAGATCGACTCGGCGACGGACGCTGCTCATGGCGACCCTGTGCAGCAGCAGCCTGCCATGGACCCCCACTCCTCCATGGTAGGTGACATCGACGGTGGGATGGACACAGTATTTGGTCACATCGCTGCGGGCGACCTCGCACTGATCATGGCGCCAGACTCGGACTCGGAAGCAGATGTGGCCCACTCGGCGATGCTCGACCAGAAGGGCCGCGAGCTCACGCGGGAGGCGGCGTGGGAGGAGTACCTGGTGTTGGACTCCAGGGGCTCGAACCTCCCGCGCCACCTCCGCCCCCGCTTCGAGAAGCTGGAGGCCTTCCTCGGGATCGACGGGCACTGAACTGCCAGCCTTGCTTTTTCGCCGCTTTGCTGCAGGCTCTGCCAGCGGTGACAGACAGCGTCGGAGCCAACAGGAGCCAACAGGAGGAGGAGGAGGAGGAGGAGGAGGAGGAGGAGGACGAGGAGGAGGAGGAGGAGGAGCAGGAGGGTGGCCGAAGAGAGGGCTCCGGCGGCGCCAGAAAGCCTCGATCCTCGAGCCTGGGGTTCGGAGTCCGCAAAGTGAGCCGGAGGAGGAGGAGGAGGAGGAAGAGGAGGAGGAGGAGGAGGAAGAGGAGGAGGAGGAGGAAGAGGAGGAGGAGGAGGAGGGGGAGGGGGGGTTGTTCTACATGTTCAGTCTTTCGTCACTTTCGGCATCCAGGGGCCATTTTGGGAACCGGGAAGCCGCGCAGGGTTCCGAAACTGCACGGGGACCGCACCGGACGCGCGGGGAGTGAAAGCGCATCTGGGTGGCAACCCCTCCCGGACCCCCCCCCCCGCCGGAAAGGGACAAAGAAAAGGAAGGGGTTCCCATTTGACGTGGTTACGACATGGGTCGATTTTCCTCAAGCCCGCTAGAGCACTGAAACGACGACGACGACGACGAACGGCACAGCCCCTCACACACGCCGACAGGGTCGGCGGATTTGGCCGAATGGTGCGGGACGGGTGGGGTTTTAGGTCTGGGCTGGTGGTCAGTCGATCTGCTTTTGTCACTCCCGCAAGTGGACTGGGGGTGGCGGCCCTGACCAGGCGCCAAAGCCAGCTGCCAAGAGCAGTCGAGATCTGGTCGATGGAGGGGGGGGGCAGGGGACCTGCGCCGATCATCGAAACAATAGACACGAAAACAGCCAGCTACAGATAAGGTATGTCGCATGCAGCTGATCCGCTACAGTCGGACCGAGGTATACGATCGAGGTCGGTTCGGGGAGGGTGCCCTAGTATTTGTCTTGCTTGCTTGATGTTCTTGTGACTCGCACATCCTGGGGAGGATTCCCTTGGATGTTTTTTTGTTTTGGCCGACGGAGGGTCTCGTGTTCCTGAGGGATGTTCTTCTGGTCTGGGTCCCACTGTACACCACCTCCTTTTGCTATCCCCCCTTTCGTCCGCCCCGTCGTGGGCGCCGACTGTCAGGGCCACGGTCGGGCCCAGACCCAATCCGCGTCGTGAAACTATCAAGATTGAAGGCGCTTGGCCACGTGCGGATTCTGGGGGGCCCTTTCGAGGCCCCAGGGCTGTCAAGAAACGGCTCAGGATGAAAAGCGGGTCCCGGGAGAGGGCCTCGAAACCGAAAAACGTCATCGACAAGTGTCCGACGCTCCGCGCGCATTTCTTGGATCTGCGCCGGGCCCCCGCGCGCCAGGGAGGGGGGGTCCAGCGCAGATGCAAGAAGTCCGCGGGGACCTTCCTCTGGGGTCGAGGCCTCCGCGGGCCACGCTGCAAGCAAAGACGCGACGAGGTGGCTCCCCAGAAGGAGACGCTGCCCTGGCATTCCAGGGGAGGAGGAGGAGGAGGAGGAGGAGGAGGAGGAGGAGGAGGAGGAGGTAGGAGGAGGAGGAGGAGGAGGAGGAGGAGGAGGAGAGGAGGAGGAGGAGGGAGGAGGAGGAGGAGGAGGAGGAGGAGGAGGAGGAGGAGGAGGAGGAGGAGGAGGAGAAGGAGGAGGAGGACGAGGAGGAGGAGGAGGAGGAGGAGGAGAGGAGGGGGAGGAGAGGGGGATTGACGAGGAGGAGGAGGAGGTGGAGGAGGAGGAGGAGGAGGACGAGGAGGAGGAGGACGAGGAGGAGGTGGCTGCCCTGGCCCACCGTGTGTCCCCAGAATTTCCAGGCGGGCGCCCACGGCCTCCAGGACATCTCGCGAGGCCTGGAAAGGGCCGCAGGGGCTCCGACAGGGTGCGGAATGCTGGGGGGCGGAGGATCGCTCCGCATGCGCCGAGGCATCGACGATGCGCCTCGAGATGGAGCCAGCGGTGTATCGTGGATTCCAGGCAGATGTTTGCTCACCGCTCGGTCAGGCAGATGTTGCTCACCGCAGGCCCCAGTCGTCCCAGACATCCTCCGAGAACGACCCAGGTCCCAAGACAATGCGGTCACGCCGAATCCCCACTGACTCACCAGACGGTGTAGTCACCGCACCGTTTGCGGGCCACCGAGAAAGTGGGGACTGGCGCAAGGGAGGCATCTGTGGATTTGGAGGGCGCCGCACGGTCTCTCGTCGCATCCTCTTGGGGCCACCACTCTTTCGGCTCCCCCCCAGGTGGCCACAGAGGAGATCGACCAGGTGCTGGCCCGCATCTTGGCAGCGCGCACCAGGGCGCAGTGCCCCACCTCGTTATCGCAGTTTCCCCGCTTTCGGGCCCTCGGGGGCCCCAGGATGGGGCCCATGGGGCAAGCTTGGAGCGGACCTCGGCTGGGGGCAGCGCCAGGGAGTTCCTCGGGCTCCGGGGAAGTTCTCTCCGAGAGCGAGCGGGCTCCGAGGGGGGCGACCGCAACGACCCAGAAGTAACAACTCCTCCTCCTCCTCCTCCTCCTCCTCCTCCTCCTCCTCCTCCTCCTCCTCCTCCTCCTCCTCCTCCTCCTCCTCCTCCTCTTCCTCCTACTCCTCCAGCCCTTTTTTGTGTCGGGACGCCTCCTGGAGGGCCCTTTTCGGCAGCCCCCGCTGAAGACGGAACAGTCGACACATACATGTCCGAGCGGGGCCCTGCGCCGATGGCTGCCGGCGCCTGACTTCGCCAAGGCCTATGCGGTGCAAAGTATTCGGCTACAATGTGTGCAGCCTGGTGCAACCGAGGCGCCTTGACTAGATCGCCACCTTCGGCCGCACATGCCCCGTCCACGCCCTCGTCGGTACGAGGCTCCGCGCGCAGCCTTCTGAGGCGGTGCGGCGCCAGTTCTGTGGGGACCACGAGTACCTGCACTTCGGCTACGGACGGGGCCCCTTCACTAATCGTTCGGGGGGCGTCAGCACCGGCCTGAGGAGGCGGGACTTGGCGTCGAAGGTTCATCGCGTGGTGCCTGGGCCTGCCGCTGCTGCGGGCCGCGCTGGGCTCGCTTGTGCCACCTCGGGTTCGGTGGACCTCACGTTTATGGTGCTGTACTTCCCTCCTCCTGGCCCTCGTGGGGCTCAGGCCTCGTGGAGGCGCACTGTTGACGTGCTCATCGAGTGGCTGAGCGTGCAGCTTGACGCCGCGCCCGAGAGGACGACGCCCATCATTTTCGCCGACTTGAACGACTCGTTCGCGGTTGATGACACCACGGATTCGTTTCAGTGCGTCGGCCCTTTCGTCCAGGATCGGATGGGGTACGCGGCTCGTTGCTTGCGCGAGCTGATGCATAGGCATTTTTTGGGCTGTGCCACTACCTTCCACAAGCTGGCGCCGTCCTTCTACGGCGAGAAGAGTGTCTCGTCGATCGACCACTTCGTGGTCCCGCAGGGCGCCCTGTCGTGCATCCAGAAGCTAGTCACCAGCTGCGCGATCGCTCCAGCTCTTTCCAAGCAAGGGCTCGCTGCGGGATCACGCGCCCATCCTGCTCGAGATCGAGGCGGGGTGCCGAACTTGCAGAACGGCTTGGCGTCTATGGCGTGGACCTTCGACGCCATCGAGATGGCGTTGCAGACGCCTGGCTTCAGAGAGGATCTCTTGTCTGAGCAGAACGCTGCCATGAAGACACGCGCTGCCGTCTTCCTCGGGCTTTCCGAGGCCGATCGCATCGACGAGGGCTACGACACACTGGTCTCGATCCTGATGCCGCTCGCCAAAAAGTAATTCGGTCGTGCTCGACGTGCCCCTGGCGCGGCCCTTGCTGAGCATCGCGCTGCTGTTTGTCATGTTCTTCGGCTGCGTGCTCGGCTTCGGGTTCAGCGCACGCCGCGCGTCTAAAACGACATGCAGATCCGTGACCTCACGGATCGCATCAAGCGGGAGGTTCGACGCTGGACGAGATCTCTGCGTCGCACGTGGACTGAGGGCGTGCATGAAGTTTAGAGGCGCCGCGTTTTATTTAAAGTCCAGTATTTAATCGCTTCGCTCATTCCGCCGGCCCATATTGTCGCACCGTTGTGGGCTAGCCGAGTTTTGGGGGCCGTTTTGGGGCCTCTTGGGGCCTCTTTTGGGCCTCTTGGGCGCCTCTTGGGGCGTCTTGGGGGCCTCTTGGGGGCCTCTTGGGGCCTTTTTGGGGCCTCCTGGGCGCCTTCTGGGGCGGAGGGCTCGATTTTTCAGTTCTCGGTTCCCCTCTTGAGCCCCTCTTGGGCCCGTCTTGGGGCCTCTTGGTCCGTCTTGGGCGGCACTTGGGCCGTCTTGGGGGCCCTCCTGGGCCGTTCCGGGGCCGTCTTGGGAGCCTCGTGGGCCGTCTTGGAGCGGTCTTGGGGGCCTCTTGGGCCGTCTTGGAGCGTCCGGAAGCCGAAAAAGCCAGAACACAAAAAACATCGAAAAAAACCAATGAAAATCAACGATTTTGGCCTCTTGGGGCTCTCTTCGGAGGCCTCTTGGAAGGCTCTTGGGGCGTCTTGGAGGCCTCTTGGGCTGTCTTGGGGGCCTTTTGGGCCGTCTTGGGGTCATCTTCGGCGTCTTCGAGCGCTCTTTGGGCGTCTCGGGGGCCTCTTGGGCAGTCTTGGGGGCCTCTTGGGGCACTCTGAGCGCGCTCTGGGGAGCCTGAGAGGCCGCACCCAGAAGGAAAACCATCTCTGAGTAGACTTGGTCGGGCGGTGGTCGGGCGGCGGTCGGGCGGCGGTCGGGCGTTGGTCGGGGTACTTTTCGCCGGGGGACCCCCAGGGGCCGCCCCGCGCGCGCGAACTAGAAATACTGTTAATACTGTTAACCAGTTACCGGAGATCTTAGCACGCCCTGGCCCGTTGGGCCGGCGAATTTTTGTCGCCGGCTGTCAGGTTCGGGCCAGGGACCGAAACGTCGCAACTATTCGGCGGTGCGCCGTCGCCAAGCATCGGCTGGTGAACTCGCGTGTTCCCTGGGCCTTCCTGGCAACCAAGGTGGACGGCTGGCGACCCAGGTCTCTCTCGACAGCTTCCCGCAAGAACTGGCCTCGCTGGCCCCACGAGGCATGTCTGCTAGGGTCTCGGCGGAGGCTAGGGGGCGGCGGGATCTGCACAGGGCCTCGCGGGCGCCGCGCCGTTCGCCGCGCCGTCGCTCGACTCCCCCCCGGTCCTTGCCAGGCGAGATTTGGCTCATGTCGCTGGGGCCGAAGTATTACAGCCGTCCTCGCCCCGCCCCCTTCGGCCTCGGAGCCGAACCCGACCCCCCCGATGTGGGGCGCATCACAGGTGGACTCGGGAGTCTCGCCACGTGCTGGAGGGCTTGTGGGAGGTTTCCGAAGTGCGCGGGGTTCTCGATAGGCCGGCAGACTCCAAAGCCAGACGGGGGCACGCGTTCGTTGCACGGCCTCTACCTTTCCTTCGGGGCGATCTCCCGAGGCGCCCACCGCTCTGCCCCCCACGGAGCGCCAGGCGAGTTTGACCACGGTTGCGCGCCCCATCGCAGGAGAGAGAACGCCACTCTCGGAGCGCATGCGTTCTCCGAGCGTCTGCGCGCTGCTCGCGCGTGGCACGTGGCGGTCTCTGACGATGTGAAGACCGCGTTTGGGTGTTGTGCGCGCAGCCGCGTGGCTCAGGGGCTGCACGAGCATCTCCCTTCGGTGGGCGCCGATCTGCTCGCCGACTGGCGCGCCGCCCACATTCTGCGCATATATGGAATTTGTGAGCACACCACTCTCCGCCTCCAAAGCGGGGCCCCCATGGGGAATCCTGGCGCCCCGACGAGTGCCGGGTAGACTTTGCTCGGCCGTTACAGAAGTGGCTAGAAGGGCGCAAGGGCGCCATGCTTGCTGCTCATTGTTCGCTGTTCGACGTCGACGTTGATGTGTACGGAGGCCTCTTTAAATACGTGGGCGACCTGGCTTCTGTTTTGCCCCTGGCCCCCGGGGCCCTGGCGGAAGCTGTTGCGCGCGCCCAGGCCTCGCAGGCCCCCTTCGGCGCCCAGCTCGAAGCTTTTGGCCACCGCCAGAGCACACAAAAAAAGCAGGCCCTGGTCTCACGCCTCTGCGGGTACAACGCCAATCGCAAGTTTTATTCGGCTGGGGTTGGCGGCGCTAGCGTCGCCCCCCACGCGCGCTGTCTTGGCCCTCAGTTTTTGCCGTCGGGGGCGCTCTCGCACCAGATGCATTCGAGTAAACAAGCGGCCGACAGAGGATGGATTGCCCTTGAAGATCTGCGGCCTTCGGATGCCCCTTTTAAGGTAAAGAGATTAGTATTCGCATCTGCCGCGCAGGGCGCGCCGCTGTCTGGCCTCGCCCCGCGCCCCCTCGTGGAAGCCCAGGAAGCCCAATTGGACCTTGCGTTGCTAAGAAAAATAGTTGTATAGCGGCGGGCGCTATGTGCGATCAGTCGGGGGCCCACCCTAAGTCATATGACACTCGTAGAGTTTGGCCGACGATGAACCTCGTTCCGACCCACGTTGAGCTCCACATCCAGAGGCTCGGGCGGCGCCAGTCGATTGCGCGCTGGCCAGAAGACCGCCAGCAGGTCATTGCCCTGCTGTTCGGTAAGTTCGGTAAGTTCTGTTCGGCCGCCTGACCCCGCGCGCCAACGCTTTCGCCATCCGCTTTGTCACGGGCGCTCACCAGCTTAAGTTGCTCACAGATTTTGAGGACTGGCCGCGGTTTTTTTGGGGGAATCTGCATTACCTCGTCCACGACGATTACCTCAAGCACTTGTTTCTCTCGGCTGACGTTTCGGCCTTTCCGGCGATTTGGCGGTCTGGCAACGCTGAGCTCGGCGCGATTGATTACGGACACCCCCTGGAGGTTTACAAGAAAATTCGAACCTATCCGTCTCGGATTTCTTGGGTCCTGATGGTTGCGTCTTTGCGCGTGACTGCGCCGCCGACGACGGCGACGCTCGCGGCGCCACGCCCCCCTCGCTCGCCGCGCTCATCGCGCGCAAGACGCGCGCCATAGGAGGGTCGCACGGGGACTTCTCGTACTATGCCAGGCATGCGGTTGCCAACGAGTGCCCTGCATGTCGTTCGCCGTTCGCTTTTCAGAAGACTGCCGAGGTCCATCTACGCCGCGCGTTTCGCCGGGGATTCTGCGCTTCAGAGTCGGCTCATGCCGTGCGCCCAGTGGCGCCCCCCAAGCTTGTCTGCCCGGCCTGCAAGCTCGACACTTTCGCCGATTTGGCTCAGCCTCAGACGCGCACGCGTGAGCAACACTTCCCTCTCGCCCTTGTTCGATCTCCTGGGCGCGATGGCGGCCCCGAAGCGGCGCCTCCCCAAGCGGCCTGCCGACGGCGAGGCCGCAGGCGCCCCCTTCCTCGGCAAGGCCGCGCCGCCCCCGCCCAGGCAGGGCGGAGGCGCAGCCGCGGAGTCTGGGGGGCCGAGCGCCGCCGCAGCCAGCGGCCGGCAGGACAACGCCGCTCAAGACAAAGGAGACAAGAAGAATCGCAGCCGACACCTGGGCAAGGTCAAGGACATGGGCCTCGACAAGAAGCAAGCGGCCTTCATCAACGTGATGATCGAGCAGGTGCTGCACACCGCGTCGATGGCGCGGGACCTGTGGGCCGCGGGCGTGGACGCGTTCTTCGTGGACGCGGGCGCGCCAGAGGTGGTCGCAGCCAGCGAGTGCGGAGTGACATATTCACACGATGTCCGAGCCCGCGGGAAAGGCCACCAGCTCGGTCCTCCTCACCTTCAGATCCACGATGGGTTTCTCAGCAAGTTGCTCGAGCGTGGAGTGGCGATGGGGCAGCTGACGCGCGCGAGGCTCAAGCTCTGGCACGACAAAGTATGGGTGGAGCTGCAGTCCGAGGAGCTGCACGACATGCCGCGACTGTTCCGAGTGATGAAATGCTACGATCAGACCGAGCGCAAGATACACATCATGCTGAGAGACGCGCCGATGGACCAGCCCTCGCCAGGGTCTGACGGGCAACCGCCGCCTTCCCCCATGCAATTTCGCCGCCGGTTGCAGAAGGCGCTGGTCGAGGCAAGGGCGCGCAGGGCCTTGGGCGCGGCGCCGCCAGGCGCCACGGGGGAGATCATGCAAAACGCGGCGGGCGGAAAGGAGGCTAGCGCGTGATCGATGGCAAGTCCTGGCCTTTGGGGGTCAGGCTCATTTGTCGCGTTTTGCCGTGGCATTGCGGCTCGAATTGGCAAGTCCTGGCCTTCGGGGGCCAGGCTCCTTCGTCGCGTTTTGCCGTCGCACTGCGGCTCGGGATTCATGTCCTGGCCTTCGGGTGTCAGGTTCATTCGTCGCGTTTTGCTGCAGCTCGAACTGGCACTTGGCATGGCTTCTACGCCTCTCATGGTCAATTATGTTACTTGGGCGTGGGTTTGTTTCGTACCTGGTGCTGTTCACGGGCTGTCTCTACGAGCTCGCTGATTGCAATGACATCGGCCTAGCGCTGTGCTTCGTCGGGGACATGTCAACTTCGCAGATTACTCTGACATCGGCCTAGCGCTGTGCCTCGACGGGGGCGTCGTCGCGTCCATAGGTGACTGAGGTTTCCGACCAGGTGTGCGGCGTGCTCGTTTAGGCCGGCCGCTTTGTATCGCAGCGCTCGCTGCTGGGTGAGTCTCTGACTGATTAACCGCCGACCCTGGGGGGCCTCTTCGCTGCTTCTGCCGTTGCCCCCGCTCCCCTCTTTCGCCTCTCCTCATGCCGCCGCCTCTTGGCTCCTCTCGCCCGTCCTCGGCCCCTCGGGTGTTACTTGAACGGCCTTTTGAGGCCTTGCTGCCCCTCCCTGTCTGGGGTCCCGTTCTCATCCCATTCGTCGGTGCGCACGTCTCTGGGGCTCAGTTTCTCGGTCCGTCAGGGCCTGCTGGGCCCCGCTCGACTTCGTGGCATTATATTGTCGCCCGACGGGTGCACTCTCAGAGTTTCACGCTTTTGAGGATTTAAATCGCAACCCCTTGATGCAAACTCTTCGCTACATGTCTGCACGCTTACGCGTGCACTCTGAGCTCGGCCATCGCGGTCTTCCTTGCTGCCGCAGCCCGCCACGCTTAGTGAGAACATGGAGAGATGCGGCCCCAAAGTCGTGTCTAATCTAACTCCTCCTCCTCCTCCTCCTCCTCCTCCTCCTCCTCCTCCTCCTCCTCCTCCTCCTCCTTTACCTCCTTCTTCCAATATAAAGAGAGCTTGCGAGGGGCGAGGTGCCATCTCAGGAAGGCCACGGCCCCGGCTGGCCTGCACCCCCTTGCTGCGCGCCGCCGGCGCGTCGAGAACTGCCTCAAGCAGATCGACGCGTCTCAGGGTAGCATGGTCCGGCTCCGTAAATGCGAGCTCGATTTGCTGGGGCAGTACGAAATCTTGAAGAGGGAAACGCTACACAAGCATAAATGTTTGGAGGTCCGCGCGGATGTTTCGGATCGGCGCTGGACCCCCTTCCCTGGTGCCGCCAGGGGAGTCAGCGCCGATCCAGGAGTTACGCGCGGACCTCCGAACGCTCATGTTTGTGCTGCCTTCCCTTCCTCAGAATCGCCCGCGACCTGCTGAGCAGGGTCATCCGCAGCGGGAACCGCAGCCTCTTGAGGTCAAGCAGTGGCGAAGCGTCCCGGCTGGCTTAGACGCCCACCAAAGAATGCTCTAAGATTTGTTCCGTGGTCTGCAGGACATGTTATTAAAGCATGTTTAGTCGATAGTGTCTCGTTTTATTTCAAAAGGTCTACACTCTAAGATCATTGTTTCTGTCTTTGGAACAGCTCTGGGTTATAAGAGCATGTCGTGGTAGGCCTATACGAAAGCCGGGACGGCCAGTCCCTGCTCAGTGATCGACTAGACGCCAGAGTGACCTTTGGCTGGAGTGACCTCTGGTGCGGGCACAAATGGGCCCCCCGATCGCTGAACGCGAAGCGGCAGCAGCGGCTTGTGCGCTCAGGTTTGGCCACTCCGCGTCCCCCGTTAAGCCGCGCACCAAAGGTCACTTGTGCTTACAGCCGGGGCGCTGACTAAAGAACCCTTTTCGTTGGGGAGGGGCTCGGTGCTCCTTCATTGTTTTACAGTTTGCCCTGGATTTTCCTCAGGTCTTCCATGGGAAATCGAAGTTTCACTTATGGGAAAAGGGGGCCTCGTTCCTTACTTCGGGCTCCCTAGGCCCACGCCCCGACTGTAGGGCCACTCCTTGGCGTGTAGCCGACATGAGGGAGATCGCCGGCCCTGACTGCGGCCGCCCCGGCCGCCTGCGGGCCGCGCTGGCCGCCACCCGCCTCTCGGACATGAACGCCAGGGACCAGCGCTTCGCGACCTGCGACGGCGCCTGCGCCTCCTTCGAGGAGCGGCGGCGCGCCCGGGGGGGGGCGCAGGGGAGAGGGGGCAGGCCTTCTCTCTAGGCCGCAGTCGGGCGTGTCCCTCTACAGGAGGAATACCCAAAAATAGTCCAACACAAAGTTGGATGGGGACGATTGTTTTTAGCATGTTTGCTTATCTTGTATGCTTTGACCATTTTTATTTTTCGCCCAAAATCCGCATGCTGGGGGACATGCCCGACCTAACTCTGGGCCTCCCAGATGTGGTCCGAGCAGATGGGGTCGGAGGATCGCGCCGCATCGCCGATGCATCGCCGATGCGGCTCGACGTGGAGCCTGCTTTGCTTCACGTCGACGTCGCCGATGCATCGCCGACGTCGACGATGCATCGCTAGTGCATCGCCGATACGTCGCCGACGCATCCGCGGTGCGGCGCGATCTTCAGGCCCCATCTGCTCCGACCCCATCTGGGAGGCCTCAAGAGGCGGTGGGGCCTTCCCGGGAGCCCTCCGGCCATCCGAGAAGCCGTCCACGTTCTCGTCGAGGGCTCGGGAGGCTTCTCAGCCGGCAGGCCCTCCGGCCTTCCGACAAGCCGCCTCTGTCTTCGGAGAGGGCTTGAACAAAAACTTCTCGGGAGGCGGGAGGCCTCCCGAGCCTTCCTCCGAGAAGGCCCCTCCCCCTCTGCATGCCCGCCATGGGCTCGCCTCCTGCAAGGAGCTGACCCGCAGGGACCTCGGCGCCGGCGATCAGCTCGACAAGGCGACCAGCGAGTGCAAGCTGGAGCTGCTGGTCCGGCGCACCTCGGAGCTGCTGAACCCTGCGCGCGTGGAGAATTCGGACGACGAGGTCGCCCGGGCACCAGCTGTATGCACACTTGCACCTGTCCTCGAGGAGCAAAGGACGGCATAAACATCAACGTCCGGAGCTCCGCGCAGATCTCTTGGATCCGCGTTGCCCCCCCCCCCCCCCCCCCCCTTCCTCCTCTCCTCTCCTCTCTCCTCCCCTCCTCCTCCTCCTCCTCCCCTCCTCCTCCTCCTCCTCCTCCTCCTCCTCGTCCTCCACCTCGTCCTCGTCCTCGTCATCCTCCTCCTCCTCCTCCTCCTCCTCCTCGTCCTCCTCCTCCTCCTCCTCCTCCTCCTCCTTCCTCCTCCTCCTCCTCCTCCTCCTCCTCCTCCTCCTCCTATCCTTATTCCTTATTAGAATATACTCCTACTCCCCCCTCAGGCCGGCCATAGGGGCCGCATCCGGGTGGTCCCATCCTAACCTGTAAAAACAATACAAAATCAACATTTTTCTTATTTTTTCCTCTCGACATGGACGTCCTGTCGTCCACGGCGATAATCCATTGCAAAAAATACAACAAAGAACACACGCGCGCGTTCATGTCAGAATCCTACCGAACACCGTGTGTTTGCAAGCATTTCAACATAAAACATCAAAAACCCAATGTTTTTTTCACAAAAAAAAATGCAAATTTCCCGCCCGGGCTCTCTTGCTGAAATCATAGGAAAACCATAGGAATCTTAAGAATTCGGTCAAATCCAGCGATTTCACGTCATCGCGCGGTGCACTCGCGATGCTCTGTCATGCACCCAGGCCGCGAATCCTGTGCAAAAAATACCACAAAGAGCACACTCGCGCGTTCATGTCAGAATCCTACCGAACACCGTGTGTTTGCAAGCATTTCAACATAAAAACATCAAAAACCCAATGCTTTTTCACAAAATGCTTTGGGGTGTCCTGTCAGACCGTCGGGCTTCCTCCGGCCACCTCTGGCTTCCTGCGGTGTACCGGGCCATTCTCGACTCGTCTGGCAATGCGTGCGCGGCATTCAACACGCGCTCGCCAGTTCCCGTCGGCAACCGCCATCGCGGCCGCATCAGCTGTACCAAACCGGCTGGCCGGTGTGACTTCGGCCCCCAGTTGTGCCAGCTTTGCTTCTTATGTTGTGGGAGGGCGGGTGGGACTGGGCATGCCATGCTTGACTCGCTCGAGCTGGCTAGCTTGACTCCTACTCCTACTCCTACTCCTCCTTCTCTTCCTGTCGGCGCCTCTGGCGCCGCCCCTAGCGCGCTCCGCGCGCCAGGGAGGGAGGGAGGTCCAGCGCAGATCCAAGAAACACGCGCGGAGCTTCGCAAGCCGATGTTGAAGCCGCTCTTCGTTCCCGTGAGATCCTAGCCAGGCCGATCCCTTGCCCAGTATCGGTGTGTATGCTTGCCTGCCCACGCCAGGAGCGCGCACACACCTAATCCAAAAGCCGCATTAAAGTGATCATGTTGCCCCTCTGTGACTGAGGGGGTGCGTTTGGAGGCCCTCTGTGACAGAGTTGCTCGTCATCCCGTTCCTCCTCATCCTGCTTCTTGATTTCGGATATGTCATGCTACTACTGCGCTCATCATCTTTGCGTATGTGATCCTCGTCGTGTTTTTCCATGCGTCCTTTTCACAATTTCCACCACATTATCCTCCGTTGCCGTTCTGCCCCGCCATCTACCTCGTCACTCTCCTTCGTCTGCATGTTCTCATTCTCTTCCGCCCTTTTCTCCCCCCTCTGGTTCGACTTCCGCTCTTCGTCCACTTCGTTCTTCCGTTTCCAACCCCCTTTCCTTTCAACCTCTCTGCCGTCCAATCACATCGCGTCGTCCCTCGCCGCTATGCTCAAACCATCCCGCGCCCGTGGGATCGCCCGCGAGCAACGGTGCAGCCGGGCCGCTCGCGGCCTAACGCGCGCCTGCGCCATCGTCTTGCAATGGGCGATGCAGGCGGATACACATGGGGTGGCGCGGAAGGATGGTGGGCCAGCCGCAGCAGCGGCTGGCGTGGCCGGGAGGACGGCCATGATTGGTCAGCGTGGGGTTGGAGAGAGTGGCGACAATACGGGAACACGCCAACAGAGGACGCCAAATGGCGCGATGGCCCTGCCGCCGCAGCAGCGGCGGCGGTCGCGCCTCAACGGCCGTCTCGCTTCGCCGCGCTTGGCGTCGTGAGCTCCCGCGCTCCTGGTCTCGGCATGCCCGAATTCGGTAATTTCGCGAGGGTTGCCCTCCGAAACTCAGCAGAACCTGGGGGCACAGTTTCAGGAGAGGGGTCGGGATCCCGAGCCGCGCCTGCGGCGCAGGAGCCCCGCGCCACCGCAGCGGCGGCGGCGCGCGGGCACCAGGATTTTGAGAAGTTTGATGTCAATTATTGTTTGAGTTATGAAGAGAGGCTCGGCACTTCGTTTAAGCAACACAACCAAGCGTTGAAATGGTGGCGCAACGTGAAAGAAGACCCAACTGCCCCGTTCGAGTCAGAAGCCAAGTGGTTTGACAATGCGGAACCCACCATGGTCGCTGTTTGCGACCACGGTGCGAGAACGAGCTTTGGTTTCAGAAGCGACGAGGAAGCCCCTTGGCGGTGGCAAGAGATGGTGGCGACGCCCAGGGGGGAAGATGTCAGGGAGGTCGCGGGGGGGCCCCGCAGCAGCGGGGCTCTGATCGGCTGTCCCCTCGAAGCCCGGCCAAACAGCTACGACCACATGCGCCAGAGTATTGCGCGCGCGACAGTTCGCGGGGCAGCGGGTGAAAGTGAAGCTGCCGATGTGGGATTTCGCGTTGCGCCGCGACGACGGGACATGCGCCCGCTTACACCCGCACTGGGGCGACAGGAAGGTCGAAGCTCTGCCCCTCATGCCCCGCGCGGACGCGGTGAGGCCACCAGCCGCGGGTTTGGGCGGGAGCGGCGGGTCAGGAACACATCGCTGGCACGAGGACCTCGGTGTGGAGCGCAAGGTCAAGTTCGACGCCGCCAGAGAAGAGGGGGGGCCGACGCCTTCTCAGGGGCCCCGCAGCAGCGGGGCCGCGGCGCCCAGCACCGGGGCGCCAGGGTCCGGGCCCCGCAGCAGCGGGGCCTCGGCGTCCAGCACCGGGCCCTCGGCGCCCGCAGCAGCGGCTGGCAAACCAGTAGTTTGGGGACCGAACAGCTCCCCAGACGATTTGGTTGTGGATTAGGTGGCTCCGCAGCAGCGGGGCTCGAATGAAGGGCGCGTTGCATTTCGGCAGGGGCGCGCGCGTCGGCCTGCGAGATCGGGAGCGCGCGCGCAGGCGCCGTTGCGCGATCTTCGTTCTGAAGTCGCCCCTCTCCTCCCTGTCCCCCCATCCCGCCGCCCTCAACGTCGGCTCCTCGCCGCCCGTTCCTCGTCGCTCCACGCCTGTTCGTTCTCCTCCAACTTCCTCTCCCGCTTCCTCGCTCTCTCCTTCTCATTTTTCCCTCCATCCCATTGCGCCCCTGGCGCCCCATCGAAGTTCGCAGTTCGAAGTTTGAAGTTCGGAGTTCGAAGTCCGCAGTTTGAACTTCGAAGCTTCGCACTTCGAGGTTCGATTTTCGAACCTTCGTCATCTCGTCGTCGCAATCGTCGTCCTCGTTCGTCGTCGTCGTTCCTCGTCGTCGTCGATTGTCGTCGTCGTCGTCGCTCGTTGTCGTCGTCGCCGTCGTCGTCGTGGTCGGCGTCGTCGTCGTCGGTCGTCGTCGTCGCTAGTCGTCGTCGCTGGTCGCCGTCGTGGTCATCGTCCTAGTCGTCGTCGTCGTGGTCGTCGTCGTCCTCGTTGTCGCCGTCGCGGTCATCGTCCTCGTCGTCGTCGTCGTTGTCGTGAAACGCCCCACGTAGGAGGAGCAGAGAAGGGGGAAAGGAGAAATGAGCACGGTGGAGGGAGGAGGGAGGATTGAACAGGAAGAGGAGGGTGGAGGGGGAGGTAGAAGGGATGAGGTAGTTCAGAAGTGGGAGCAGCAGACTGGCGCAATGGGGAAAAGCCATTTGAGCGCAGGGAGGGATGGCAATGCGATAAAGTGAATCCGCAGCCGCTGCAGGCCCGCCCCCCTCCGCGCCCGCCCGCCTCCGCGACGGGAGCGGCCCGGGGCATGGAGCAGCAAGGCGCGACTGGAACCGCGCAGGAGCCTCTGCTGAAGCCTCCGCAGCAGCGGGGGCTGCCAGAGGAGGCCCCTGAAGCAGTTCCGCAGGGACTGGCAGGTTCAGCACCAGCCTCCGCAGCAGCGGGGGTTGGGGCTGCAACGGACGTTGGGACGTTCCTCTCGTCGATGAGCGCTGCCCAGGAAACCGTTTCGCGGAGCCTGGCGGTTGCTCAGAAAATGATGGGCAAGGGCGACATCGCGCAGGCGCGGAAGTTGACGGTCGCCGCCAACGCCCTTGCATTCAAAACGGCGGCGCTCAACACGACGCAGAGCAAGGCGTCGGCGCCGGCGCGGGCTCCGCAGGCGGCCTCCGCAGCAGCGGGGGCATGCGTGGAGCCAGCCGCCGCCGCAGCGGTAATCCAGCCTGGACAGAACGCCGCCCGCTCCGAGGACCCGAGACCGAGATCTCCCTGCGCGAATAATTGGCAAAAGCGGCAGGGTCTTACCGCAGCAGACAAACTGTGGGACTTGCGAGCGCACGGGCGCGACAGCTCCCCCGCAGCAGCGGGGGCCCGCGAGACGCAGCCTATCGGCCTGACCACCAAGGCGCGATCGCCAGCGCTTCCTGTCCACCAAGGCGCGAACGCCGACGAAGAGGCCCCGCCTCTTGTCAGCGGGGAAGGCCGCCCGCGCTTCCCAGAGGAAAAGCGCGGCCCGAGCCGTTCCAAGCCTCTTGTGCCGCTGCTGCACGACGAGGCAGACCAGGTGCAGAAGGGGCAGACAGAGGCGTGCGTGAACTTGGCTTTTGCTTCTCTCGTCCTGCGCGCGGACGCTGCCCTGCCGGATTGGGTCGCAGCTGCCAGGGGAGGGCGCGAAGGGGTCCTCTTTGTCTCGTTCGAGCCTGGGGCGGACATCAAACGCGACCAGCGGAAGCGACATCTCGACGCGCTGATCCGCCAGAGTGGCTTCTACGGCGCGGTCGCGGACGAGTGCGTCGGGGCTCTCCTCTGGACCCCCGAACGCGTCGAGAAGTGCGAGGAGCTTGGCGTGCACTCCCACGGGAAGTTCTTGTGCCAGGCCTGGTCGGTTGTCCTGGCAGAGGGGGCCTACAATCCCAAAGCAAAGGGAGGCAAGCTCCCCATAGCAGCGGGGGGCGCGTTCTTTCGTTGCCAGACGAGCTGCGTTGGAGGCGCGTGGCCCGAAGGCTTCCGCAACGGGGTTCGGAGCCTGGCGCTGCAGCACCGAGTACGTGTTCTCGCGGGGATCTTTGACGGAGACGCGGGCGATCTGTCGGAGCTGCTCAGAGGTTGCGGCGCGGCTGGGACAGGCGCTCTCGGGCTGGCTTTCTGGCGTGGGGAAGCACGGGCTCGCGCGACGCACCCGCGCTGCATCGTGATTCTGGGCCCCGCTCAGGTTCGCGAGCGCCCTGCGAGCGAGCAGCCGGAACTGCCGCCCTGGGGGAAACTGGCGTCGCAGCCTCCGCAGCAGCGGGGGCTCCTGAACAGGCTGCAGCACCGCCAGTTGGATTGGGCGGCGCGTCCGACCTGGGTCAGGCCGACGGACGCGGAGCGCAAGGGGCAGGGGGCATACTTCTGGCCGCACTTACACAGGGTGATCTTCAAGGCCCAGTCGGCGAACCGCCTCACGGAAAACTGCCACGCACTGTTCGTTTTCATAGAAGCCAAGAACAGGAAGTCTGGCACAGGCGCCGAGGGCAGGAAGAAGGATCGGAAGTGGGAAGCCAGGTGGGGAAAACGGTGGGGAAAGGAGGCGGAGACAGAACCCGAAGCAGCAGCCTCCGCAGCAGCGGGGGCGCACGGGGCCCAGGAGGAGCTCGAGGACGACGGGCGCGACGCCGTCGACGCCTGCAGCCCCGCGCCGCCCCAGGCCGAAAAGAGGAACCCTGACAGAGGCGAGAGGAAGGAGAAGAAGGAGAAGAAGGAGAAGGATAATAAGTATAATAATAAGAAGAAGAGCGAGAGCAGGAGCAGAACCCCAAAGAGGACGGAGCCCTCGCAGCAGCGGGGGCGCAGCCGTTCCAGACGCAGAGGGCGGGAGCAGAGGAGCAGAGACCGAAAGAGAACAGTGCCCTCGCAGCAGCGGGGGCGCAGCCGTTCCAGACGCAGAGGGCAGGAGCAGCGGGGGCGCAGCCGCTCCGGACGCAGTGGGCGGGTGGAGGGCGGCGACCGACAGGAGGGGGCGCGGCTCCCGCCCACGCAGTCGCCGACGCGAGCCCTCGCCAGGCAGACGCCGCACCCTCCGGCAGCGCGGCTCGTCCCGAGGCAGCCGCTGCAGCCTCCGCCGGCGCGGCCCCTGGCCAGGCAGTCGCAGACGCCGCGCCCTCCGGCAGCGCGGCTCGTCCCGAGGCCGCCGCTGCAGCCTCCGCCAGCGCAGCTCCTCCCCAGGAAGCCGTCGCCTCCTGCGGGCCCGGAGGGCGCCCCCTGCTCCGCGTTCGAGGCATTGCAGGAGCGGCGCCGCCCCCCCTCAGGCGACTCCTGCTGACGGCGCGCGGCTGAGGAGGCCTCCGCAGCAGCGGGGGTTACCATGAGCGGTCTGAGGCGCGGGCTCGGCGCGCGCGCGCGCGCGAGGAGCCAGGCGCTCGCACTGGGCGGCTGAGGAAATCGTCGTTGTCGTCGTCGTCGTCATCGTCGTTGGCTTTTTGGTGGGAGAAGGGGGGCGACGAGCAAGAGGAGGAGGGGCCCGAACGACTCACCCCCTGGCGTGAGTTGTTCGGGCCTCTCGTCGTCGTCGTCGGCGTCGTCGGCGGCGGCGTCGTCGTCGTCGTCGTCGGCGTCGTCGTCGTCGTGGTCGTCGTCGTCGTCGGCGTCCCGGACCTGGTCTCGGCCCCGGCCCCGGTCCCGGTCCCGGTTCCCGTCCCCGTCCCGGTCCCGGTCCCGGCCCCGGCCCCCTCCCGGTCCCGGCCCCGGCCCCGGTGTCGGTCCTGCTTGAAGGCTTCAAGATCTTAAGCGTACTTGCACCCTAGCTATGTGTAGGCTAAGTATCTTAGTTGTACTTATGCTACTTACCTGAGTTAGATATAAGTTACTTATAAGTTACCATAGCGCACGCGCTGTAAGTTACTTAAGGGGTACATATAAATTACTTATAAGTATTCCTAACTGTTGCTTGAGGGGGGAGGGAGGAGGGGGAGGGGGGAGGAGGCGCGGTGCCCACGTCTTGCCCTTTGCCTTCGCGCGGCCCTTGCCCTTCGGCTTCGCCTTGGCCTCCGCCTCCTTCGCCGCCGCCCCCCTCTCCTTCTTCTCCTTCTTATCCTTTTTCTTTTTTTTCTCCGCCTTCGCCTTCGCCTTCTCCTCCTTCTCCTTCAGCAGCTTGTCCCTCTCGTCCCTCAGCGCCGTCTCCCGCTTCAGCGCCGCGTCCCTCTCCTCGATCGCCTTCTTCAGCTCCACCTCCGCCTCATTCGTCGTCGCCGTCGTCGTCGACATCGTCGTCGTCGTCGTCGTCGCATCCCGCCTCGCCCAGCCATTGCGAGAACTGGCGGGCCCGCTCCGTCTGCTGAGCGTTGACGGCCTGGGGCGGGGGAGAGCGATAACGATCGCTGAGAGGAGGAGGACGAGGGGAGGAGGGGGAGGAGGAGGAGGAGGAGGAGGAGGAGGAGGAGGAGGAAGGGGAGGAAAGAGAGGAGGAGGAGAAAGAAGAGAAGAGGGGGGAAGGGGAGGAAGGAGATGGGGAGAAAGGGGATGAAGGGGAGGAGGAGGGAGGAAGGGGAGGAAGGGGACAAGGCGAGGGAGGGGAGGAAGGGAAGGACGCGGAGGAGGAGGCGGGGGAGAGCGATAACGATCGCTGGGAGGAGGAGGTCTCCGCCTCCGCGAGCCGCGCCAGCAAGGTGCCGACCTGGCGGTCCAGCGCCCGCGCGCGAGCCCCCCGCGCCTCCTCCATCGCGGCGGCGCGCGGCGCGGCGGCGCGGCGGCGCCCCCGCGAGCTGGGGCAGCGCGCGGCGATCAGCGATCGCTATTGCTATCGCTATCCTCCTCGTCCTCCCAGCGATCGCTATCGCTCTCCTCCTCCACTTCCTACTGTCCCCTCCCAGCGATCGCTATCGCTCTCCCCCTCCACTTCCTACTGCCCCCCGTCCGCCCAAAACGACGTTAAATCTGCTAAAGCAGTTGGCGCCAAAAACGGCGTTAAAACAGTTAAAGCAGCTTGCTCGTCATCCTCCTCCTCCCCCTCCCGAGCGATCGCCATCGCTACACCTCCGCGATCCCCATCGCCCCCCGCCTTCCCAAGCGATTGCCATCGCTTCACCTCCGCCCAGCGATCCCCATCGCTTTGTTTTTACTTCTGCGCGCGCGGTGACGCGTCCGCCGCGCCCCTTCGCGCGCCGCGCCCGCGCGCGGCACTCCATGCCAGCGCTCACTGCGGGCGTGCTGCCGCTCCCGCCGCCGCAGAGGCGGCTGCCTCTGCCGCTCCTGCCGCCGCCGCGTGCTGCCGCGACGCCACGTCGTAGCGGCTGCCTGGCCGCCGCGACCAGTCGACCCCGCCGTCGTCTGCGACCTCGAACTGCACCTGCTCCGTCCAATCTTCCCACGCCTGGTCGTAGGAAGCCTTCGCTGCTGCCAGATAGCCGTCCAGGCCCAGCCTCTGCATTTCTGCCGCAAAGGCATGGTACTGGGCCGATGCCTCGACCCAATACTGGAACGCCAGGACCAGGGACTGCATGTATCGCCTGTGGTGGACCTCGATGTCGGGCCACCACGGCGCCATCTCCCACTCGGTGCCCTCCCCGCCACGGCGCAGTGCCTCAGGCACAACAGGCGGCAGCCTGATCGCCGCCGCCTCGGCGTCCCACCCCTCGCCGCGCGCCCTCGGGAAGCGGTGCGCCGCGCTGCCCCCCTCGGCCTTGATATCGGCCCGCGGCCGCTTCCGAAGCCACACCTCCGACGCGGGAGGCGGCGGCGTCGCGGCGCCCCCTCAGTGACGGCGGCGGCGCCTTCCTCGGCGTCGCCGCCCTCCTCAGTGACGGCGGCGCCCTCCTCAGTGACGGCGGCGGCGCCCTCCTCAGTGACGGCGGCGGCGCCCTCCTCAGCGACGGCGGCGGCGGCGGCTGGGGCCGCCGAGAGCTCGCGAGCTCGCTGGAGGAGCCACCGACGAGACGCCGCGGCGTTCTCATCGAGCGAGGGCGCCGCGAACTCGTCGTCGTGGCGAGCGCGTTGCGGCCGCAGCGGCACGGGCGCCACGGCGCCCGACGACGCCACGGGCGGCTTCGCCACTGGCGGCGGCGCCACGGGCGGCCTCGCCACGCGCGGCGGCGGCGCCACGGGCGGCTTCGGCACGGGCGGCGGCGCCGTCATCCTCGATGGGCACGCCGCCAACTCCATGCGGTCGAGCCTCGACGGCACCACGGGCGGCGCCTCGAAGCGCGGCGCCGCCGCCTTCGTGACCAGGTGGCTCGGCGGCGGCCCACGCGGCTGATGCGGCCCCATGGCCGCGCGCGCCCGCTGCCGCGCGGCTCGGGGAGGGGCGGGGGTGCAGCGGAGCGGGCGCCGCCGCCGCGAGCGATCGCAATCGCTTCAGCCGAGCGATGCCCACCGCTCCCTGCCTTCCCAAGCGATCGCAATCGCTCCCTGCCTTCCCAAGCGAGCGCCATCGCTTCAGCCGAGCGATCCCCATCGCTCCCTGCCTCCCTCCCCCCCCCCCACCCCCGCGATCCCCATCGCTCCCTGCATCCCCCCCCCGCCCGCGGCGCGGCGCTTTTCTCCTTTTCCTCGCGGCGCGGCGCTACGAGTGCAAGACTACGTAGTCGCCTCTGCGCGTCCCGCGCCACGCCCACGCCGTGGGCTCCAGGCAGGCATCGGCCATCTTGATGATGAGGAACTCGTCGATCACGCGCCCAGTACTCCTGCCCTGCGAGCGCGCTGAAATTTCGATCCCGCGCGCGACGACGCGCAGTTCGCCAGAGATGGCAGCGCACGCGTCGAGGACGAACATCTCGCCACCGCGCGAGCGAACCACATCGCCCACGCTGTACGTTTGCCCGCCCCAGCGCAGCGAAACCGACACGGAGATGTCGACGTCCCCGGCAAAGGAGCGCAATTCGTCGGAGTCGGCTGCAGTTCCCGTCAGCGCGTTGCCAGTCGGCCCAATTTGTTCGAGTTGCCTCTCTTGGCGCAACACTGCGCTCGCGGGCACCGTGCACTCAAAGCGCGAGGTGCAAAGCACTGGTTCGGCGACTGTGTTTACCATCTTGTTGTGGCGCTCCGTCACGAAGCAGTCGAGCTCCTTGGGCTCCTGGTCCGCGTTGTGGGGCACGTAGTGGTGCTTGGGCTTCACGTAGCGGACGCCGTAAGCCTGCTTGTGCAAGTCCAGATGGACTTCAGCCGATGCAACGAAGTCGTTGCGAGGGGCGACTGCCCCACGCTCTACGTCCATAACGCGCGCGCCAGCAGGCCGCACGCGCGGAGGGACGCCAGTTCGCGCTCGAGAGACTCGATGCCGACGACTTTCTCATCGGCGAACGCCACCACGAGGTGGATGAGCGATGCCAGCTCGCTCGCGCCTGCCCTGAATGATATATTGCACGCGGTCGCGTGCCCAGGCGAGAACATATTGTGCACAGCTCGCGAGCGCCCGCGCTGGAACTGCCAGCGCCGCGTGAACCTGTGGAAATCGGGAAAGGTGATGCTCGCATTGCTATTGCACGCCGTCGTAAACGCAAACACCTCCCATCCAACGGCGCCGTTGCTCCACAGGTTGTGCATGCTGTCATATGCCATGTCGGGCGGCTTCACGACTGCCCGCAATTCCTTATCCTCCAGCAGGCCGTTGGGATGATAGTTGAAACCGCTGGCCTTGTCGAGCTTCTTGAAGTCACCTTTCGATACATGGCCAGGTAACCCCGCGGTCGCCCACGCAGCGGCGAGGTCGCCCCACAGCTTCCACACGTCGTCGGCTGACTGCGCGTCGAAGCGCGCGAACCCGTGGCAACATATGTCGACGAAATAGCCGCCGACGGAGGCAGACTTCATGATCACGTTCTTGCACTTCAAGCACGGCCTCCAGCCGTTGGCGCCCCTCAAACATAGGATGCCTTTGTGAGCGTCCATGTCGGCGAGAATCTTGCCAACCCGCGCCCGCACCAGCACCGAGGTGCCGCTGGCAAGCGCCACGGGCGCGCCAGAGCTCGCCAGCCTGCTGCGCCCGAAGAACACCTCCCCAAGGAGGAGCCGAACAACGCATGAGATGCCGCCGTCCACGCTGTCGCTCACTGTTGTCCGCAGAATCCCCAGCGGCAGCCACAGCTCTTCGCTGTGCAGATGTGCAACGCCGAACTCTGTGAAGGTAAAGAACAATACCCAGAATTTCCGATCGTACCGAAGGGCCAATGCGTCGCCTGGCGTGACTTCGTCAGCATACAACACCAGATTGAGCGGCGCGCCACGGGCGCTGCTCACCGCCTCCGCGAATCGCTCACTGTACGGTGTGTTTTCACGACACATGTAATTCAGGAGCTTGTCGACTCGGGCGATCGTCCACTCGAACGGCGTGCCGCCGCCGTCCACGGGCAGCTGGATGGTCGTCGAGACGGCATTGAGCACGTCATCAAAGGTGTTACGGATATTTTGTCGGGTTACGTGCTCGACTACGTCAGGCTGATGCGAGATCTTCTTGGCGAGCTGTGCGAGGGCTCTGCCCGTGATCCCACTCGTGCGGATGAGTTCGGATAGTTTGCGCCGCCTGGCCTTGCTGTCGTCGACGACGTCACCCATCGTTCGCGCGGCCCTCGCAGTTCCAGAGGCGCGGGCCGACGCGGCCATCGTGCGCCGAGCTCGGCGAGGCTCGGTGGGCTCGCCGCCAACTCCCTGCGGTCGAGCCTCGAGCCGACGCGGCTATTGTGTGCCCAGCCTCGCCCCGCCCGCCCAAGCGATCGCTATCGCTTCATCGCTTCCCCCCTCCAGCGATCGCAATCGCTTCCCCCCTCCACCTCCGCCGAGCGATCGACATCGCTTACCCCCTCCACCCCCGCCGTGCGATCGACATCGCTCTCATGCTCGCCCCGGCGATCGTCATCGCTTCCCCCCTCCACCCCCGCCGAGCGATCGACATCGCTTACCCCCCCACCCCCGCCGAGCGATCGACATCGCTTACCATTTTCCCGTTTCTGTTCCAACCGCACCCGCCGACAAGCGCCTGTCCACCCGTCGGGGCGCGGCGCGCCGCAGCGCGGGCGCGCCGCGGGCAATCACGCCCTCAGGGGGCGACGTCCTGGCCATCGTCGGCTCAGCCAGGGAGAGCTGCCATCGACTTGGCCATCGTGCTCACCACCTGGGCCTGCGCGGTCGCCTGCTGCGCGCAGGCGTGGACCTCCTCCGCGGTCCACGTGAACGTCGACGGGTAGGCCTTGTTCTTATTGATCTTCTCTCCGACCTTCTTCATCGTGCTCAGCTTCTCCAGCAGCCCAGTGGCCTGCGTCATGATGGCCTCTGGGATCTTGCTGACCCCTGGGGTGCCAGACTGCACCGCCATCTCCAGCTTGGACATGGGCATCACGATCTTGGCCAGGGAGCGCGTGACCAGGAGCTTGAGATATTTCTCCTTCTTAGCTGCGTCTGCCTTCTCCTTCTTCTCTGCCTTCTCGCGCGCCTTGCGCTCCCTCTCGGTCTCGGTCGGGGGCGCAGAAGGTCCTCGCTGTCCGCGCCCGCGCGGAGGCGGGGCGTCCGAGCTGCTGTCGCTGTCCGAGCCCGAGCTGCTGCTGGTGCTCGGCGGCTTCACCTTCTTGGACTTCTTGGAAGCAGGAGCCGAATCGGACATCTCAGCGCCCTTGCGCTTGCCCGTGCCACTGCCCTTGTCAGCGTCCTTAGCCTTGCCCTTGGCCGTATCATTGCCAGTGTCCTTATCTTTATGTTTTCCGCTGTCTTTGTCCTTATGCTTGCCGCCGTCCGCATTCTTATATGCGTTCTTGCCGCTAGCCTTGTCCTTGTGCTTGCCGCCGTCTTTACCCGTGCTATCATCCTTATCCTTGCTCCGACTCTTGCCAGCGTCGTTATCCTTATCGGTACCTTTGATTTTCTCTTTGCCACTGCCTTTGTCCTTATGCTTGCCGCTGTCATTGTCCTTGTCAGCGCCTTTGTCCTTATGCTTGCCGCTGTCCTTATCCTTATGCTTGCCGCCGTCATTCGCCGTATCCTTGTGGTTGCCGCTGTCCTTATCCTTGTGCGTGCCGCCGTCCTTATCCTTGTCCTTAGCCTTGCGCTTGCCGCCGTCCTTTTCCTTGCCCGCATCATTGTCCTTATCCTTGTCCTTATCCTTGCCCCTTTGCTTCTCCTTGTCTTTACCCTTGCGCGCGTCCTTATCCTGATCCTTCGCCTTGCCCTTGGCGTTGCCCTTCTTTGCGTCGCTGCCATCGTCGGAATCGCTACTCTTCACATACGAACCGTCCCCATCACCCATGCTGTCATCGGTGCCGTACTGATCATCGTCATCGGCCTTATCGGAATGGGGCTCCTCCTCGTCGGAGCACGTGCTCGCCTCAGGCGCGTCCTCCACCTCATCATCGTCCTCATCCTGTTCGAAAGAATCATCCGTGTCACCCTGGTCGTCATGCTGGGAGGCCGCGGCAGCCTTCTTCTTCATCGTCTTGTTCTCATTAGCATCCCCCTCGTCTGAAACTTCGGCCTCAACCCCTTCGGTTCTCGAGCGACTCGCGATCTGGGCCTCCCACTTCTCGAACAGGTGAATGTCCACCTTGTAGCACATTCCCAAAATTGAGTGGGACAACGTGTCCGTGCACGTCTTGCGGATCCTCTTGCACGGGAACCCCTGCCTTTTGTACCAGCCCAACGGGTAGTAGCCCCCCTTCGTCATGTGCTTGCTCCCCTTTTCCTTGATGCTCGTCAGCGTCTCTCTCAAGAACTTTTTGACTGCGAACGTATGTGGGCAGTCCTTCACCGAGGCCCAGAAGCTCGTCCTCTCCTCGACGCTGAAGCTCTTGAGGCCCGACGATACCTCCTTCCACTCGGGCGCTCTGGTGGCCTGCACCCCTCTCGGGCTGCACAGCGCGCATCTGAACACTTGTCCTTTTTTGGTGACGCGGACGGGGTACGCCTTCATAACGTCGCATGGTTGCTGGCATCGGTCGCACAAGTAAGCTCTTTCTGCTTCCTCCATACACAGCTGCTGCGCCCTCTTGCTTGGGCTGCTGTTCAGGGCGAACGCCCCGACTTTCCACTTGGCGCCCGACGCGTCCTCGCCCCAGCCGTCATCCTCGGTTGCCGTGCCCGCCGCCTTCGCCTTCGGCCGCGACATCGCCTCCGTCGCCTTCGGCGGCACGCCCTTCGCCTTCGGCGGCGCGCCCTGCTGCTTCGCACCCTTCGGCGGTGGCGGTGCCGCGCCCTTCGGCTTCGCGCTCGCCGACGCGGCGGCCTGCGGGGGGCCTCCGCTCGCCTTCGCGGAGCTCGCGCTCGCCGACACCCTCTTCGGCGGTGGCGGTGCCGCGCCCTTCGACGTTGCGACCGCCGGCCGCATGAAGCTCGCGATGTCGGCGTATCCCGTCCCCTTGTTCCTGGCGGCCTCCTTTGCCTTGGCCACGGCCTCGGCCTTCTCCCTGGCGGCTGCTTTCACCTCCTCCTTGGCGCGGGCCTTCTCCTTGGCCACGGCAGCGGCCTTCTCCTAGCGCGGGCCTTCCCCGTCTTCATAGCTGGCTTCATAGCTGGCTTGGTGGCAGCGGCTGGCCTCCTGAGCGCGGCCCGCGATGCGCCCTCCTCCTCATCAGCCTCCTTTTCTTCTGGCGCCTCGGATGGCGGCGCCGCCGCGGATGGGCCGCCATCGGACGGCGGCGCCGCCGCGGATGGACCACCATCGGACGGCGGCGCCGCCGCGGATGGACCACCATCGGATCGCGGCGCCCCCTCGGCGCCCAAGCCCAACTCTTGGATGAGCGCCTCCTGGATCTCTCCCTCACCTGGGCCCGCGAGCTGCAACGTCTCCGCGTCGCTGACCTCGCCGAGACGACGACGGCGACGACGACGGCGACGACGACGACGACAACGACGACGACGACGATGGGGTCGCTGACCTCGCCGCCTGGGCCCGCGAGACGCAGCGTCTCCGCGTCGCTGGCCGCAGCGTCGGCCATCGCTTGGTGTTGCTTGGTTGCCTGGGCGTGGACACGCCCCGCGCGAGGGGCCCGCTAACGGGCGCGCTTGATCCGCGCGAGGCTGACACCAGTAAGCGCGGGGCCTCTATGCGTCAGCGATCATCATCGCTAAGTTACTTGCTCGCCTAAGTGGCATAACTGACTTAAGTAGCACCCCGTGTTATCCTTTTGTTATCCTTTCGTTATCCTATCGGCCCTGATCCCAGGATAACAAAAGGATAACAAAGGATAACAAAAGGATAACAAAATGATAACACTGGGTGCTACTTGAGCCACTTACGGAACTTACCCTACACCTAGCAGCACTTACCCAAGCGATTGGCATCGCTATCCCATCATTATTCTCGTCTTTATCCAACGAGCGATCGCCATCGCTACTTCCCCAATGCTCAAACGCGATCGCCATCGCTACTTCCCCAAAGTCCAAAAGCGATCGCCATCGCTACTTCCCCAAAGCCCAAAAGCGATCGCCATCGCTACTTCCCCAAAGCCCAAAAGCGATCGCCATCGCTACACATCCGCATCCTCCTCCTCATGCCAGCTCCCCGCCCCGCCCACAGCAGGAACGATGCCGACGTAATATACAAACAACGCATCCGCATCACCCCCACCCGCCCTGACACCCATCCCTCCCCGAGCGATTGCCATCGCTACCCAATCCCCATCATCCTCGCCCAAGCGATCACCATCGCTACATCGCATATCCCCTTCTACTCGCCCGATCGATCCCCATCGCTGTCTCTTTTACTCTTATACAACGAATGCCCGCGCTCTCCCGCGGGCACGCAAGCGGGCCGCGCGGGGCGCGGGGCGCGCGGGGCGCGGGCCGCGCGAGGCGCGGGCCGCGCTCCCGCGAAGGGGCGCGGGCCGCGCGGGGCGCGCGGCGCGGGCGGGGCACGCGGCCCGCACTCCGCCCGCGGACGGCGGCTCACCCGTCAGGCCGTCAGCTCGACCTCGTCGCGTTCGCCAGCGCTGCCCCCACGTCTGCCCTCGCCGACGCCAGGGACTGCGACTCGGCACGGAACGCGGCGGCCACCTTGGCGCACACGTCCGCCGCCGTGCTGGCACATGCCTCCGCCCGCTTGATGCAGTCGATCACCGGCTTGCATCGTCGCCGCCACCGTCGCCTCGTCATCGTCGTTGTCGGCGTCGCCGTCGCCGTCGCCATCCTCGTCGCCAGCGTCGTCGTCATGTCGCGCGTGCGTCGTCGCCCCCATCCCCCCGTCAGCGATCACCATCGCTTCCCTGCTAGTCGTCGTCGTCGTCGCCGCTGCCGCCTTGCAGCTCGCCGACGAGATGGTCACCGACGAGGTAGCAGTGCCGCCCGCCATTGGCGCCATGACGAGCGACATCGCGGCCGCCGACGAAGGTCCTGGTGCCTTGCTGCTCGAGTGCACGATTGCCGCCACGCTCTGCACCGTCTCCTGCAGCACCTCGGCCGTCTTCAGCAGAGCCTCATGCGTGCTCGAGCCGTCCGAGCGCGGCGGCGGGTGGCTCGGGAGCGGCGGCGGCGCCCCGCGGCGCGGCGGCGTCTCGGGGCGCTCGCCGCGGTGGCGGCGCGAGGGCTCGGCGCGGTGATCGCCGCGGCGGCGGCTGCGCGACTTGCGGCGGTCGCGCCGCCCAGAGGCGACGGCGGTGGCGGCGCTGCCACTGCCGCGCCCAGCGGTGGCCTTCTCCTTCTCCTTCTCCTTCTGGTCATCGTACTTCCTCCACTCCCGCACCTCTTCAGACGGCATCTTGTCCTCGAGGATCGCCATGAGGACTTCTTCGCGCCGCGCGTGGCCCTCCGCATCGGGCTCGCCCTGGTAGAACTTGCGCGACTCCACAGTGCTACTCTGCAGGTGGTTGTTGAGCCATTCGGCGCACAAGTGGTGCGAGGACTTGTATGCCACCTTCCCGCATTTGTCTAAAGGGCACTTCACCCTGTACCACTCCTCCTCCGCCTCCGACTTGGTCTCATCGACCATGGCCATGGTTGACGGTGCTGGCGTCGGCGCTGGCGTTGGCGCTAGCGTCGGTGCTGACGTCGGCGCTGGTGTCGGCGCAGGCGCAGGCGCTGGCGCGCCGCCCTCGTGAGCCAACAAATGGCTATGATATGTGCAGATGCCAGCGGTCGGAATCGTTACCCATGCCAGCGATCGGAATCGCTACCCATGCCAGCGATCGGAATCGCTACCCATGCCAGCGATCGGAATCGCTACCCAACAAACACCGTCGTCGTCGTCAGTGTCGTCTGTGTGCCGTCGCCGCGATGGTGATCATCACGGTGACAATGTCGACGACGATTGCAACGGCGACAATGACGACGACGACGCTGACGACCGTTATCGCGACGATGACGACGGCGATGGCAACGACGACGGCGACGGCGACGATGCCGATGATGACGCCGACGATGAGCAGGGAAGCGATGGCGATCGCTGGGGGGAGCGACGACGCGCACACGACATGGCGACGACGCTGGCGACGATCGGGAATCGCATTGAAGACAAGAGGCGAGACGGGGACAAGCGGACACTGACCCATATGATTTCTGCGGCCAAGGGCCCTTAGGGCCGATGAAACATGTTGCCATTGTCACGCCAGTGCAGGGTGTTGGGGCCAGTATGAGCCCTCCGCCGCGCCCGTTTAAGGTCCAGGTATCCGCGTTTTTTTGGGCCCAGGTCTCCAACAAAAAAACATGTTGACACTGCCAATTAAGTTTGGAAAGCGACCCGTCGACGGCGACGATGACGACGA
This sequence comes from Prorocentrum cordatum, assembly GCA_963575745.1. Classification (NCBI taxonomy): domain Eukaryota; class Dinophyceae; order Prorocentrales; family Prorocentraceae; genus Prorocentrum; species Prorocentrum cordatum. The sequence goes on along the minus strand of CAUYUJ010007505.1, from coordinate 11,432 downwards.
TGGGCCATTCTATACGATGGCCGCCTGCGACAAGGCGAGCCCGACCTCTTATGCGCGCCGCCCGTGCGCGGCGCGAAGGAAAGCGGCCGCGAGCCGAGGACAGCGCGCGGGCCGCGGGCGCGAGCCGCGGCCGAGGGCGGCACTCAGCGGGCGCAAGGGGGGCCGAGCTCGGCGCCGAGCTCGGCGAGGCTCGGTGGGCTCGCCACCCATTCCCTGTACAATCGATCGGAGCGGCAGCGAGCAGGCGGCCGCGAGCCGCGGGCGAGGGCGGGCCCGCAGCGGGCGAGGGCAGCCGCAGGCGGGCCGCGAGCGCAGCACGCGGCCTCACAGAAACCGCGTTGGCGGCGGCCGCTTTGCCACGGTCGACGGGGCGGCCGCGGGAGCGGCGGCCGCGGGCACGGCGGCGGGGGCGGCGGCCGCGGGGGCGGCGGCCGCGGGCCGCGGCCCGCGTGGCGGCGGGCGGACCACCCGCGGGGGCGGCTCCACCTGCGTCGGCGCCATCTTCGGGTGCACCTGCGGCGGCGCCACTTGCGGGTGCGACCCAGGGGGGCGCGCCCCTGGCCCGAAGGCGCCGCGGCCGTACTTCGCCGCGAAGTACGCCTTGTTCTTGCCGCCCCTGTTGGCCCACTTCCCCGTGTTCCAGCGGTAGTTCTGGCCGCGCCACGTCATGGGGCCGCCCTCGTCTGGGCCGACGGGGCCGCGCTGAGCCCATGAGAGCCCCATGCTCCTCGCCGCCGCCGACTCCGCGCGCAGGCCCTCAATCATCTCGGGCGTGTACCTGTTGTTGCACACAGCCTTCCACGTGGCGACCCGATCCGCCTCCGTCGGCCCCGCATGCAGCGCAGGTTGCACGGCAGGGCGCACCCCCTGCGACGGCGCGGGGCCTGCAGGGCGCACTTGCGACGGCACGGACACGAACGGGCGCGCAGGACGCACCTGCGATGATGGCCGCGGGGGAGGGGCGCCAGCGCACGCTGGAGCCAGGCCGCGCGCGCTGCCTGCGCTCGAGGACGGCAGCGCCCCCGCGTACGCCGCGTGCGACGCGACAGACACCTCCACCGAAGCGTAGGCAGGTGGCGCACTCTTCGGCGGCTCCGCTGTCCTCTGCCGCACGCGGCGGCCGACCCCGAGCTCGATGGCCAACGGCGCGCCGCCCAGAGAGCTCCCGTCGGCCGACCCCGAGCCTTGGACCGAGCCGCCCGAGATCGGGGCCTCGGACACGGCCGCGCCGCTGCTATCGCCCCGCGGCTCGGACACCGCCGCCAGGGCAGCGTCGGCGCATTCGCCCTCGGAGTCGATGCTGATCGACAGCACCACCTCCGCCTCCACCGCCTCCTCGTGGGCGGCCTCCGCAGCGCCCGCAGCGGCAGCCGCCTCCTCGTGGGCGGCCTCCTCCGCCTCCTCAGCGCCCGCAGCGGCAGCCGCCTCCTCAGTGCCCGCATCGGAAGCCTGCGCATCGTCCTCAGCGGCGGCCTCCGCATCGCCGTCAGCGGCAGCCGCCTCATCCCCCTCGGCGGCGGCATCTGCATAGTGCGCGAGCTCGGCCGCAGTCGCATCCGCGGCGACACGCGACGCAGCGGCCGCCTCCTCTGCGGCGTCGGCCGCCTCCTCGCCCTCGTGGCGGCCCAACAACGCGTCGAACGCGCTGGCGGCCTGAAAGAACGCGCCCGCGGCGTTCGCCGCGGCGTCCGACGCCATGCTCGGCCGCAGTTGCCGCAGTCACAGCCGCGGCGGGCGGCCGCGTGCGAGCCAAAAAATGGCTATGACAACGCGTGCGATTCATGCCATGTGCAATGCGCGCGCAATGCCAGCGATCGAAATCGCTTCCCCCCGCCCCATCTGCCTCCCACTGCCGACCCGTCTTCCCTTCCCTCCCCATCCGATCGCAGTCGCTTCGCCCCTCGTCCTGAGAGCACCCCGTCCCCCATCCAAGTTGCCACCATCGCTTCGCCGCCATCTTCGCCTCCTCCTCCTCTTCCTTCCCCAAGCGATTGCCATCGCTACCTCCCCCACTCCTCCTCCTCCTCCTCCTCCTTCCCCGAGCGATCGCCATCGCTACCTCGCCCACTCTTCCTCATCCTTCCCCGAGCGATCGCCATCGCTACCCTCCTCCATATGTTTCCCGTCCCCATCCTCGGCGGCGCAGTCGACGAGGCGTGTTCGACAACGCATGCATGCTGCGCCGTTGCAGCACCCGCGCGCGAATTATCGCCGACCAGGCTCAGCCCAGCATCCCCAGCTGCTGGGCGAAGGCGAACAGCTGGCCCGCCACAGTTGCCACCAAGAGGATGGACTTGCTGCGAGCCGCAGGGTCGGAGGATCCCACGATGCGAAAGAGCATCAGCATCATCGCGCCCGCACCGTTCAGTAGCGCGCGAATCAGCCCGCGACGCACTTCTTCGTCTGCGTGGCCACCCACTTCTTGGCCGCAGAGATCGCCTTGTCGCTGCTGCCGCCGTAGTCGGCGAACTTGCATGCAACCGACTGGCCTGCGCCTTTAAGGCCAGTTCGGCACAAGACCTGGTCGCGGGGCCACTCCACCGAGTACGATGGCTTCGGGGACTTCTTGCCCGCGTTCGCCTTCTTCTTCTTCTGCTTAGTATTCTTATCGTCCGCCGCCTTCGCCGCAGCGGCAGTCTCCTTCGTCGCCTTCTTGTTCTTCTTGTTATTATTGCTTCTTCTTCTTATTATTCCCTTTCGCCTCCTCCGCCTTCGCCCCATCGGCCTTCCTCTTCTTATCACCAGCCGCGCTGGCCGCGGGGGCGCCACCCTCGCTCTCGGAGTCGGAGTCGTCGTCGCTGCCGTCGCCATCCGACTCGCTGTCGCTCAGCGACGGCGGTTTGTGGGACACGCTCGGCGTCTTGCCCCCCAGCTGCGCGTAGATCTTGCCCCTTGCCTCCTCCACGCTGTGCTTCGACGGCGTCTCGGCATCGGCCGATGCGGCGGGCGCGGGCGCCGCGTCGGCGAGCGGCGGCGGCTCGGCCTGGTTGGGCGTGTATCGCCTGAAGGGAACGTCGCGGTCGCGCAACGCACCGCTGTCCTCGCGCCCGCGATTCAGCGCAATCGCCCTGTCGGCGAGCTGCAGCGCCATGTCGACACTCGATTGCTCAGGAGAGCTCTTCAGGCGAGCATTGTTCTCCCGCATCGGGACCGCGTCGCTCAACACGAGCAGCTGGGTGACGTCCAGCGGGCACTTGACTGGGACATCGCCACTTTCGGCGTGCACGCGAGAATAGACGTCTCGGTGCGCCCTCCGCATGGCAACCGCGTCCTCGGGGAGCTCATCGACGAACGACGGCTCCACCTCGGCAAGGCGCTTGCACTCCTTCCACGGGAGGAGCTTCTTGGTGCACGACTTCGCCCTCTTGAAATAGCCGAACCGGGCCAACGGGGGCTGGCGCATCGCCCGCTCGAAGCCCTCCACCGCGAGGGCGGTGCACGTCACCATTTGGATCGTCGGCTCATGCAACGTGCGCAACCCGAGTTTTTTGCACGCCTGCATCATGACCGCAACTCGGCCCATGAAGTCGCTGTCCGTATCCAGTATGTCCGCCCACTGCGCCGCCGTCAGGTATGATGTGATCGACGTGAAGTCCTGCATGGGCGTCCTGGTCACCGACATCAGCTCTGCTCCCGCGGCAGCGTTGGCAACCAACATATTCGCCGACGTTGTGGCTAACTCCGTGACGAGGCCGAGCAGCATGGCCATCTTCTTCTTGCCGAATGGCATCTTGCCGATCTGCAAGATCAGCGCGGCCGGGTCCTCGGCGGAGACGAAGGTCCACGGCTCCATAACGCTCATCGCCATGCAGCGCTGCGCCGTCACGACCTCCTTATATGCATTGCTCCCCTTCTCAAGCTGAGTGAGGAACGACGCGGCGGCCTTCAGCTGCTCCACCAGCGCGCTGGCCGCCATGATGCTAGCGCGGCGGCAGCGGGGGGGCGCGCGCCCGCCAGGGCCAGCAACGGCTAACCAGTGGACGGCCAAGCTAGCGGCAATGACCGCACAGCGATCGAGATCGCTTTGCTCCCCCTCCCTGATGCTCTTCGCCCAATCCACCACTTCCATCCGCTCTCTGGTCGAATGAGCCTCATCCTCCGCCTCATCCCCCCCCTCTATACCATCCTCCTTTCCCACTCCCGAGCGATCGCCATCGCTACTACCTCCCCATGCACCCCCCCTCGCCCAAGCGGTCGCCATCGCTATTTCCCCGCGCCCCCACCCACCCCCACACCACCACCACCACCACCACCACCACCACCACCACCACCGCCCCACCCCACCCCACACCCACCCACCACCACCCCCCATCACCTCCGCCCCCTCGCCCCCTCGCCCAAGCGATCTCCATCGCTACCTCCCAATCCACGCCCCCCCTCGCCCAAGCGATCTCCATCGCTACCCCCCAATCCACGCCCCCCTCGCCCAAGCGATCTCCATCGCTACCTCCCCCCCCTCGCCCCTTCGCCCAAGCGATCGCCATCGCTACCTCCCAATCCACGCCCCCCTCGCCCAAGCGATCTCCATCGCTACCTCCCCGTGCACCCCCGCCCCCGCCCCCCCTCGCCCCTTCGCCCAAGCGATCGCCATCGCTACCTCCCAAGCCACGCCCCGCTCGCCCCAGCGATCTCCATCGCTCCCAAGAACGCCCGTCCAGCGGGCCGAAAGCGCCTCCGAGAGGCCCCAGCCTCCTGCATCACCCGAAAGCGCTTCCCAGACGCTCCGACCTCCTGCGTCAGCCGAAGGCGCCTCCGAGAAGCCCCAACCTCCTGCATCGCCCGAGGGGGGGAGGGGGGGGGGCGGGAGAGACGATGGGGGACGGGAGAGGCGATGGGGGGCGGGAGAGAGTTGATGGGGGGCGGGAGAGATGATGGGGGACGGGGGAGAGAGAACCCAATACCTAAACCTAAAACATCCAGAAACCAAAACCTCACCAAAACAACTTCGACGTACCCAAAACCACCAGAATCCAAAACCTAAACCCAAAACCTCAAGAACCCCAAACCTCCTCAAACCAACCTCGACGACGACGAGGGCGCCGTCCTCTCACCCATAGGGTGGATAGCCTCAACTCCAACACAAGGAAGTCCTTGTTCTGGAGTCCTGGGCGAGTTCCTGCCATCGTCGTCGTCACCGTCGTCTGAGGCAGCCTCATCGCCATCATCATCATCGCCGTCATGATCATCATCATGATCGTCATCATCATCGCCATCATCGTCATCGCCTGTCATCATCACCATCGTCGTCGCCATCATCATCATCAACGTCGTCATCGTCATCATCAGCGACGTCATCATCATTGCCGTAGTCGTCGTCATCATCGTCAGGATCGTCGGCAATCGTCGTCATCATCATCATCGTCAGTGTCGTCAGTGTCGTCAGTATGGCCAGTATCGTAGTCATCGTCGTCGTAGTAGTCGTCATCGTCATCGTCGTTATCGTCATCATGCGCGTCACCGCGTCCATCGTTACCCAAGCGATCGCCATCGCTGCCTCCCCCACTCCTCTTCCTCCTCCTCCTCCTCCTCCTCCTCCTCCTCCTCCTCCTCCTCCTCCTCCTCCTCCTCCTTCCCCAAGCGATCGCCATCGCTACCTCCCCAACTCTTCCTCCTCCTTCCCCATGCAAGCGATCGCCATCGCTACCTCCCCCAATTCACTCCTTTTGCGCGCGCGCGGCGCGGGCGCGCGGCGCGGCGCGGAGGAGGGAGGGAGGGAGGGGGAGGGAGGGAGGGAAGGAGGTAACTTACAAGTTACTTATAAGTAACTTATAAGTAATACTAAGTGATGGTGCCTAAAATGTGTTAAGTAACTTACAAGTACATATATGTAACTTACCCCGCTCGGCGATGGATGGAAAATAGTTAGAAGTAGCGCAAGTAACTTATTTCCGCAAGAGAAGCACTTAAAAACAGATGCCCTTAGTTAGGGAACATACTCAACAGATACTGTTACTTAACACAGAACAGAAGTAACTTACACCCAGCTATAGGTAGCTCGTAAGTACGCCTAAGATCTTGAAGCCTCTAAGTGACCCCGGGCTCCCGGTCCCGGTCCCGGTCCCGGCCCCCTCCCGGTCCCGGTCCCGGTGTCGGCCCTGGTCCCGGTCCCGGGCTCCCGGTCCCGGCCCCGGTCCTGGTCTCGGCTCCCGGCCCCGGCCCCGGGCTCTCCCGTGCCGTTTTGGCTCGAGACCGCCAGCCATGAAGGCTAGGAAGCCCGACACAAGGATGGGGCGATGCCGCATCGGCGAGAAGAGGAATAGGAAGCCCGACACAAGGACGGGGCGATGCCGCGTCGGCGAGAAGAGGGCCCTCCGGAAACCGGACAACAGACCTCATTCGAGCAAGCGCGCTGGGGCGGCGGCTCGACCCACGGCCGCGTCGGCGAAGGCGGCCGCGCAGCCGCTGGCCCGGCGCAGGCTGAGCTCCAAGAAAGCAGCCCTCGCAGCAGCGGGGGCTGCTGTCTTGGAGCGTGGTGGGTTGCGGGCTGAGAAGACTGCTCGGAGGACAGGCGTGGAAGAGGACGACGAGGCCAACGAATGCGTGGAGTTTTGGCACCAACAAGACAAAACGAAAGACCCCGAGAGAGTGCTCATGAACCCACGGAAACTAAAGGGGACAATATTCGGATTCGGGTACATCATGCGCCGCAGCAGCGGCGCGGCCTGCCATTATGAATCTGGCAAACGCATATGTAAGAAGATTCATTTATGCTCGCAGTGGCCGTGTCCCAGCGACCACCGTCTGGCATGCGGTTCTGTGGACTACAATAAGTGGTCAGACTTGCAAGCGCCCTGGCATTTAGCGCATTGCGCGGACGGGTGGCCCGCAGGAGCTGGAGCCCCCGCAGCAGCGGAGGCGCCGGCCGAGGCGTGCGAGGCCCCTGCTGAAGCGGCAGCGGAGCCGTGGGTGGGCCCTGCTGAAGGCCCCGCAGCAGCGGGGCCGTCAGCGGAGGCGTGCGTGGCCCCTGCTGAAGTGGCAGCGGAGCCGCACGTGGGCTCTTCTGACGGCCCCGCAGCAGCGGGTGCGTCAGCGGAAGCGCGCGTGGCCCCTCCTGAAGTGGCGGCGGCACCGTGCGCGTGCCCTTCTGAAGGCCCAACTCGAGCTGTAGGGGGCTACAGGGCTCGTTCTCACAGGAATCGATTCGGAGACATCAGGCGCGTCCGCCTGCCGAATCCAGAGCTCGGAAATCGGCTTGCTGCCCGCAAAACTATTCGTATTCGTCGAGTCATCTTGAGAAGCGCTGTCCGTTTTCTGCACTTCACTCGAGCTGTACGGGGGCTGCAGGGTTGGTAATCACTGGGATCGATTCCGAGACATCCGCAACAGCGGAGACGTGCGTAGGTCCTGCTGGCGCGCATGGCGCCGACGCTATCGCCGAGGCCGCCCCCGCAGTGGAGGCTGCCCTGAAGGACTCCGCGGCAACAGCAGCCCTCTCAGCAAAGGGGGTTGCCCCTGTCGCCCCCCCCCCAACCCGCCCCGCCTGCTGTTCGCGACATAGCGGAACCCGTGCTTGCAGGGGCGGAGATTGCTGCAGTGACCGCCTTTGAAAAGACAGCCGCGAATGCAGGCGCTGTGGTTGCCCCGCCCGCGCCTGCAGGGGCACTTTCAGAACGAGGCCAGAGGTGCTTCGAGAAATTGATGAAGTTGTCGCGCAGTATTCGCGGAAGGCCGGGGGGGGGCCGAGAGTGGATAGGGTATTCTGCTTTCGTAATCTTTGCACTTCTGCGGAAGGTGCGCGTCTACGCGCGGGAAGGACGGAACAGAGTCGACCTTTGCAAAGCTGTGTTGCCGCCGTGGAAACTGGAGGAGTTAACCCGCGAGCCTGCGGCGGACGCGATCGCGCGTTGCGCCGTCCCCCGAGATTCGGGGCCTCTGGACTGGGCCCCCGTGTCGGAGGAGTACCCTTTGATTCTATGCAATGATTTTATCGCAGGCGTCTCCACAGACTTTGTGGACATCACGGGAGATCTTTCGACGGTGGGCGGTTTCTATTCTGCTCTCGGTGTATTCGTCGTGTCCACAGTCGCAGACGGGGACTGCGGTTTGGACTGCACGTTGCGGATGACCCAGGAGGTTTCCACGCGAGAGTCTCGCAGGGAGCTCCGCCAGGACAGTTGCTCTCTCCGACCGCCCTGATCCTTCGCTTCCATCTCTGCTGCCCCCACATGCTCTCCCCCTCCTTCCCTCCCCATTTTTCCTTCTTCCCTCTCCCATCGCGCCCCCCTCTCCCCTCGCGGCCCCCCCACCGAGTCTCCTCGCCCGTCCCCCATGCCCGCCTGTCAGGAAATCGCGGACTACATTGTGCAAAGGGTGCGTCTGGCGCGGTTCCTCGACGTCATGGTCCTGGCGCAAGAAGTCACGCAGGATGACGCCCAGGAGCTTCGTCGCCTGCAGAGCGCCTTAGACGACGAAGAACTTGTCCCGCAGCCTGGCCACGCCGCCCCCCCGAGAGCACAGGCCGGTGCCGCCGCAGCAGCGGCGGCGCCACCTGAGGACTTGGCAGTGGTGGAAGTCGACGCTGAGGCAGTCTGTCAGGAGCTCGTGCAAGCCGTCCAATGGTGGACAGGACTGAAAGACGCTGCGTGCGCCCTGGACGTAGCTCGGGAGTTGATGCCCGCAGAGCGGGAGGAGCAGCTCTCGAGGTGCAGGAACCGCGGCTGCGAGCGCAAAGCCCCCGCCCAGAACAAGAAGCGCGTGGTGGTCCCGTCGCTCCTGTGCTCGAGGATGGAGATAGCGGGTGCTTTCGACGAGCACATGCGCTCTTTAGGCTGGACGCCTGGAGAGCGCTTTCCGTATGGAGGGGCGCGTTCATTCATGGATGCGTGGGACTGGGGTTCCATGTCCCATACTTCTCTCAGGAAGCGCACGCACGTTCTGCGGCGCTGGCACAAGGCTTTTCTGTCGTCGAAATACGCCTCCGCAGTAGCGGAGGCTGTTCGGCATCCGCGGGGGCGCGAGACGCAGTACCGGCAGGGGCGCCTCCCCAAGTGGAAAGGGCGGAAAAGGATACCACAACAGGGACAGGGGCCTGCTCGAAAATGTCCTTGGCTGCGGCCAGCTCCGTTTGAATGGTGGAGTTCCATTCGGCACAGTGTAGATTGGAAAGCTATCAAAAGTGGAACGCGAAGTACCCAAAGAGAGCCAGCGAAGATAGCAAGGCTCACGCAAAGCATGCTCCAGACCAAAGCGTTGGAGCTCATGAGCGAGTACGTCACGCAGCAGCTGCGGATCGGGCAGCAACCCGCCGCCGCGGAGTTGAGGTCGCGCTGGCGGGCCTCCTGGCGCAAGGAATACGGCCTCAGCATGCGGTGCCCGAACAGGAAGTACAAGCGCCCGCTGCCCGTCTTGGAAGAGCGCCTCGAGCGAGGCTGGCTGAACGTGTTCAGGGCACGCGCCGCGCGCGTGCTACTCAACCAGGAGGATCCCGAGATGGAGAACTTCGACCAGTCGCCTTTCCACCACAATGAAACAGGACCAGCTGGCGCGAGGACCCTCGCAGTAGCGGGGGTCGAAGTGCCACTGGTGGAGTGCCACGGCGCGGTGCGGGAGCGGTGGACGGCCAATTTCATGACAATGAGCGACAAGGATCGACTGCGGAGAGAAGGCCCCCCACCGATGGAGTGCATGTTCACGGCGGAGGGGGGAGGAGAGAAGTTGAGGCCGCGCCTGCTCGAACACCTTCGGCGCCGAGGGTTCGGCAGATGGGTGTCGGCGACCACCAGCACCAAGGGGTCTTACCGGACACCGTGCGTCCTCGCGTACCTGGACCGCCACCTCCCTCATCTGCCAGAGCCCCCGCAGCAGCGGGAGTGGAGAATTATGATGGCGGATGATCATGGCCCTCACTAGTCCCCGCTTGTGAGTAAGCTATGTTGGTCTCGAGGGTACGTGTTCATCCCGCACGGGGGCGGCGTAACCCCAATCCTCCAAACTGTGGACACACATCTGAATCAACACGCCAAGCGCGAGTACATGAAGAGAGAAGGAGCGGCGCTGCTGAGGGCCATGAGGCTCGGCCAGTGCGCCCCACAGCTGGGCAAGTTAGAATGCCTTGACTTGATGGTGGAAGTGATGTCCCAAATGGGTCTTCACTTGGCTGCGGCAGAGGGGTACTGGGAAACAGGTTTCAAGGCAAACCTGTGGGATGCGGACTTGGACGCGCGCATATGCAAGGAGGCGGGCCATGTCTGGAGAAAGTTGAGGATGCGTGAGAAGGTCGCCGCCGCAGTAGCGGAGGTCGAAGAAGAGGTACAGGCGGGGCGCTTGAGATGGACCTACAAAGACATCATGCGATTGGTCCTCCCGCACCCTCGACGCGGCCACTGCGACGACGTGTTCGCGAACCTTGGAGACGACACGGCCCTGGACGAGGGCGACAAGATTTGGCATGGCATGGAGGGGGCGGAAGACGCAGCCGAGGGTCTCCGCAGCAGCGGGGGCACTGAGGGTGGCAATTCCGTCGCCGCCCTCGAAGGAGATGAAGATGATGGGAGCGAGGGCGACGACGGGTGGAGCGCCGCTGGCGAGTTTGACTACGGACGGGCCAGTCCAAGCCTCAACGCAGCAGCGGCGGGGGAGAGCGCGCTGGAGGCGCCGCCTGGCCTGTCGACGTCTCGCATGGAAACCGCGGAGCAGACGTCTGACTTGATGAGAACGCATTCGTCGATCGCTGAGGAGTTGCGCAGCTGGGGCGACATCGCGGGGGCCACGTTCATGGAGACGCAATTACGGAAAGAACGGAGGCGAGTGCGCGAAGTGTCGAAGGAAGATCCCGGGGTTCAGCGGGCCCTCGCAGCATGCGAGGACGCCCGCGAGGCGACGCTCAGAAACGAGAAGCGACAGCGGGATGTCGAGGCGCGGCGCAGAGAAGAGCTAACCCGCCTGGGGGGCGACGTAAAGAAAGCGCGCAAGCTGCTGAGGACACAGCAAGCCAAACTCTTAGACGCAGAGGCAGCCATCGATATCAAACACGGGATGAAGCATGTCGGGTTATCCGAGCTGGGCGCGGGCCTTCGCAGCTGCGGAGGCGCGGCGGGTCGAACGTCGAGGTGCGACGCGCTGAATCGCCTGGCGGGGTTGGGTTCTGGGCTTTCTGCAGCTCAGCGGTTAGATTTTGAGTGGTTTCGGCGGGAATGGGGCGCCGCTGGCATGGAGGACTTCGGTGGAAAGTGGCCGGAGACGTTTGCCACGCGGTTGCAGAACGTCATAGACGAGCACTTGGGAGGCAACCCGAGAGCTTTCAGCACGTTTATGCACAGTGAGACGCGACGCCGTCTGTCTGGCTCCCTGGCGCTTGCGCCCCCTGCAGCCGGGGGCCTCTGAGAGGCGCGGCCCGCCGCAGCAGCGGCGAGGCGCGAGGTGTGAGTTCGGGCAGCAGCCACTGCTCTTCCACCTGGCTGCGACTGAGGTGCCGCGTGCGCGCGCGGACGTAG